>CAJQUW010011028.1:0-158870 GCA_907163375.1 Prostheceraeus crozeri
ATAAGTAAACCAATAATAGATAAATATTTAATTACAAGAAGAAAAGAACGGCGGGATTCTCCCATTAATTCCCACTAATAAATACGTGGCATAGCAGCTGCGGAAGTGTCGCAGGTGGACAAGCATGCTGGTATTGTCCAAGCAGTAAATAAAAATAAATCAGAGAAGGCAGCATTAGAAGAACAAAAACGTCATAACAGAGAGCTAGAGAAAGTTGCAGGGAGAAGGAGTAGGAGATAATTTTATTAGTAACATTAAAATTAGTTGATGAAGGAAAACGAGTTCTTAAAAATATTCTCCGCAATGTTGATGATATAATTGAAATTAAAGAAACTAAAGATGGTTCTGGAATATATCTAAGTCCTAGTATGATAAGGTAAAACATTTATTTTATCTTTTAAAATGAATTCTACAAATTTCGAAAATTTAATTAAATTAAAAATTGCTAATTTAGATTTATTGAATTATCTCTCAAAAGTACATAAAACCTCAAATTGTCAGCATATTGGAGGTGACATGCAAAAAACATTAGAAAACTTTCCTGGATTTATTTGGAGTAAATATTCGAAAGAAAAACATCTTCCTGGTCATTCATATACCGGTCCAGGAACTCGATTAGATATAAGACTAGATGAGAATAATAATCCAAAACCAGGTGAAGATAGAGTTAGAATATTTAAGTATAAAAATAAATTTGAAAAGGGCTTTGTTGGCTATTGGACGAAAGAGATATTTGAAGTTTGTAAAATAAATCAAACTTATCCGATTACTTACGAAATCAAAGATTTAGATGATGAAGATATCAGAGGCCGATTTTTTCAAAATGAATTACAACGAAGCGATTTTTAATTATCATTATTTTCATTCAATTCTAACACAATATCAAGAAATGGTACTCCTTTTTGTAATTTAAATAAAACATAAAGACATAATTGACCACAATAAGTAGTTCCTGGTTTTTGAATTTGAAACGTATTGTAAGTTCCATTTCCAAGTAATTTTTTAACTTCTTTTGTAGATGGAAGTCCATAAGAGTCGAACCAATAGTTCTCAGCCTCCGGGCGGTCGAAATAGTAATTATCTCCATTTTTATTAGACGTATAACTATGTTAATAATTGTACTCAATTACAAGAGCACACAACACTTGTCCCCCAGACTACGCTCTTCACACTAGAACCCCTTCACACACGTACCCTCACCCCTACCCCCCAGAACCGAGCCTAACCCCACCTATACCACACCCACCCCCCCCGAAAACCCTTTACACCACTACTTACCCTACCATCTACCCCTACCCCACCCTAGAGTACGACCACCGCCCCTGCACATCCGACCAATGTACTCCTTTTCATCTGATGTGTGAAGATTTGTTATGAAATTTATAGTTGGAACTTTGTTCCGGGAACTGAAGGCTCCTGTTGGCTTATTTTTGATCAATTGTAATTCGTCTCTCATTAGAACATGAAAATTCTTTATTCCCAATTGATTTGAGATTTTCTTTAGATCAAAATTTGTAGTTGTTTGCGTTCCATATAATTTTAAAAACTCATTTATGTTGCTCATTTTATAATAAAAAAATTTCTGATAGGGACCCCTAGAAGTCAGAAGTATTGATTTAAAACTGTTCCATAATGATGACTTTCCTTACTACTTATTCGATTTTGAAATGATTATATTATAATTATTCTAATCTATATTGTTTTACATATTTCCATTTTCTTCATGAACTTACATTCTCAAATGAATTAGAAAAAACTGAGTTTTAGATGGTTCTTGAATCACTGCTTGCTTGCTTGCTTTTCAGATGTAGTTGTCCCACAAAATCATTTGTCTTGAATGGCTTGCAATTGTGATGTCTCTTCATCTTGAGTTGATGATGTTCAACTTGTTCCGGTTGTAGATTTAAAACTATTTGACTTGTTTTCATTGTCTTATTATAATAATCGTCTCAAGTTGTTGAAAACATCAAGAGAACGCTTCATTCTCGCCGTTTTCACGTTCACAATATATTGATTTTGTAAAGTTCTTCGTTTACGTTCTAATGCAGCAGCGCCTTTAACTTCGTTTAAAATTCTGAAAATTCGCTGTGATATTTCACACGACGTCACGAAATCATCAAAATCAATATCACTAAAGTTTTCCAAACTTTTTTGTAGATCCCCAGTATTTATGAAATGATTCTTCTTTACAAATTCGTTTGATCGGCACACTTTTTTTGCGATTTGTCCTTTTCACAAAAGCTAAACTCGTTTCAATACGATCACCCAAAAGTTTACTCATCATGAATGATAGAAATGAATGAGATGAATTAAAATAAACTAACTATCATAATACTCCTTGAGAGAAGAACTTCATTCGTTAATGTGTTTCATTGTTAAAGTGATCTAGCGAGTTGTTTATAATTGCTATAACAACTATCCTTGCATATCGCGTTACCCTTAAACAGAGCGTTCTACTTTCACCAATTCACAATAGCGTCAAAATTGCTTTTTTATATCACCTCTGTACACCCGCATGTGTTCTCAATTCACAAGAAGAATTGCTTTCATCATTATTCGCATAGCTGCCATATGAGTATGTGTTTTAACCTATTCATTGAGGCGTGGAAAACAGGAAACGCTAAGTGAATTGAAATATTGCAAATCGATTTCTGAAACTGAATTTGAAAACAGATTTTGAAAAACAGATATTGAAAAATGTTTCTGAAAATAATTTACGTAGGGGTAAGTTGAAATGTCAAAACTTTTACGCACGCGTAAATTGAAATGTCAAAATTTTACGGATGCGTAAATTGAAATGACAAGAGATTCCACGATAATTTTAGGGGAAAGCTGTCAGATGTTTCTCTCTCTTCAATCTCTCTCTCTCTCTCTTCAATTATCAGCCAGTGTACGGGTTCATTGAATAATTTTGAGTTTATGAGTTACAATGATCTTCTAGTTCACACAATTAGTACTTTAAATAATGTTGAGAATACAATAACGATGGCAAAAAAGACATGTCTAAGTAATAATTGCGTCTTCTTAATTTATCATAATGCTCTAATCTTAATAATAATTGAGATCCATTTCACTTGTTTTTAATTGAGATAACGAAGGATATATTTTTGCGGTTTCTTCCACTTTTGATATCTTTCTCCTCTTCTCCATTTTTAAAGAAATATTTTTAGTCACATAATTTTAGTTATCTCATATTTTAAAAACCTGAAAAATGGATTTAAAAGACATTTTTAAAATTACCATTTTTTTGATTTTCGGTGTCCTTGAACGGTCATGATTTTAAGGGGGGTGAAAATTGTAATTCTCAAATTTGAGTTTCTTGCCTTTTCTGATTTTTTTTCGGTGTCCTTGAACGGTCATGATTTTCAAAGTAAAAATGATCTTAATCTCAAATTTGAGATTCTTAACTTTTATGATTTTCGGTGTCCTTGAACGGTCATGATTTTGGGAGTAAAATGTCAAAATCACAAATTTGAGATTTTGAAAAATTTGAAAAATTGGGTATTTTTAAAAACGCATAAATTTATGAATTTAGGTCTTGAAAACCTGAAAAAGGGTTCAAATTCATGAATTTATGTCGTTTTTAAAGATATCATTTTTTTGAATTTGTCTTGTCCTCAAACGCTCTTTTACCCATTACTAGTGGCGTAGCGTGCTTCAAAACGTCTCCGGGGATAGAATCACTCTTATCATCGGTATACCTTATAGCATGCAGCATATAGCAAAGTACCCGGCTCTAATCTAGAATTCACTTTGATCTCTTCAAATAATGATGGAAGAATGAAGAAGTGAAGGTATGCACGTGTTAACTATTACGCTACGCGTTTATCAGACTCAAACTCCGGCCAGAGTCGCCGTGATTAGCCAGCCAGTGTGTGTAAGTGTAACCCGTGAAGAATTCCCTGTCTTCGCCCGGGTTAAATCACAGAGGTGGATTGCTTCTTTGTTGGTTGCATGCAGTGGCCGCGACGAGCTGTTCTGGCGCGTGTGAACGCCACATTGATAGATTGGCTGATTTGTCGAGTGACATCAAAGAGACATTGCTGATCATGTGTGGCTCGTGTTAGATTTTGGCCAATCGGTGCAAACTCGGCGACCCTCGGCGACTCCCCCTGAGAGAGAAAGATTGAGAGGGAAAACCATCTACAATTACACATGCATTCGTTGGAAAGATGAAATAAAGACTTAAAGGCACAAGATGTAGCGTTTGGTCAATGGCGCATATTCTACATCATTAAAATGCGCGTACATACATGTTGGGGGATTTATCTAAAAAATACACTCGGGGCACTGCCCCAAATGCCCCAATGGACGCTACGCCCCTGGTTATAGGCCTACGTCATAAGCCATCAGCTGTCACTCGGTTGATAATCCTTGGGCGATGATCTTCAATGGAACCAACATTGTGATATAACAAGTCATTCTTTATGACTATGCTTCATGCTCTCACAAAAATTAGAAAAATGTCATAAATTTTCTTTTTCTGTCTGCTTGAGAATTCTGTCATGAGAAATTTTTTTTTCAAAATGACTTATGACTTGTAACTTACGACTGATGGCTTATGGCGTATGCAGTTTAACAAGGGTCGTGACGTGACTTGAGACTAATGGACAATGGAATGATTTATGGCTTTTTCTGTGTGCCTCCAGCCTAAGAAACCAAAGGATCAAAACTTGAAATGTCGGGCTGAAGAGGTTTCAGGATTTCCGAATAGATATCCTGTACGTCTATATCTAATATAATGTAGATATCGTGGTTGTGCATTGCTCCTGGCAAGACCACGAAAGATGACCTGCCATCTGGGAAACGAACCCAGTCATCGAATGCTTGCGTGGTTATCCTGCTAATGCTTCCCAGACTATTTTTCGTGTGGCTACTCCATGCCTGGAAAAAGACGCGCAAGAAATCTATTCAAAATCGTGAAAGCCAGAGGCATTGGATTGTTTAGCAATAAATTGTTGGGATCATCAGTCACATCAAAAAGAATTGAAATTATTTTTGAATCTCAGTCCTACTGCGAATATTTGTCGTTTTTAATGCGACATTCTCAAGCGAACATAGAAAAGTGTATGTAAAAGCATCAGCAAAAGCTATAGGAACATTATTCGATACTTTAATTGAGGCAAATATTAATAGGAAGATGCCAATAATTATTAAATATTTTAACATTCTAAGGAGCACAAATTTGCTTGTAGGAAGCACCGGCTCTCCCAGTAATACTGTATGCGTATTTTGCTATATACAAAATATTTCACTACCTTTTTTTACTCACCCACATGCTCATCATGTCATATACTGTTATCTTCGTTCTTTGATGCACTAGCTTCCATTTGCAAAATCTGAATTAATTAAACTTAGCAATGGAAATTTAAAAACTCTATATTATTATTCCTTAGTCATATTATATACAGACATATTATTTCTTTAGTCAACTAAACGATTGCTTAGCATCACAACCACCCAATGGTCATTTTATAGAGCTCTAATTAAGTAGCGGTTATCTATCAAGCGAAATTACGTATATCGCAACATAATCATTGATTTGCACTGCTCTCTAACAATAGTGTCTGCGTATTTGTAAATTTCGTCTAGAAACTAAGATTGGAATTGGAATTCCCTAATTTCTATAGGTCAACGTAATTCAATTACGTCAGTCATTATTGCGAACGCATCATCATTACGTATGTTGAAATAGCTCTGGAGCAAAAATAATCCACAGCTAATCTTCAATTCAGAAACTGTCATTTGCTCCTGAGGAATAAATCTGCTCCGTAGCATCGTTTGCTTCAGAGCAGAATAATCTTCAATTCAGAAACACCCCGTATATTTTAGATTTATATATCACATTTTGATATTTGAATCATGTCTATAAGCATCACATGAAAATTAAATGCAAAATATCTAGATTTTCATTACACATAATACTTTAAGTTAATAAATTACAGTCTGGCATATTTTTTGCTTGTCAGTATTGCTGTTTTATTGATCAAAATGTTAAAATGTATTTGACTCACTCCAAATTGCTTTGAATAATATAATCTGGAAAATAAGTGATCAATATTCATTTTATATAATTTTTAATTGATCAAAGAAACATTTTTACTGTGTTAATTACCAACAGGGTGTGCAAATATTGTACATAGACAACATCAATCTTTAAAAATTGAAGGATATTTTATAAATATTTAACAATGTAAATAAGTTTAGCCATTTACAGATTGTTTAGGCTATGCTAATGGTTGGGCGCAATGCATGAACTATTATTGTAAAAATATCAAACGGCGATGTCGCAGACCAATGACCCTGTGAAAAAGGATGTCGGGTCAGCAACGTTGCGTCGACATTGGGCCGACACAGTTATGGTTCCCGATTCTTTGATGTCGGGCCAATGACGTTGCATCGACATAGCGCCATCAAATTGTCGCCCTAAATACCAATGACAAATCCTGCATGAAAACCTGCCCGTGCAGCATTGAGATAACTCAATAATATCCATGTTGTAATAATTGTATATTATTATTGATAATAGTTATTAAATACATAATATATGAATAGTAACATCAGGTATAATAATTATTCCTGATGCATTCAAGTAGTGTTCTTTTACATTCCACCAGAGGACGGGAGAGTGATCGTCTCGAACTATCAATGCACTCAGACGAGCACTAAATTTCATGATATTTTACAACTAATAAGAAATAATGGAAATGCCGATCGAACCTCAAACAAGCTTAATTTTGAGTCCAGTGGATTTATCAAGGCATCCATCAGGATTCAAGTGCCGAATTTAAGGTATTGAACAGTGCTTAAAAATAAAAGAATTAATGAAGCTCACATTATACATATAAAGTGAATTGCGTCATACTACAATTAGATCAACGCAATTTTAACAATCAGACAATAACAATTTATGATATTCACTTCACATACATGTAACGTGTAATTCGTGTATTCTACTATAATTTTAGTAAAAGATTTTTAGAAATACTGATTTTCCGTCATATCCTAATGCACTATTCAATGTAGGTAATTTTTCATTAAATTTGATAGCTTTCATGATTTTAATTTCCAAGTTATTTCTACCTTGATATTCAACTTTAAAGCAGTCATGTGTTTTATTGCTACATGCAGTACATCTACTTAAGTGAGTGCTGACTGCCGATTTACCTTTTATGTGCTCACTTATTCGTTGATGAAATCGTCTTTTTGCTTATTGGGCATCAGGATCAACCTGACATGTTAATCGGTACAAAAGACATTATTTCAACAGCTTTGATGTTTTATCTTTTAGATTAAAGTAACTGCTGACTTTTGTAGTTTGGACCCCGTCTTTGCTGAGGTCCTTTTCTCAGCTTGCAATCATTTCATCTGTGTCTGTTTCTGTTTCTTTTTCGCTTTGCTTTTACAATGCTCTTTTCTAATAGGCGTGCTGGCATCTTCATGCCTGTACTCAATTTCTGCATCGTTTGTCTTTTCAAAATCGTATCCGTTGATACAAGTATTCGCAATTACAGTCGCTTGTTTGCGCGCCATGACATAAGAAATGCATACTCAAGGCAAATTACGCAAAACTGCTTTTCACCATATCTTCTGCTAACTTTAATTAATCGGGTATGACGAAGCACAGGCACCTAACGATGCAGCGTGTGACGCCTGCTACCACATTGATTGTTAAGTCAAGATTAAGTCAAGTAATGTCAAGATTATTCCGCTTCAGATCACAATAGACTTTGCGTTCGGGACTGGGTTCGTTCTGTCTTTCACCCATGACAAGTGCTATATCCCTACGTTAAAGTCGGAGAAAATGTGTAAGATATATAGGAATTCAACAAAGCCAGAATGAAGCGCGGAAAATGACTCGGTAAGTCTGAGCGACAGAAAGAGACAAAACCATTTCCGTGCTAAAAATAGCATTAACGGTAACGACCAAAGGGGATGCAACTGTACCCAAAAGTGAAATACATGTTTCTTGGGCCCAGAAGTAATATTAAAAAAATCAATTATACGAGGTAAAATCCTTCCCTGTATAAACTCGTTTAAACACACCGACCGATAAAGCCATACAGCTTTCGGATAATCACATTTTCACCACTTTGTACCACTGGGGCTCACATGTGCACACCTTTTTAGTAATCCAAGGGTTGAAACGAAAGGCAGTCATCTGAACTTTCAACTTCACTATTGAATTTGATTTCCAGTTTCCATTTTAGATTCTAGCTTGTTGATCTTATTTTCGCTCTCTCGAAATACTTCTGCTGTTATTGCTTTCTTCCGATTCACAGTGTGCTATTTTTGAATCATATCATTGAAATGATTATATTATGCATATATCTAAAGAGCAATTCGACGCGCGTTAAATGCGGAATAAGAAAAATAATCGAGAGTTATTTAAACAGAAAAATTATTTCGCCGGTCTAGCTGCTCAAACCGTATCACTTACAAAGATCAATTCAAAGTTTTGATAATATTGTGATAAAGTCTAATCATATTTCATGGTCAAGATATCTCTCTCACATAATTCTGTAGTTAGAAGTAGAAATCTTGTAGCGATATCACAGTAATTTACAGGCTACAAGATTATCACTTCTAACTACATAATTATGTGAGAGAGATATCTTGACCATGAAATATGATTAGACTTTATCACAATATTATCAAAACTTTGAATTTATCTTTGTAAATGATACAGCTATTTAACTATCTTTCTATTATTTCCCTTATTTCTTTATAATCGCGCGTCGAATTGTTCTTAAGATGCATGTATAATAATATAATAAATAATAATATGATAATTTCAATGAGATGATTTCCAAGCAATGCTTTGAGAAAAGTACTTATTTGACACGTGTATTTTCGAACTCATTTCTGAATATTCTCCTCTGATGAGGCCGCGTCAGAAGTTAGCTTACTAATCTTTACTGTAATTTCACATTACAAGACCAATTCACTTTAATATATAAAAAGAACAAAGCTCATCAGATTCATTAAACACACTTTATTACTGACAAAATGGAGGCTATCAAGAGTTATTCACGATTCTGTAAAAGTTCGTTTTCATGCAAAATATTCTTATATACGATAACCATTGACTAAAGTTTGACACGAAGGTTTGATATTGCCCGCCTTTTTCTCAGGAATAAATTTTTCATCACTAGAAAATTGCAAACAATTCCATTATATCTTATGAAATGTCTCGTAATGCTACCGAATATAAAATATTTTTATATAATCCTGTCTTGGTCTATAGCCATCCGATGCAAAACAATCAATTTGTAAGGTAGACAAAATCGATATCTGAAGTGGGTCCAATGATCAGCACAAACATTATAGAGAAATTACAAGCTAATACAGTTGATGGAAGAATTGTCATTGTAATCAAAATAGAATATAACATTGATGATTGCACAAAACAAGAGATACATTGAAGCAATGACAAAAACAGTTGAAGCCAATTTTACAGTAAAAAAGCCCTTATCATCAATACATTATTGGATTCAACAATAACTTTGAATAAGGAAATGCTTCAGAAGTTTTGCTTTACATGTAAGACTTAAGAGAGACATCAAGTTCAAATATATCAAAGTTTGGATTGAATGTCATGAATATATGAACAATTTCGTTTCATTGTAACTTGAGACTTAGATATAAGAATAATGGTAAATGAGCAAAATGATATTTTGTGCGATTGAGATTCTTAATAGTTTTCTCACAACAAATTCATGGAGATTGTGTATAAAACTGTCACATAAACAATGGGTATTAAATTTTACATTTAATAATTAGTTCTTTAGCTAGAATACATCAAAAGATAGAACAAATAGGTAATACAGAATATAACAAAATATTGTGTGTAAGAGATGTTCACCGAATTAATTCACATGGTATGAATCACATGCAAATAATATTTTGAAAAACTAGATGACCTCGTGACGTGAATGGGCTATATATAATCTAGACTTTCTAAACATTGACTATCATTTTCAAAATGCCAAGTGAAAATGCTTTTTATAGGCGCAATAAATCAACAAATACATTTTTTAGCATGCAGCAAAAGTATCAAGTGATATTTCAGTCAGTTCAACCAACATCCATTTTTTGATAGCGTGGAAATTATTCCTGTCTAACCATTTTACTATTGCAATCTTACGATGCAACTGCTGGTATTAATTATGCAACTGATTTAAGCTCAGTACAAGGTACTTTAAAGTTGAAGTTAATGCAATTTTTCTACAACGTAAATAGTAGGCTTGACATCTTAACTGCTAAAAATGGAGGAAGAATAGATATTCAAATATTGAACATCAAAGAAATGTGAGAACCCTCCTATGCAAATCCGTCCTATCTGAATATACTCATAATGAGTTTCATCTTCAATTATAGTCCATCCGCAATCTTGTATCTGTAGAGCAAAAAACCATCGCCGAAAATCAAGGAGTATATAGAATCGCAAGTGTACTTTACATCAATCTTAGTAGGTGCTGAATTCAGTCAGTGGGTTATGGAAACTTGCAGTTATTGGACTTAATGTATACTTATCAGTAGTATATCAAGCATAATACTTTATGTTTTGGTGGAATTGCATGCGGTCTATAAATATCAAACATTATTGCAGATGTTAAAACTTACTGCAAAATTCAAAGAGTGAAGTTTTCAGTTTCAGTCAAAGATTGCAACAGTGAAAACGGATATACAGAATGACTTTTCCGATATTGAAAAATGGATGCCACTTACCTTCCTGAAAATATATTCAGTATCATCAGTTCAACCAACATTCCAACATTTACAACCACCCTGTCCAGTCGATCAAACAGAGACAAGCAAACTCGGAAAAGTGAAAAAATATCAACACAAATGCAATGTTAGAAATTTTGTACAAACTGGTAGTTTTTCGGGAGAAGGGTGATGGGAATCAAGTACCGGTTTCGTTCGATTTGGATTCAGAACGAAAGAAAGGAAGTTATCAATGCCATCTTTTAGAAACAGTTTCGCGCGTGTCCACAATGTGCTGAGAAAATTGCCAATCAGCTTTGGCTAATTGGAGATAAAAAGTTAACGCCACAAAGTCTATCCAGCACCACGATCCTGATCCTACTCGAAGATCGCAAGTGAAAAGTTGTTATTAACGTCGTGGAATCACTTTAGAACCTTGTAAATCCCCAACACGCTTTCGCAACCATTCTCCAATGGTTGTGCGATGGTTAACCATCCATTTAATGTTGCTAATCACAGTTTTAAGGGCACGTTCAAGAGGTCGCATGTTGATCTGCTTCCTCTCCAGCTTTGCTCGAAAAGCTTGAAGCTGAAATGAAGTAATAAAGAGGAATGTTGTTACATCAAAGTCACTGAAAAGAGGAAGTTTTTCAAATTTATCGTATGAAAATGATTTTGTGTTTGAATTGCTTTATTTTGAAGACTGGGTAGAAGCTCTAGGTGAAATTAAACTATGTGTGCATGACACTAGGTGGGATGCAATTTAAATGGCATTGTAATTGGCGCTGATTTTACTACATTTATTTATACTTACACTGTAAACTCTAGGGCACGAAATTTAGGTATCAATTCTAACCAACACAAGGTACGAGTAGGCATGAAGTTCATAGTGCCGAGTTCGTGCCCATCGATTTTTCCTTCCATTTCATTGGATGAACAAATATTTGGTTTGTTGCCTATTAGTGCCTCGAGGCACTAGAAAGACAATAACTAGGCCCTAACTGGCACAAAATTTTGGCTTCGTGCTTAAGTTTGTGCACTACAGTTTACAGTGTATATGTACAAAGAAGAAGTCACTATTCTTCATGATTATATCAAAATTCCGTCGTTACCTGATGAACATAGCGAAGTAAAATCATGTAATAATCTATGTGGATTTGTTCTCAAAACCTAGCTGTATTCAAATTTATCTTTTATACAGTTGTCCATAAAAGATGGCCGCGGATTTTCTAACTCTTTTCTTTCTTAAATTTAGAGACACTTCTTGTTCGAGTACAGTCACGAAATCTTGACTGTCTTTGGGCAATGCCCTGAAGTTGTCATTTAAGGCTTCACTTTTCAAAAATAATGTTTCTTGGAATTGGTGGGTCCAAATTAGTGAAAACATATATATCTTTATAACAGACTGTCGTCACTGAACTGTGTTTGCACTAAGAATGATTTTGTTATGTGAAGAAAGGAAATTTCCAGCTGTGTCATAACATGCAAAAGTCATTCTGGTGCGATGACTAGCGGTAGAACGCTTTTATATTGATTGCAACTTCAGGGCAATGCCAAAAGGTAGTCAAGATTTCGTGACTGTACTCGAGTAGGAAGTGTCTCTAATTTCAAGAAAGAAAAGAGTTAGAGAATACGCAGCCATGTTTTATGGCCAACTGTATAAAAGATAAAAAAATTGAATATAGCTAGGTTTTGAGAACAAATCCTAAACATGTAGACTACAGCAGCATGATTTTACTTCGTTGTGTTCATCACGCAACGAAGGAATTTTGGTGTGCATGTAAGCATGAAGAATACTGACTTCGTTTTGCACATACAGTTATTGATAAATGAAGGAAAATTAACGCTAAAATATGCCTAAATATCAATCCAAACATTGCTTGTCACTTCATAAAAGCCTATTTCAGTCCTGTGAAAGACTTAAGTCATCATTATGTCAAGGCAACTTATTTCATCGAAAATGTGTGAAATTGAATTACATTATAACTCGTTTTCTTAAGTCAAACCATGTTCAATTCTGAAGGAGTATGCAAGAGAAAAGAAAGCACAAGGCAATGACCACAACGGCACATGTAAGCAAGTATTGATACCTGTAACTCGACATGTACACTAGCTCTTATTCTATTTTTGTACAAATAGCCTTTCTTTGTGCACGCATTCATCGATATTCAAGAATGAGGAAGACTTGATCATTTTTAAGAAGCAAACTATCAATAGATTGTCAAGGTAGTGTCAATTAACCAACTGCGACAATAAGTGCAAAATGAGGCTCATAAGAATGCCGTTGGTCATTTTTGCCTCCAAGAATGACCAGTGCAGCGACCAAGTGAAAGAGTAGGTCAACGCAGTACTAATGGCACCAGATAACTTAATTGGATACCTGGAAATGCCCGCCAATTGCGCTTGAAAGATTTTTTTAAAAGAGCTTAGCTTTTGAATATAGTTAGGTCATTTAATACGCAAGTGTACAAATACAAACTACTTGATTCAAGTTAGTCAATATGCACAAGTAATTGTAGTGTTCAAATGATTGAACTTGCTTGCTAGCATCCTACATCGGAAAGCTCTGGCAACCAAATAGCCCGGAATGGGTTTGATCTTACACGATAGGTGTGCATTTCATAAGTACCGGTATTTGAATTTTTCCCTAATAGACAAGCTACTAATAGATAAATCCTCACCTCTATATTCTTTGCTGGATTGTTAATGGGTAATATGGGAACGTTGATTAGACTTTTGAAGTCGAAACCTGATTGTCCAACGCGGGTACTGAAAAGAAGAGTGATCGAATCAGAGTTTCTGAACACTTTCAAAATGAATTATTCTGAAACTCACTCTGCAGTAATATTATCGAAGAAGAAGTTCAGGAAATCAAGCGTGAGATATCTTCCGTTGGGATTGGCTACAACGCTACTGATAACAAGAATGATATCTTGTGCACGAATTTCTTTTTCGTCCAGGGTCAGCATGAGATATCTGTTCAGTAACCAACCTTCTTGAGCACATGCAAGGGCACGTGTGGACTTCCTCTTCTCAAATGAACTCTCAGCATTCTTCATATATCGATATAAGAACTCCCAGTCTTCAACGTTGCCATAACGGATACCAACGCAATAGACAGTCTGTCGTAGACTCGCCGGAATTCTGTAGAAGCAGATGATAGATTACGAAATTTCACAAATTTTCTAATGATATCTAAATGAAATGATTAATAGTCAGCGAATGTTATAAGTTGCATCAATAGAAAGAATCTCATTAATCAGATCTATAGGCCTAAAGCTTAATCAGATGATTGAACAGTATTGTGTTTTAGTAGAGACATTCGAATATTTCTTTTCCTTGTTGAATAAACGCTTTCTATCTTGTTGTCAATCCAGCTATCATTCAACGAAATATGAATAATCAATAATAATGCAAAATTGTATAATTCCCCGTCAGCATCATGATTTATGATAGAAGTGAAAATGGTCAATGCTATTGATGTAAATTAATATTCTCATTAAATATTTAATACTCCCTGACACGGCTTGAGAAGGTAAAAACATTGGAAATATTTCGGCAATTTTTTCATCATTATCAATAATATAAAATAAAACCTACAAATAAAAGTCATAAAGTGCTATACAATCTTTATACAAAACATTCTATAGTTTGACTTAAGTAATTCCGGTGAACATTTATCAACAATAGAAAAAATCCATTCTATCTGCGCTAAACTTTAATATGGGAGGCAATAATCCTTCACTGCAATGAGAAGACGAGGTTATCAGTCTATGATATAATGGATGGAGATCTCTTTTGGCATTCTTAAAAACACGCATTGCTGCGGGCTAAACTTTCTTTTGACAAAATTAAATGAACTACAAGAAGAATATATAGTTACATCCTCTTCCAGGAATGAGATAGAAACAGTGCTTATACATTCGCGATAGTCATCAGCATGGGGGAGGCATAATCTATTAGATGACAAATTGCATTTAACATTTACCAATTAACTGTGAGATACTCTAGTTGATCATAAAATAAACGATCGATGGCAAATAAACGATGAAAAAAATAAGTTTTTAAATAGTATAATAAATAAAATGCAGTTCCAATGTTTTAGGAAATTTACGCTGTCTAATAATGGCACATGTGTTAAAAAGTTTTGAAAATATGTTAAAAACTTTAAGATCAAAGTTCCAAACTTGTTACAATTGACAATCATTTTGTCAGTCTTGTCATATGTGACAACTTTCGAATTTATGAGTTTCGTATTTTTCTAGTGGTCTCTAGTAATTGTCGATATACGTTTTCAGTGCTTTTGCCTTGTGCTTTATATTTCATAAATTTTCATCTTGACAATTATGTACTTTTCTTCTTCTCCTCTGCAAAAAATAGTCTCATTTTCGATCTAATAGTCCTAGTAGCATGTAGCATTGCAACATGTTTTTTTCAGAATATGAACATGTCAAGCTTATTAATTTTCGCTAGTTCAAATTCCAAGAATTTTAGATAGCTCGATCTAACTTTATTTCATTAAATTGAATTTGGTTGTTATTGAAATGGATTCGAACAGTCATGGGATCAAAGTGGTTGTAATCCATTTAGGAAGCACAAAAGTTCTTGATTATGCTGTTGTATAAACAATATTATGAGGAAATTAGATAAATTGATTAAACATTCTTGAAGGTGCTCCTACAGACACGTAGGAAAATGATGTCATGTATTGAACGTGACACTGACAGCAACTTGACAGTGTAATTTTCCTTCAATTACAAAACTGCCAAAATAAAAGACATGTATGCTGCAAATGTCTATCTAGCAGTCATCATATAGCTCGTAAGGATCTACAAAACTATTAAAAAAATAAAACTTCTTCTAAATTATCTGTTCTCACGAAAACTGGAATATCTATAACCACGCATCTTGTATATACAATTTATATGCAATTTACTTATAATTCTAAAAATGTCTTAGACATACAGCGACTTCCTCGTTATGCATTATTAATATTGCTACGACCAGCAATGGAATCATGAAATCTATTCGTCACCCAGTTACCCGAAATCTTCATTTTCCTGTGTTAGAGTTGTCAGTTTGATAACTGATATATTTGCTTAATACTAAAGGCTGATCATAAAGCTATTTAATACAGTAGCATCACATAAGTCGTAGACAATCTCCACAACTCCAATGGCAGTTTACGCGACTTCATCAAGAAGTAGTTTTTAAGATACATACTTCTCATATTTATGCAGAGGCGACCAAATATGACCTATAATGACAACTTGCGACGACCATTTACTTGAAACAAGACAATTACTTATTCATCTGATGCAATCGAAGCTCAGCAGCCCGACTCTGATCTGTTTCGATGCGACTATATATTTCGTTTCAGGAGAACTTATCGATTTGCAATCTACGTGAGTTCTACTCAGCAATCTACTTAAGCGTTCGCACATATTGTTGGTAGGTGGCTTATCCACCGAATGCGTAGAGGGTTCGGCCCTGACGTTTCAGGGAGTCAACGACATCCATAGCTGTGACAGTCTTCCTCTTGGCATGTTCCGTGTAGGTGACTGCATCACGGATGACACACTCGAGGAAGACCTTGAGTACTCCTCGGGTCTCCTCATAGATCAGACCGGAGATACGCTTGACACCACCTCGTCGAGCAAGACGACGAATAGCGGGTTTCGTGATCCTTGGATGTTATCACGCAGCACTTTGCGATGACGCTTAGCGCCACCCTCTTCGAGACCTTTACCTCCTTCGCCGCGTCCAGTCACGTAACTATGTTGCAATATAATTGTAATAAAATTTGACCATATTACTTGCAGTACTACAACTGCTTGCAGACGCCTTCTCCATTGTGTCATCTCTTACAGTCGATGATTGCCGTGGGATCGCACACCTTGCTTTGAGGAGTCCGTCCGACAAGATATGTCTCGACTTGTAGACCCTACTCCTTTACAGCAGACGACTTATACACACTGAAGCCTTGTTTGTATTTTGCCGTTTAGCGATGATTAATTACTTTTCCAATCACCTAGTAATTTAGAAGTTTAGACTTACAGTGCAGTTTAACGGATAATCTACCCTAACTTCCAAATTTAGCTAAAAGTTTGCTTTGTAGAGGCTGCAAGTTTTCACTTAAAATGAAAAAACCAGGTCACGGATTGAGTGATCGAATGCTGCCTTTGATCTGTGACTCGAACCCAAAGTGTGACCCAAGTGACTCGGTCCCTTCGCTGGCACGAGAATTGATCGTCAATAATGATTACTGGTACAATTGATTAGTAACAGAGCACTAGCGACTTCTTCAATACTTACGGATAGGCAGTGTCATTTTTCCAAAGTTTGAATCTCCAAAGAGCTTGCTTGACACAGTCTTCGTGTTGCATCTGACAAGCGTAGTTGATGATCAGATTCCTCAGTTTCTTCTTTAAATGATCATCCTTTCTCCCCACGTTCCAAGTTAACCGACTGTACAGCGTCGATAAACGAGAGAGAACAAACTTTTTATAAACACCGTGATATGGATCCAGCTCCAACATGTTGGAAATATGTGACAGACTGTACATTGCTGTCCTCCAAGCTACGAACTCAGTTTCATGCTCCAAATAATTTGTGAGGTTGAATGCCAAAGTATATGGCAAAATCCCTGCTCTGAAAATTAAAAGAAAGTGCAAAAATTTCAGTCAGAAATAATTTCCGAATATTAGCGCAAAAAATGCCAGCAAAGACATTTATAAAGTGGATTGCTATTACTTCCCCCACCATACAGTCTGAGAAGAATGAACCATTGAATCCCAATTTTGATTTTGTGCTAATTGATTGCGTGTTATCAGAAGTTAAATGAGATATCAAGTGACAAAAGACATAAAATCCAGAAATAATGAAGATGAGTATTTATCAAGTGAAAAAGGAAATAGTACATAGAAATAGTTGGGAGCAGCTTAGCTGTACAGTACATGATTAGTTGCGATGAATATGGGATTCATTTCAAAAGTCTCTCTGATGCTTTTGATAAACAAGATCGAATGCCGAAATTGAATGCATAGAGCTGCAAACCACACTTTGCTAACAGTGATCATCAGATAATTTACAATTTGTATTTTCATGTAATTTTCAGCAAACAAGTAAAAATCAATTTTATCTATTTGACATAAGAGTTTAATGAAAGTGCATAGCATCAAATAACAGAATTTTTTCTTTGAGTACTTACTTCGCAAGGTTAAAGGCGTCATCCAATAGCTGTGCTCTGTTTCTGACATCTATAACCTGAAATAAGTTGAAGCATTAGAAAATGATACTTTTTATGCCGATAATGTTATCTCCATATTAAATAATATTTGCTTCATCAACTTATATGTGCTTCTTTATGGGAAGCTGATAAAAGCGGGGTGTCCCACGATAGCATGATTGGATCCCTTTTGTTTTCCACGTAATGGACACAATGCTTATTATGACAATGTATGTCTTAGTCTATGTCAAGCAATATGTGCATGACATAGCTATGATTTATTATACAAGGAATTCAAGTGAGGCCAATCTTCGGCTTGAATTGGTTCACAGGCAAAAATTTTCTACCAATAGTTTTATTTTAGGAAGTGCTTCTTGATTGCTTCTCATGTCTTATTGCTCGGCAACCAGAGCGAGTTTCTGCAGGGAATGTCGCTGAAAATGAGACTTTCACAGAATGATCTACACCCTATGACTACCACGACCCCGCGTCTGTCGAGTTATGCCTGATTATATCTTCATATCAGGCAGATCAAGGAAAACACATGTAAATCCAATGGAACACAGATTAAGGCTTTCGGAAATAAGAACTTCTATGTTTCCTCATGTGATCCTCATTCCTCATGTGAGGGGCACCAAGCCTGTTTTGACATGGTACATCTTCAGCTCATTTCTTATCACGGTCCTGTACCTTTTTTTATGAAGCTCAAAGCCTCAGATTATGTAAGACATCTAATGTCGACAGACAAGACATTTTATAGCCACATTTGATCACATTCTCCCATGCATGGGGTACATGAACATGATAGGAAATTACCTGAAGACATTCTGTGCCAAAGATTGTGGCTATAGGTTTATTATTTTTAACTTAATCATAGAAAACACAGAAAATCTGATATTTGCTTAAAGCTTCAATCTGCTTCCCATTGGATTAGCATGTGCTTTTCTTTGATCATATCTAATAAGAACAGGAAGCGGACAAAACGCTGCAGACGCGCAGATTCATAGTGGCCATAGGGTAGATATACATTGTAGACTATAAACATATAAATATCCGTTAAAATGAACAGCTAAAATCAGTTTCACGGTTTTTTGAGTATCCGTAAAAACAGACGTTTCTTTATCTAATATAAACGGATTTTAGCTGTTACGTCATCACTCATCACGTGATGACGTCATCATTGTAACAGATATTCGCGGATATTTTCTGTGAACCTTGTCTGTGAAGTTCAGCGATTATTTTAGCTGCTTTTAACGGTGCACAGTTTGTAGTGTACATCATTCTGTTAAAGTTTCACTTTCGTCCTCGGCCTCCGCATGTTCTAGCAGCTTGACCCTGTACTGTGTTCACCATAATTGTGAAACAATAGAAGGGTTATTATTATCCAGAGAAGAGATGATTATCATTTATGTTGCTCCACATCATCTCTTTGTATGAGTGATAGTATCAATCTCCTGGAGAAGCGTTCTATATGTTAATCTCAAATCCCATAACTATACAGGCCTAATGATACAAGCTAAAAATAATTCTCCATTCTAGATATGCTATAATCAGAGAAATCCTGAAATTCTGATCTGAAAACTAGTTTGTGTAAAAGCTGCTGGCTTTACAGCTTTAGAAAATCTTGGACTGAACAATTTTCATACATTCTAACAAATCCATGATAGGTTTGTCTATAGTAGATAAGGATGATAGCACTATAAAGGCGGTCTCCATCGCAGCTGCCAGTTGTTGGCTTTCATTTATTTCATTGCCATACTATTAACTATGCTGCTTAAACGGAACTTGCTCTGAAAATAATGAATGTTACTATAGAGCTTGATCATCAATTGTGAAAATGTCAGTTGACAATGTCGTTAATAATCGCTCCTTAGCACTGGTAGGGAGGCTTTAATGTCCAGTGCCATCTATAGGGCTCCCTGATGCAGGGTTTATTGACTATTATTTTTGTCATCTAATAAAGTGACACACAATATAAATCTCGCTTTCGACTCGAGAAAGATGTTGCTTCTATCATTATGTCTTTGAATTAAAGTAAGAAGATTCTATGTGGACTGAACTAGCCATGCGACGATCTATGAAATCATCATAACATTGATATCTCAAGCACTTTCTTCCTCCCACGCTCTTCATTGCGCTGATTTCAAGATGCCATAAATTTTCCTATCTAAATACTTCTGGTCCGAGTGTATGATGAATAAAATCCGGTATATGAAATATGTCTACATCTCACTGATATGATTATTATTGAAAGGCAGTTTCAGGGAGATGCTTTGTATGTAGAATTTCTTTCGCTGATCTCAAATTCTCTCAAATGGATCTTAAAGCTGTTAGACTTAAATTTCCAATAGAATAGCTCGATATACTTATTGGAATAGTTTTGAATATCTTGAGAAGGAATTTATGTGCATGGATCTCCCAGTTTGATTATTTCCTGGATGACAGTACACTGTAAATCGCTGGATACGAAAATTACATACAAACATATACCAAAATCACATACAATTTAAAACTGACATCTGATACAAGATTCTCGTATGTTTACAGAGATCTGGTATGTTTTTCATACCACATCTCACTTACATTCGTATGTGATTGGTATGTAGCGATACGAACTATTCTATCTGTGATTGGCTGTTTTACGATGAAATACGAGTTGTTGGTATGTTTTATATACGAGACCCGATGCAAATTCATGCTTATTCGTATGCCTCTGGTATGTGCAGCTTTCAGTCACATAGCACAAAAATATGTGTATTACATACTACTCTCAAATAACTTTTTTCAGTAACACCAGTCGCGAATATTTGTTATTTGATAGGGTGATATTCAACTGGATTAGATTTATTGTGAATTATATGCTCCACGAGATTGACGTCGTTGCTACTTGTCTAGTAACATTAACAGGACGTTTACTTAGCTCTACTTTATGAGCCAAGTCGATAAACATCAGTTCAATAAAACGATACCTTTCGAGCAACCATGTTGACTTCTATATCTCAAACATAACTATTTTTACGTTCATGAATTATAATGTGTTTCTATTTCGGATTGACAATTTGCTTAGTTCCAAAATTACATGATGCATAATTGTTGATGTGTAAATACTTATTGATTATTCATGAAATGCCTTAGACTTACGTGCATTAAAATCGAATTCAGTATTGAAAGTATGACTCTTGAATGTCATTATCTCACTACTTACAGAACAGTAGTAACATTAGTGTGATCTTTATTGACAAAAGGCCTTAAATCAACATACTTTGGACATGATTTATGCTTTCTTTTAACATTGTGCTGGTATGGCTTTAGTATGTAAAGCATGCCACATTTGAAATAACATACGAAAAGCATTCAAGAGAATACCAAGAGAATACAGAAATATACCAAAAAAATATTTGGTATGCATCCTTCGTATGTGATTGGTATTGAGAGCTTTACAGTGTAGGATGCTCCAGCAGATAGGCCTTGAATATTATAACATGACTTTAATCATAATCTAGGTATGAAAAGTAGTTGCTTGATCTGCTATTTGAAGCAAAAAATCTGAAAACGTAGACGAAATTAATGTGAATGCAGCCCGATGTACAAATACAAATTGGAGGTCCATGTTATCTTACTGTATGATTCTGTTTCAGTTGCTCCACAATACGGAACCAGTTCTTCATATCATAATTGACACGATAATATCCTTTCTGTTGGATGTTGAAGATGAACCAATCATTCTTCGGTACCGCCGATACATCTATGGTCAGATGTCCTGAAAAAAGGTATAAAGGAAGGATTGAAGGATTCTTCAATGGCAAATTTTAAAGCAAAATGAAGATGATTTTGGCCAATTTTGCGTCTACCCACTAAATCCTCATGGCATAATATTTTATTCTCGCTGGCTTGTTTAAGCATTAATTGGGACATATTTCTTTCAAATTAAAATCTAACATTGCAAAAGCAATCCGAGGCATATGAATGCAATTACTGCGATTTCATTTACGTGTTGATCTTGGTGCAATATACCCTGTATATTTGTTTGTGTTGATTTTACAATCTTCGCAATTAATGCAATACAAAACAACAATATTGACATTTCGAGGCATCTCAGCAGAATGACGGCCAATCAGAACCAAGGCAGAGTTGAAGTCACCAGATATTGCCTCTGCGCACTTAGTTTGGCCACCGTATGCTGGACTTGTGCTCAGTGCATAATAACCTCAAAATGCCCAGTATATACAGACTGAACAGACTGAAATGTCACTGTCAACTTTCCGCAGTATTATCAAGTGCAACATGTGATGACCTCCGGCCTAAGAACTTTAGCAAAATGGATTATTCAGGTATTGACAGCAATATTCTCAAAATATTTCGATGATTGTTTACAATATCAGTGATCAATATGATTAGCATAGATATCATTGCAGATCATACTCTTTCATGCGTCTATGAAATTTCAGATTATTTAATGACTGCACATTTTCATAGAAACTTCAACAAACGCGCATTTCCTCTCCGGATAAGATATCTACATAGTGCATACATCTGCATTTTGTTCCTTTGTTTCGAGCGACCACTCATGTGAAAAGGCAAGGCCTGTAAATTCTTTCTGCACAAATCATTTTGAAGAAATACCTCTTCAACCTCAATCTCCAGACATCAACTCTATACATGAAAAAACGTGCTTATGACTAATATGTCACGATTTCTTCATTGAAAATGCATTAGGGTTTCAGTAATCCGGCAGACGCGCAGATTTGCGGAAGCCAAGAGGTGCACAATGCTGTGCGAAAGTTTCAAGTAGGACATCGTTCCTTGCACAATTTCGTGCTGGTTTCCAGCAGATTGTAAGTTCGGAATTTCTTGAAAAATACATCCGTGTAGATATCAAGCTAAGTATCCGGATGCATCCGTTCAGAATATGCAGCAAAAATCAATATCCGAAACAATAACATCACATTGTTGGACTCGAATCGGATTTGCATATTGCATGGATATACAACACATTAGCACTCAAAGCGATTGGCGTTCAATGAGACGTGGATGAAAAGATACTAGGCTAATTCTTGATCTGCTTCTATTAAGGTTCCAAATTATCAAAATATTTTCTGCCAGTTAAAAATAATGTCTGAGAAATGAGTTTTTGTTTCTCCAATGTGTTATCTTTATTCACAGACAAGTCATTCTTTCTCTGACTGCAATTAATATAATGAGAATCGACAAATTCTCAAAGAAAGAAATTTTATGACAGATCATTAAAATTCCTTCTGTATGGATAACAACCAATTACACGTTAATTATCATAAACTTATCAAGGGAGGAGTTGTCAATTGAAGATTTCACTTACGTTTACTCATCCAAGTCACGTTCTCTGTCTTTGACCAATTGCATTCTGACTTCGTTGTCCATGTAAGTGGCATGTGCCACGTAGTGCTGGAGAAAACAGGATTGAGATATGAAGGATTCAGTGAACAATATTAATCGAATCAGGTTCTACCAAGCGGTATTGTCCGTTTTTCCCTACATTACTGCCCAGTCAATTTCATTTAGGCACAATATTGCATGCATTAACATTGATTTTTCGGGCAACAGTGTACGACATATCGACATCGTTATGTCAAATTATCCTATCTCAAATAATGACATTTCGAGAAATCGTCGGTTAAATAATTTCCTTATCTTTGTTTTTCATTTCTGAAAAAATTATTGCAAGAAGAGACTTCAAATTTCGGGATATTGAATTTGACAATACCAATTGTCGAAAATTAACAAACAACTTCCGAAACACTTTTTTCAAAAGCTGAATGAATATCTTGACATAGGAGAGTTTCACAAAACTTAAATTATGTCAAGTCTGAGATGGGATAGTTTGACATTTTTGTACCGTGCTTTATAGTAATAAAGGTGGAAATTCAATAAACGCCCTCAAATGTCCCACATTATTGCTCTCAAAACTCCATGTTAATGTTATGTGGTGTCGCAGCAAGATATGCGTGTTTAGATTTGCACTATGCTTAAATGCGAGATTGCGATTGAGTGATTTGTATTCTTTCGTTGCAACTACGTAAAGTCAGCGCGATTGCTTTCTGTTTGAAATCCAAAACCTCACAGATAGGCCCTCATATAACACATACGATTTGATTCTCCTCTCAACGTATTAATCTCCTCTGCCATTTAACGTAAACGCGAACTTTTTTCGAATGAAACGTAGTTATCAGAATCGCATGAGACAATATATATATATATATATATACATATATATATCTGGCTGACGATTGTATTGGACACAATACATGAAACTCTGAGTACCGGTACAAGTTGTTTTTTTCAATTACGGTATATATATATATATATATATATATATATATATATATATATATATATATATATATATTCAGACATAACGTGCCCAATTTGAACATATTTGAAAGAAAAACAACTATGTTTCTATCAACCGAACATGTTTCGGAATGTAATGATCATTCCATCTTCAGCGGTACAGGAATCCGATAAAACAACAGGAGTAAGCTTATATACAGATCAGCGTAAAATGCAAGAACCGATATCCATCAAATATGACGTGTAAAACTATGATGCTATGTACAGGCGAAAAATGACGTCATGGAAATCACAAATTCAAGTGCAAGGGCACTGAGCCATTCCTTTCATTAGATAGCATATCGATATTTTCTTTCAGAAGAATAGACTCCAAGATAAGAGGATAGGCTGATGCACCGATAATAGAGAAATTTTCAGCTTTAGGATGGTGCTCATGTAAAGAGATTTCAGTGGCTACGGGATAGGCTTTCAAATGCTCGCTGATTCGAGTGGCTAAGTGGCGCTTGGTTGCACCAATGTATCGCATTGGACAGCGATCACAAGTATACAAATATGTAACATTCGATTTCAAGCCAAACGAAATGCGATCTTTGTTATTGAAATGGTTCAAAACTTTATTGGTTTTGAAAGCCAAGTAAATTTTCACATTCTGCAATTTCTCATTCAACTCGTTTATGCGTCTTTTAAGTTGCTTATGTTTGCTATCTATGAAAGGGATGGACCAGTACACCTTATCCACTTCAGTAGTGGTTGAGGCATTTTGCGAATTTTCAAACTTGGTTACCACATTTCTTTTTATTTTGTCTATAAATTGCGAATCATAGCCGTTTTTCAGAAACATTGATTTGATGCGTTCACACGCTATTCTGAAATTCTCTCTATTGGAGCAAATTCTGTATGCTCTCGAAAATAGGGAACGCATAGCAGCGATTTTATAAGTAGAGGGAGAACATGAAGAGGCAGGTATGTAGATACCTGTATTGGTTTCTTTAATGTGATGGCCAATATGAAATGCACCATCAAGAATGCTGACAACAGTGTCAAGAAATATGAGACTCTCATTCTGGCCTAATTCCATCGTAAATTTTAAATTTTCCTCAACCGAATTTTTCTTATTCATAGAATCAAAAGGCATGTTTCCGTTGATGATGATTTCATCTGTAAATTCAGAGGCATTTTCAAAAATTACTTCTCGAAACAAACGTTTTCGATGAAATGGTCCAAACATTTCAAATCTCTACGTAAGCTAGTTCAAAATAAAACGATTGTTGTCTGTCGCTTTGACAAAGGCAATGGTGTTTTCATTGAAGATCGCTCTTCTTACGTCGAAAAGATTGATAGAATTTTAGAAGACAATTCCAAATTCAAACCCTACAAGTATGATAAACGTTCGAAAAAAGATCCCTTCATTCTTGAAGAGGACAGATTTAATCGTAAGCTCCAAAGTTTGAAGTCAAAGAAGCTTTTAAACAATGATATCATTGATAAAATCAAGTCTGTTGGTTCTCGACCCGCGAGGTTGTACGGACTCCCGAAAGTCCACAAAAATATCAACAATCCTCCGTATCGTCCCATTCTAAATATGAGAAATTCTTATCTCTCCAATTTGTCGGGTTGGTTGGATAATTTGCTGAAGCCCTTCATCCCTAGGCAATATAGTGTTACTGATACTTTTCAGTTTGTTGAAAAGTTAAAGCACCTCAATATTCCGGATTTGAAAAATTGCAAATTAGTTAGCTTTGATGTATCGAATCTCTTTACGTCGATTCCTGTCAACAAGACGATTGATCACATTTTGTCGTTAATTGATTTTGAGCACTGTTCTGTCTCCAAACCAGCTTTGAAAAGTTTATTAGAAATAGCATGTACTAACATTTTATTCTCTTTTAATGAGAAACTGTTTTACCAAATTGATGGCATGCCAATGGGCTCGAAGCTGGCTCCCACCATGGCTGCGTTTGCCATGAATCTTGTAGAAAGCCGTTTTTCAGAACTTACTCATCTTCCCCTTTTCTACACTAGATATGTAGATGACTGCTTTGCGATCTTTCGCACTGAAAAGGATTGTAAGCATTTTTTCGAGTTCCTCAATTCGGTTGAGGAAAATTTAAAATTTACGATGGAATTAGGCCAGAATGAGAGTCTCATATTTCTTGACACTGTTTGTCAGCATTCTTGATGGTGCATTTCATATTGGCCATCACATTAAAGAAACCAATACAGGTATCTACATACCTGCCTCTTCATGTTCTCCCTCTACTTATAAAATCGCTGCTATGCGTTCCCTATTTTCGAGAGCATACAGAATTTGCTCCAATAGAGAGAATTTCAGAATAGCGTGTGAACGCATCAAATCAATGTTTCTGAAAAACGGCTATGATTCGCAATTTATAGACAAAATAAAAAGAAATGTGGTAACCAAGTTTGAAAATTCGCAAAATGCCTCAACCACTACTGAAGTGGATAAGGTGTACTGGTCCATCCCTTTCATAGATAGCAAACATAAGCAACTTAAAAGACGCATAAACGAGTTGAATGAGAAATTGCAGAATGTGAAAATTTACTTGGCTTTCAAAACCAATAAAGTTTTGAACCATTTCAATAACAAAGATCGCATTTCGTTTGGCTTGAAATCGAATGTTACATATTTGTATACTTGTGATCGCTGTCCAATGCGATACATTGGTGCAACCAAGCGCCACTTAGCCACTCGAATCAGCGAGCATTTGAAAGCCTATCCCGTAGCCACTGAAATCTCTTTACATGAGCACCATCCTAAAGCTGAAAATTTCTCTATTATCGGTGCATCAGCCTATCCTCTTATCTTGGAGTCTATTCTTCTGAAAGAAAATATCGATATGCTATCTAATGAAAGGAATGGCTCAGTGCCCTTGCACTTGAATTTGTGATTTCCATGACGTCATTTTTCGCCTGTACATAGCATCATAGTTTTACACGTCATATTTGATGGATATCGGTTCTTGCATTTTACGCTGATCTGTATATAAGCTTACTCCTGTTGTTTTATCGGATTCCTGTACCGCTGAAGATGGAATGATCATTACATTCCGAAACATGTTCGGTTGATAGAAACATAGTTGTTTTTCTTTCAAATATATATATATATATATATATATATATACTCGTTTTTACTGAGTGCTGAGTGTCCATTCTGTCATGCAACTTAAACGTAATGCACTTCTTCTTTTGTTCTACATTTATAATTTTTTTTCTTATATTGTTAAAATTCCTAAAACACTTCGAAGGTCCTAGGTAGGTAACTAAATGTTCATTTTCTGTTGTGAAAACATAGTTGACTTCGGCCTGATATTTATGCATGAAGATGCAATGATTTACTGAATTTGTGGATTCAATAGTAAGCTAGTAATAGTAGAAGTATGCGTTATACTCATGAAATGGAAATCATGCATTGCAGAATATACAGATGAAATGCACAGAGCTTAAAGGTATACAGAAGACATGTACAGTAGCTCTAAGAAAAAACATTATTTAGCATATTGCTGCTAGGCTTTGCAAAATAAAACATCCGGGAATAAAAGACAAAATTGACGCAGTTGGGTTCTTGAAAAGGGGTCAGAGACAGTGAGGGAGTGTCGGGATTAATTAAAGTTTGCTTCTGTTGCATTTTTCCAAAATATCGAGGTACTTATGGGTTATCTCCCGCCACGTTTTCAAATTTGTCTAAAATCCGTAAAGATGAATCAGTCGTCATTAAACTTCAAAGACACGTATTTGAATATATTTTCTACCCACATGCACAAATTTATGCAAACCGGACAAGTACTTTTTGAATTAGAGACGATGACGTGAAGTGTAGCGATGTCAGCAGCTTGATCCTACTTCGCCTGACCTCATCATCTGAGCAGACAGCACAAGGTCAACAAAGTCATGTCACGACAACTCTAGAAGTGAGAATGACCCAGACAACACCCTTTCCATGAATGTGCTTAACTTAAGAAAGGTGTGATGGGGTAGTGGTCGCGGGAAGATTTCAAATAGTACCACTGAATGAGACGAAGACGGAAAGAGAACAATGCACACAAAGTAACAATAACGCGTCGAACAGACGAAGTCAGATCAAGCTGCTGATATCGCTACACTTCACGTCATTGTCTCTAATTCAAAAAGTATTTGTCCAATTTGCAAAAATTTTTCTGTGTGGGTAAAAAATATGCTCAAGTACGTGTATCTGAAGTTTTGCGCCGGTCGAATCATTTTTGCGAATTTTAAACAAATTCAAAAAACGTGGGAGCGGGGAGATAACCCACAAGAACCCATAAGTACCAATATCGATTACCGAAGCTAGCTATTATGGTTAATGGAGCTAATTTTGAAATTGACGACTGCCAACGCTGCTATAAACTTTGTGCTAAAAATGTTGCATTTATGTAATGCGCATTTTTTCAAGAAATTGCTTAACTTACTTGAAGACGATAACTTCACCGCCATCTATGCTCCTCGTCAATGGATTGAGAAGGAAATGTTGTTGAGTCAAGAATAGGCGATTCTTTTCACGCGTTATATTGAGTAAGGGATATCCCATTTGCTTAATCCATGTGTCCATTATAACTTTCACAGGGATATTTTTCTTCTCTCTTCTCGCTGCCTGTAACAAATATTACGGGACTGACGCGGATGTTTATATGCTACTTAAAATAAATAAGCAGTAGAATGTATTAACAAGTAAAAAATTAATCCGGATGAAAATGCATCCTGCTTGCACGCGCTTGTCTTTGTTGTCGATATTTTGCAGCCTACAGCCTTGGATATGTTAAGCCACCTACAGATTCTACCAAACAATGCATTGATGAATTAGCGTTGTCGTTGTCATAGGGAAACGAACTTTCATTTTTACAAAAGGATTCATTTCATGGTTTAGAACATGGCCATCAAGAAAATATCGTAAAAGCTTCCATATTAGAGAAAAATCGAAGACAATAACAGTGGATAACAGCAAAAAGGAAAGAAATGAAATTCAGAAGTCAATTGATTACGTATTATCTTTGTGGCTTAAATATGCAGTATGCTTCACAACGGTCACCTATGTCTGACCTTAAATCGGCTATCTATGTGACCAGCAACATGCGTAATTCTGATGTCTTACAAAGGTTTTTTGTCGCCCAAGATTTGTGCCTGAATGCAGCAATCTTGGGTTACTCTATGATCTAGGGAATACAGGTTCTTGTAGAAATACAGCGGTATGAGTATGTGACAAGCCGACAAACCAATTTCTTGATAAAATTCTGCCTCTCGATAGTTAAGAAACGCTTTCAGAAATCATTGGTTACGCGATCCGATATCTAGGATTCATAGAACTCATACATCAAGGAAATGACGTCAGTTTGGCAGAAAGTTATGGAGACAATTCGGTCGCACCACTCTCGATTAAAGTCGCGCTTCGCGCTCGTGTAAGAGCTCGTGGTGTAACCTTTAATTTCTAGTTTAAATTTTATATGTTTTTGTACGTCTTTCTCTTCCTGATTTGAGTGACTGTTCTACTTTTATTACGCAAGCAATGGAATAGGCATTTCATAATATCTGCTTGATTTAGTGGCGACGCTCGCAATGAATAGTCTGCGAGTATATCATCAGCATCGTCAATCGATCTGTTGTTTGGAGTAGTTCTATATATATGAATTACATATTTGCGTTGAGAAATTATTGATCCATTCCTTCAATTGAAGCATTACAGCTGACACAGATGAGATATTCATCCCATTTATACAGCTGTAATGTCGTGTCACAAAACGATTAGAATCCAACTATAGCGGAATTATAGAAAAATACTTGCAGAAAAGAAACATTCAATGATTTACCTCAGAAAATGCTGCCCATAGGTCGTTATGAACTGTGTTGTTGTAGTTGTGACGCTTCAGATAAATCTAAAAAGATGCAATGTTTATGAATTCATTGAACAATTGCATTCATCAATCATCATATACGCATTGCAATTTTTATAAGTATAGAATTATTCACATAACTCACTTTCACTCCTAATCGGAAAATTCTATCACCGAGAAATCCTTCCAACATGCGAAGCACAGAGGAACCCTGAAAATGATGTTGTTGAGAGAGCATGACACAAACAGGCACTAAAAAGGACATCATATTTAACTTTTTTTCATTTTTGCGCTAAACTAATAGAGAGCGAGATCGAAGCGCCATCGTGCCGGGTTTCAGCGAAATAAGCTATTGAATCTGGGGAAAATTCTTCCTGCTCACGAGCATTTGCTTCAACCTGCACACGTCAGGAAATGTACTAAAAATATATATTGCATTACTGCAATCATAATAACCGTTGACGGAATGATACTTTTCAATTCTGAGGCCGGCCTCATGTGTGCTGCAGTGTCTCTTGCTGTTTATGAAAATTTACAAATCATCTAAATTATGCAATTTGTAACATCTTCCAAAATTCGGCAAATTTCGTGAAGGGCTATATGCAAAGTCATGCTGCTAGTATAGCTAGCATCTAATTTTAAAAAAGACTTCATTGCTAAAAATACAAGGATACGAGAAAAACCATGGATGATCATTAATACTACCGAATTAAATGCCATCGTCACATTTGTGATGATTCTAGATTGTTGATCATTTTCTGCCCAGTTTCTGCTGATAAGGATATTTTCAAGTGGTTTGAAATTTGAAGAGCATCTGGAAGTACTGCACAAGATCTGTTAGGAAAATTAATCGGATACTTCTTTGGAAACGTGAAAAAATTAAGAAATCAAAGTTTCTTTAATAGTCCGGGAGCCAGCGTGAAGTTGTGCAGGGAACGAGGTAGTACATAAAACTTTCACATAGCATAGTACACCTCTAACCTACTGCAAAACTTCGCGTCTGCCGGATCAGATCATTTGCTTTTCAGAAATAGAGAGGATAACACAATCCTATGTATTTCCAGTGGTAAAATTGTGACATTTAAGGTGTTGACTCAATTTTTTCGAATTTTTGCTCATAAAAGTTACACAAATTGGTATTTTGTTGAACTGGTTATTATAGAAATCATCTACAGATCATGATCTTTCAAATGAGTTATCATTCAGTGACAGAGGATGAAGTAAAGTGTACAAACAGACACTTTTCGTTGGTGTAACTGCAAATTTTAACATAGAAATTTCAGGAAAATTGTTGATATACACCAACGAAAAGTGTCTGTTTGTACACTTTACTTCATCCTCTGTCACTGAATGATAACTCATTTGAAAGATCATGATCTGTAGATGATTTCTATAATAACCAGTTCAACAAAATACCAATTTGTGTAACTTTTATGAGCAAAAATTCGAAAAAATGGAGTCAACACCTTAAATGTCACAATTTTACCACTGGAAATACATAGGATTGTGTTATCCTCTCTATTTCTGAAAAGCAAATGATCTGATCCGGCAGACGCGAAGTTTTGCAGTAGGTTAGAGGTGTACTATGCTATGTGAAAGTTTTATGTACTACCTCGTTCCCTGCACAACTTCACGCTAGCTCCCGGACTATAAGTCATCCCTGAAAATTCAGGTCCCCTAAGGAATTTATCAGCAATCCCAGGTTTAGAACCACTTGGTTCGCATATAGCACTGAGAATTTTGAATTTACAGTTAGGGCCGTTGAATCAATAAACTGATTCCATGTTGTGTAGTTATATTGTTGTGTTTATTATATGTTATCGACTTACCTTGCTGTATGATATCGGATCAAAAAGTTCATTAATCTCATCGGGTTTTTGCACTTCAGTGAAAACTGCTCGTGATGAGGGTTCTGAATCGTACATCATGACGCGATGCATGTCTTCAACCAGAAACTGTTCATCCTGTAATTCAAAGGAGTGTTGTTGTTGAACATGTAAGGATAGCATGTCGAAATATTTACCATCTTCCATTCTGGATGAATAGCATTGACTCCTACATATTCCATGAAACTTGCAAATCCTTCGTTCAGCCATAAATCGTCCCACCATTTTAACGTGACCAGATTTCCAAACCACTGCAAAATTCATAATTCAAAATCGAAATCAAAAATCAGAACTTCATGAATGAAGCAAAATACAGAAGATCAAATTCGAAAGGTCATTTCGGCCTCATCTATTAGTTAGTATAGCTGATTGCCTTTTACACTTGATGAGCTGACTGAAATTCTCGGATTGCAGTTTCAAATATCAGGCCTATTCACAGCTAATTATGTAATTGTATTAGAATTCTTCACAACTATTTTCATTCATTCAACTTTATCCTCATGCTATGATCTTCATAAATACGTTTTAATCATGCTGAAAAGCTATTAAATTTGTCTTCCTCAGGTAATGAGCATATCGCTATTATTTACATATACTAAATGATGCCAAATATTCTCACCATGTGTGCTATCTCATGAGAGATGACGATAGCCACTTTTTGAAGGTTATCTTCACTACTGTATCGTGAATCGTAAAGCATTCTTGACTCTCGATAAATAATTAAACCCCAATTCTCCATCGCCCCTGCAGAAAAGTCGGGTACAGCTGCCATATCTGAAAAATGAAGCATGCGAGTAAAATAAAAAAGTCAAACGCTATTCAATAAATTGACAACAATAAATGCAATAAGAAATGAATTTCATTAACTCGCACCTGTCTTTGGCAATGGATATTTCACGTCAAAATAAGATTCAAAAAATTCTAAAATCTCGCGGCCAGCCCATAAGGAATAATTGGCTGAATTGATGACTGCTGGTCTAGACCATACTCGAAACTGCAAAAGAAAAATCAGATATGTCATTGGAGTATTCAGGCCAATGATAAATGTTACATACATGAAAATTTGACAATATGAATCAATAAAGTACAGAGCGGATATGTTCACTGAAAACGCCATTATGTCATGGATACAAGTTGTCAATACGAGCTATAATACAGAATACGCTGCTACGAAACTGGGTCAAGAAGGCGCTTTGCATGGATCTACCCTGACCAAAACCGAGAGGCCGACCACAGAGCATGCGGCGTGAGTGATGCTTGCTGATTGCAAGTAGCTTACTTACTCTTGATCTTACTACTCGTTCATTGTGTCTTCGTCTCCACGTTTGAAGGTCGTGCCGGATGTCACTTGGATAAATTAGCCTTCTCCCTTCTGGTTAGTCTTGCTACAAATAAGGATCCAGATGCAGGAACTACAGATCCCTTTTGCCGTTGTGCTACCATCTCATTCTCTGGCCACCTGAGCTACCCCATAACTTAATATTCTCTGTAGCAAGCTCAAGCGATTTTCGCGTATGACTGACTCCAGGTCATGTAGATGCAGCATTTCTCTCAGTTAACGACACACTCTTGTTGGTAATGACGGGCAATATATCATGCAATTTCTTCCGAGTGCTTCTTACACCGGCTTCTATAGCCTCACAACCTCATCAATTACCTAGTCTATCGCCCAGGAAGTCATCGACCACTTCAATGAAGTTTTCGCGTATTATAATCTCACTGATCTTCGCTTGCGATACTGAAAGCTCCCCCCTCACGGGCAGGGCTGTGGAGCCGGAGCCGGAGCCGGAGCCGGAGCCGGAGCCGGAGCCGGAGCCGAGCCGGAGCCGAGCCGAGCCGGAGCCGAGCCGAGCCGGAGCCGATGGTTTTGGTCGGAGCCGGAGCCGGAGCCGATTTATCACAAAGGCTCCGGCTCCGGCTCCGATAGTTTGAACTTTGATATAAATCTAGAATTTTGAAAGTTATTAATTGGCATCATAAAAAAATTAAATCATTTGAAATCTAAAGATATGTCTTTTAAGTATACCAATGATCTGTCCTCCACGATATCTTTCTTTGCAGTTGCCGCCTTCTTTTGTATTATATTTATTGTATATTTACACACATGTGTAATATTTTTTATTGCATATGTTTCGTAAGACTAATTTCCATATTGACAACGTATTCTCCAAAATCCATTAATTTGAAGACTTGTTATATGCATGCTAACTAGATGATTGTAGATTCCTAGAGACAAGTCGCCAGTCATTTATGTACACATTTCCAGTTCAGTCAGCAAAGATAATATAGCTACATTTCTTGCGCAATGTCTTAAATCTAATACGGTTACTATGTAGGCTATCATCTATCGGTATGGCTACTGGCAGAAGCTACTGGCATCTGTGACAATGCCAATTTCCTTAGATTGTATTGTAGGCTCTTGCGCAGTCTCCCACCTACATTTTTCAAAACAATCGATTATTCAATTTGATCAATTTTGATTGGAGGGATAACTCTTCACACTCACACGAATGACCTGACTACAAGTCCTCACATGGCTATAGCAATAAGCGACCCAGCCACTTCTAGTAGCGCCCTATTATTTTAAAGGTATCTCATTCACAATGAATTTCCCTTGACTTCAAAATTCAACGGGTATATTTCAATGCGAAAAACCCGAAGGCAAATTACAATGTTGACTTGCTGACGAAGTTTGCGACCATGACATCGCAATTACACACGTAGATTTTTACAACAGCACGGAATGCTTTACTCAAACCGGTGATGCTGAAACGGACATCCAATGGTGCTGCATCTTTTGACCAGAGAAAAAATGGGGGGGGGACTGCACAAGAGCCGTATCGTGTAATAATATTTCCCCAAATGTCATAGACCTGTGGATTTCAAGAATTTTCATTATTATTTTTTCCGTCTGTCAACACTTTATGCTGATATCATGTTGACTTATATGTAAACAATAAAAAAAGACTGAGACGCTATCAATAAAGGCGGCTTTTTTACCTCCCTTTTCTATTGTCTGTGACATTATACCGCACGCGCATTCGAAAGCTAGCAAAGTAGATGTGATTTCTGCTCGGTGCTCGCAGTCAAATTTTTATTATGCATAGCACCCTGCAACATACTGTGTGATACTCCGAGTTCAGTTTCATCAGCCTAACCATCATCAGAGGAATAGTGGTAATGTGTTATACATAAATTGAATATAATAATATACATGAATCATTGATGAATTATTTAGTGCAACTTTACGCCATAATGAAAAATACGAAATTAATATAATGTAAGTTAGGCCTTATTAACTTATTAAGTATGCTGCGTAGAATTACAAAACTTGTCCTAAATTAGATATTTTTAATTTTTTTAAGTATAATTTTCAATTGTACATTTCTAGCCTACACTGCAATGAGGCTATCTAAATTACAATTTCTACAGATGATGAGTCGTGGGCTACCCACCGATCATATTATTCATGGACCAACAGACTATTGAATAAAGGCAATAACAAATAACAATAACAACCTAAGCTAGCCTATATACACTTTAATATTCAATAAAGCAATTGATATCTTTATTGATACGGTATATTTGGCTATATAACCGATACCCTTTCCATGTTCGAGTAGATACAGGCCCTATAAGCTATTTAGAGGCATACGCTATCCAGTTTCATATTCAAGCTTTGTTAAAAAGCTTATACTACTATTCGGCCCCTGTGACGGCTAATTAGGTATATCATTATCACTCATGTGGTCTTATTTAATGTAGCCTCGTAGTAGACTGGTTGCAGGCTAGGCCAATTTATATTTAGCCAGTGCGGGAGATCTTTATCTAATTTAACCAATCCTGGCTATAACTTTATTTTATCTTTCAGAGATAGTCAATTCATGCAAAAATATATGACAAGTATGTTATTTATCATTATATTAGGCTATTATCATTTTTATTATTAACTTAAGTCGTTGCTTGTTAATGAAAACTAATTTGATGATTGTAGCAAGTCTCTAAAGGCCACACCATTATCCAAAAAACACGTTCAACGGATCCAGGATAACCAGCATAGATAGAACCTGAAATTGAAGTCGGAGCCGGAGCCTTTCACATCAGTGTCGTGGAGCCGGAGCCGGAGCCGGAGCCGGAGCCGGAGCCGGAGCCTTTCACATCAGTGTCGAGGAGCCGATGAGATAACGCATCGGCTCCACAGCCCTGCTCACGGGTGAGGTCAACCGATGGAGAAAATCCATTGGGGAACACCATCCTACCCTACGAAGGATGGAAGGAAAACGATAAAGAGCTTAAGGAGTACTACCGAGTCTTGCATAAACTGTTTGTCATATATTGTTTGCTGTCACAAATGATAGTAGCGTGTCTGCCAAAAGCCTGCGACTTCCTATTGTCTATAAAGGGAAAACTTACCATTCGACCATTCTTGTCGTACTGTGTAAGATTTGCCAGCTCAGAGACGATAAAGGCAAGGATATACGTCGACATTCGGACGCTCTGCTGGTAAACATCTGCTTTCCAATCCCCTCCGAGATCTTGCTCATACAGACGAGGCATATTTGCAATCGAATGGAAATGACTTTTTCGAATAAGCGTTACATTAAAACGAGCCTTGATAGCAGGCTCGTCGAAGCAAGGGAAGACTTTGCGAGCGTCTGTAGGCTGAAGTTGACTGGTCGCCAGGTATCTGAAAAAGAAGGCCATGCTTGAAATTTTATGGAGGATGAGCCAATATCGAGGCAGGAGTAGAAAAAGCAACTTTTTTGGTTGGCTAATGATCACGTAGCGATTGTAATTACCCTAGCTGCAATTCTTTATGTTCTCGCACAGTATACATGTCTATTCATTTTCTAAGACTCAGTTGCACTTTTTTTAGTTTATATAGTTTATCGAATTAGCAGTATTTTAGTTTTTTGATTTTATTTTGATTTGAAAGTAGTCTTCATGTACACGTTTCATTCCGAGAGAAAAATGTTCGATTCACGTGACAGAATACAACAAAGACAAGCAGATCTGTTGCACTTTGTGTTGGAAATATGAGGAGGTCCAAAAATTCATCCATTGAATCATCCCAAGCCATTACCTGCCTGAATAAATGAAATGGTATACAAACCCGTTTATATAAATTTGGCGCATCTAACCACAAATAGAAATAAGTCTGTTGAAATTAACGTCTGTCGGTGCGGGAGGTTCTTGACAGTCATTTTTATTAAATAAAATGCTACTTTTATTTTTTCACTTATATATGGAACTAAAAAGGAAATAAGCCTACTTTCGAGCACTTCAAAGTTACTTCAAAGACCTTTCGCCAGACTGAATCCGAATTCCGAATGTTGGAGAGGAATCGTGCCACTTATCACTTCAGACAACAATGAAAATTCAACTAGTATCTGACACATTCAATCGAAATTATGCGGATAAAGATCGTTCATAAGTCTTTGCGCCTCTAACGATCATTGATTTCAGAAGAGCTGTTTTGTGCTCGAATAGCGATTAAAATATGGCGGAGGACTACAAATAAACGTCGGTCAACAAGCGAAGCTTTACAGGCCACAAATTTCAAACAAAAGGCAACGCAGTTCTTTTGCTAAAATGGGCATGCAACTGGATTGGGCATGAAGAGAGAAGGACACTTGGAAATTTGGCATGCTTAAAATGTCAGAATACTCGATATACTGACTTATTTCATCAGTAGTTTTTAGTCAAGCTTGTATGAAGCACGTCATTTTGCGATGGCTGTCTTATATGCTAGCGAATGTAATCCCCTTGATTGTGATTCTTTGTGATATCGCACGGAATAGAATTAAACATGAAAACACTTAAAAAATACCATTAAAAGCAGACACGGCTTGAGAACCGGCTTCAATGAATGAATTCTCGTGTGCAAAAGAAGAAGACAACTAGAGGTTACACCACGATCGGTTAGACGAGTGCGAAGCGCGAGTCTAATCAAGAGTGGTGTAACCGAATTGTTGCCGCAGTTTTCCGCCAACTGACATTACTTCCTCGATAAATGAGTTGCATGAATCAAATCGGACCGGGTCACCAAATTTGTGACGTTTTCCTTTTATACATTATGCGCCTCCCGCCTCAAGCCATTACATATCACCAATCAGTTCTGAACCGTTTCTAAACTACCAGCAGGCAGAATTTATTGTCTAATTGGTTTGTCGGTTTGTCAATTTAACGTTCAATTTCAACCCAGGATTGCTGTATTTGGACAGAAATCCATGACTTATGTAGGAAGCATTCTTTGCCAACTTAATACGAATACGAATGTTCTCTTTCTCTCTTTGTGGCAAAGATAGAGTCTCCACGTATATCTTACCTTCCACGCTATACAACGTCCGGGCAGTTATATAATACATTACGAAAATAGACTTCTTCGGATACAATTAGTTTATTAAAGTTGGCAGACGTTTCGCTATTGCAGCTTTCTCAATGCCAGTGGTAATATGGGTAAGATGAACATTTCAAACATTAGAAGATCCGTCTGAACTGCTGATATCCGAGCAGAACAGTTATTGGATTGCGATGTCTAAAGAGAAAACATTTAAATGCGGGCTCTAGTTGATTATTTTATGTTATAGAAGTCCATTCTCTACATCATAGCAATAGCAGCTGAACGTTAATTATGAAGCTACCTATAAAAAGAATAGAAACACACGAAGAGAAGCATTCACAAGATGGAAGTGTACGCAGTGAATAAGATTCGACAAACTGAAGTCAACACGAACACTAAAATAAATATAAAGTCAATACAACCCAATATGTCACGTAAGCAGGTCGGTAATTTATCGAAAGTCTACAACATACTGAAAACGAGCAAAAGCGAGGTCAAGTTCAGTCAGAAGTAAACATATAATGCAGACATATGAAGACAAAAACAAAATTGTCAAAAAAATTATAATTGAAAAAATTCATTCCAGGTTCAAAAATAAAAGCTAAAAATAATTAAATAAAAAACAAAAAAGAAGTTAACTAATCAAAAAAGTATCCAACATTGTTCAACTGAAAATCAAACAACAAAACAATTCACAAAAATATTTTCAAAAATATACCTTAAGAAATAATAATCCACAGCTAAATAATAGAAACATAAAGTGCAACATTATTTACAATTTAAGAGCTTTTTTCCTCTCATTACAACCGTTGATGATCTGCTCATGAGGAAAAAGTGAAATGTAATCAGCTTCTAAAATCAATCATTCATCAGAAGAACGAGCACCTGTGTGCAACAAACTCCAAGTCAAAGAAATGTCACAGGTTGGATGTTCTAAAATAAAATGCTGAACAACATCACTGGTTTTGTTGTTTGTATTTGAGACTGAGTATTCAAAATCCGATGGCGTATGACTCGGCAGCTTCCACCAACATACCGTTTGCTGCATAGATTACAGGTAATGTTATATTTCACATTCTTCGAAAAACATTATATATTTTCATTGTAGTTAGCGGAAGTAGCACAGTCTTCAGGACACAGTCATTTCTCTTTTGGTGGATGAAGCAATGTCTTGCCACTATCAAACCAAAGAGTCACATTTTCTTGAAGACCAGATCGGCGGATCAGAGTGAGACATTGTCTTGTTTGTGATTCATTAATGAAAGGAACACGAACATACACTTTGTGGGAATTATGACACTTGCTTTTGTCTTTCTCCTCAAAACGTGTGATTGCATGTTTCAAGAATCGGTGTGGATAGCCATTGTCTAAGAAACGTTTCACTACCAGATCTCTGGAAAACGTAGCGTCGTCCGAAGTAGTGGATCTAGATTGCACGATGTAATTCACCTAATACGATAGCTCGCTTCGATATAGGAACATGAGCAGACCAAGGTAAGACACCTCCGTTGTTGATTGATTTCACATACAGCCTAGATTCCTTCTCTATTCATTATAATTATAAATTATTCTTTAAGCTTCCCTGACTTTTGTTATCTTTATTCTAGCTAATAGTGACAAGTGGCATTTCTTTTTCAATGTCTTTTGTTTTAAATGATTGGAGGTCATATGCTTGCTTAGTACACTGAGGTCATTTTGACCTCAGTTTAGAGACAACGAGGCAACTGTCAGTTTTGTGATTGGCAGAACCGAAACAAGACAACCAATAAATGCCTTCAATGCAATAAGTGAATCTGTGGAAAACATTCTACAAAACGTCCCACTTGCTTCAGCTGCGTTGGTAAATGAATTGTCTTTTTTCTAAATTTGCCTAGATATGTTAGCGAATTATGTACAGCGTTTGTAATGTGGAAATAGCTGTTCTGTAAAAGTAAATTATACGCTATGTTTTGTTTAGCATTACTAAAGAGAATTATTCCGATGCTTTCTGATTTTTCCATTAGCGTCACATTCGCTAAATAGATACACTATTCGTTTAGTTACTTGTTAACTTTGTCTAGCACTAAGAAAGGAAAATATTAATATTTTAATATTATATAAAGGACAACCGTGTAATGATCCTTGTTGATTTTTCGATTACCGTCACAGTTACCAATAGATACAATATTCATATTAGATGGAAAAATACGTATAAAAGATGCAATAAAGCCCATTGCGTTGGTTAATGCATTAATGAGGTCAAAAAGACCACCTCAGTGTACCAAGTAAGTAGTAGAAGAAATTGTACGTTCTAGGGTTAAAAAGCTGTTGTTCGTAAAGAAATAGGCTGAATTTCCTAATCGTGATGACGTTGTGAGTCCTAGGGGATTTTCCAATCTATCTAACCTTTATTTTCCCAACAATGTAGTCGAGACTCTGAATAAAGGTCAGTCAACGGTTCCTTGTGTGCCTGATGGGAAAACTCTGGAGAAAATGAGCATAGAATCATTTGCTGATATCGAATGTGGTGTCGCGAAATCAAAGTGACAAGGTATTGCCGATTAAAACCGGCCACATCTTTTCCCCCTCTTCCAAACAAGATTCATCAATCCATAAATGAAATACATAGTCAAAACGATGTGGTAATTCTACCTTCCGATAAAACACAGAGACTTATTGCTATGTCTAGATAAAGACTACGATGACATGCTGCATAAAGCGTTTTTTGAATCTGGGAATTTTGACAAAGTTCGAACGATGTTGGTGACAACCCAACAAAGTAATTCAATCGTGAATTGATGAAAATAGCGAAATCTTGCCAACAACATTCTCCAAATACGTTTCGTGTTCTTAGTAATTTACGTTGCACTTCGCTACTTCCCAGTGCTCCCTATGTTCTTCCAAAGGCCCACAAGGAAGGTCATCTATGTGGTAGACCAATTGAAGCTGCAATCGACAATTCATCAACGTCCCTCGAGTGCTTGAATGATCTTCTTAACTTCGTCCCTGTCCATCTCAAAAGATGGTAGGATATCGTTGAGTGGCTGGTAAATTTTGATGCTTCCGAGAACATAAAATTCGCGTCACTTGATGTGATCATCATCCATGGATGGAGTAGCTGGTGGTCGGACGACTGTCGCAGGTCTGATTCGGTTATCGTTGTTTGGTGGTTTCTCTGAGGGGTTTTGGCATAATTTTTGGATCGTCGGATTGCTTTGTGCCTGCTCTACGTGTTCCTGCTATTGGGTGGTCTCACTGATTGCTGGTTTGCCTGGTATTTGAGGATTTTTCCTGTTTTGGTCGGGATCTGTGAATTCACCTCACTTCTTTTCTATCTGCGGCTGATACAGTGTGGATTTCCTCAGTGTCCGTCGGTATCTATTTATAGAAGTATTATTGCTCTGTCGTTGATCTGCTGAATCCTGTGTTATATCCAAGGTCGTTCATTTCTATTGTGCCCATTTACTTCTTCGTGTGTTTGACGCTTGCTGTAGCCTGCTGGTCTGTCAGCGGTCATCTGATTACATCAATCAGCTGTTATCTGCGGCATTTGCTAAACAGACCCTGTCGCGCGAATATCAAATTATTGATTTTCTTTCACGTGACCAAGTGGTGCAACAACGTCATCCCTTTCATAGTTATTGCAATGACCTCTCCTGCCAAACGACTGATATTACATCTAGCTCCACTAGGAGCACGCGGTCAAAGTCATAGAAATAGATTGTTTATCTGAAGTTGACTAGAATAGAAATTGACTCAAGGTCGCGGCACATCCGGGGGAACTAAGTTGGGGCATGAAGAACCAATTAAAGGCTTCGATTTACTCATGTGACTGATTCTAACCCAATGATACAGCCGTTGACAAGTGTATCTAAGTGAAAATGCGTGCGATTTTTGTGCCACTATTGTGTATTGCATGAAGCTTCATTTCCATTCTAGAGGTTTTATTGTTATCAATTTCTATGGTCAAAGTCAATTACTATGAATGATCTGAAATCCTTCATTGATTCTGTAAATCAACGCATTGATTCAGTGAAGGTCGAAATAATTACATCATTTAAAGGTGAAATTGAACAAGTTAAAAGCTTTCTAGAAGACATTGACAACCGTGTTTTGAGATTGCAGCAGAAACTATTGTCTTTAGAGAATGAATACACAGCAGTTAAGAAGGAGGTTAATGAACTCCGCTCCGTTTGTAACTCAAACATCTGGTTAAGTGAGGAATCATTTCTGAAATGGGAGACATCTATGATGCATGAGCTGGAGCTAAAAGCGAAAATATGTCGTGATCTCTGGTTTGCAGGAGGAGTCAGAGGGATTTGTTTCTGAGCGGGAGTTTGAGGACCAGAAAAAAGTTAAGGAAATACTCGAGACTTTAGAGGTTGAAGACGACACTATTTCGAAAGCTTATAGAATCGGGAAAATTTCTTCTAACCGTCCTCGTCTTCTCAAGGTGAAATTCACTGGAATGAAGACGCGATCAGAGTTATTAAAGAAATCCAAAGGTCTTCGTCGAGACAAAAACTTTAATACGTGTATGTTAACCCGGATTTAACAAAAGAGCAGTTGAGGCGGCAAAAGTTATTGAGAGACGAACTAACAAGGCGCAGAAATAACGGCGAAAAGGTTACTATTCATGTTGGTGCTATAATAGACGCTGATACTTCGAATAATGTAACAAATTTTCGAATGTAATTTTACCGAATTCAACTTTTTATCCGAAAATATTTCTAACAAATGTGCGTTCCTTACTTGGTAAATTCGATGAGTTTGCATCATCTATACTAACCCTTCAGCCAGATTTGGTCTGCCTCACCGAAACCTGGTTAAACGAGGATGTATCTTCATCATCAATTGCTGTCTCAGGATTTTCAATTGTAAGGTCAGATCGAAGGGGACCTTTGATCAAAGGTGGTGTTGCAATCTACCTTAAGAACGATATTGAATTTGAAATGATAAATTGCCACGAAACAAGTGCTGTCAAGTCTGAACAAATTCTTTTGGATATTCCTAAATCAGAGTGTTTCGTTCTTGGTATTTACATTCCACCTGGTCTTAGCAAGCCACTGCTGGATGAGATTCATAATCTTGTGACACTTCTCCTTGATCGTGTATTGACATTAAAGCCAAGTTATAGAGTGATTATTATCGGTAATTTAAACCAATTTAATCATCACCTTTTCTGTGATGATTTTGCTTTGACTGATATCATTAAGCATCCCACGAGAGGCTCGAATGTATTAGACCACATGTTAATATCAGAGTCACTTTGTCAAATCTATTCACCTGACGATGTTATTTATGGTGCCCCAATCGGCAATTCTGACCATCTGACTTTGTATGCATCTCCATCTTTTGAAATGTCTCGTCCTCATAGATCTGTACAATGGCATACCATTTATGATTATCGTAAATCAAATCTTGTTGCAACTAGCAAAGAAATGCAAAAGGTTGACTAGAATGAGCTTCTAACTGGCAATGCGAATGTCAATGAGCTGGTTGAACGTTTTTATTCGAAAGTGAAAGAGATTATAGAAAAATGCATTCCACAGCGACAAGTTGCTTTAACATCTCACGATAAGGAATGGATGACTCCATTAACAAAAAGTTCAATAGAAGATCGATGGGACGCCTACAGAAGAAGAGACTGGGGTAGATATCAAGTATTGCAGACGAAGGTCAAAGAAGAAATCATGAAGTCGAAGCAACAATATGTTGATAAATTTTAGAAATTGTAAACAAGGTGTATGGAAATTGGTTGGTAAGGTTACTGGCAAAAGCACTCATCAAACCTGGAATGACATTATTCACAAATCTGGTGGTGTTGAGAAGGTTGTCAAGCACTTTGCTGACTGTTTAAAGACCTCTTGCAATGATGTGGAGCCTGTAACAACAACTCACAAGTTCGCCGAATATATCAATGATTATAATTGGAACGTCGATATAAGCGAGTTCGATGTTTTTCTATCTGAGAAATTTGTCAACAAAAAAGGCTGCTGGTATTGATGGTATTCCCACAAGAATATATCAAGAATTGGCCGATTTCTTCTCATCTCCGTTAAAGCTGTTATTCGAGGCTTCGGTCAGGCAAAGACAGTTTCCTATGCTTTGGAAAAACACAATCATAGAACCAGTGCCTAAAACATCTCCTCCCTCGTTGAATAAATTCCGTCCTATAAGTTTACTGTCGGTACCTGCGAAAATTTTTGAGAAGATTATCCTTCAGAAAATGTGGTGTCCTTTTCTAAGTGCATATGGAAAAACACAGCACGGATTTCGCCCTAAACATTCGACAACAACTGCACTCATCGAAATTATGGAACGATCTCTGTCCCGGTATGATGATCCGAATGCAAGTGGCGTTGCGGTTATTTTAGTAGACCTTTCATCTGCATTTGACTGTGTAGACCATAAACTTCTTGTCCATAAACTCAAAACTTTCGGCTTTCCAACCTTTTCCATCCAGTGGTTTCAAAGATATCTAAGTGATCGCATTTGTCAAGTCAGAGTGAACAATCAATGTTCATATCCTTTTGTAATGAAAAGGGGAGTTCCGTACGACTCTGTGCTAGGGCCAGCTTTATTCAGTCTTTTCATTGGTGACTTTATTCCCAATTTTGAGGGTGTACACCCTGTCCAGTATGCGGATGATTTGAATTTGATCATTCCTACCACCAAAGATTGTGACAATGAATCGATCATCTTAAATGAAATTTTTGGCATTGAGGAATGGTGTAGTACCAACAATCTAAAGTTAAACAAAAGCAAATCGAAGGTTTTGGTTTGTGGTAAAACAGATGAGCATCAAATGAAATTGCCTATACCGATTGTGAGCAAAATGAGAGTTCTTGGTGTAACACTTAGTTACACTAAGTCGACTGTCATGGGACGATCATATTTCTGATGTGCTCAAAACAAGTAATAGACGGCTTTTTGTTTTGAGGAAATTGAAACATTTCACAAATACTGACGATTTGGTAAGCGTTTTCTGGGGGCTGATTCGCTCTGTGCTAGAATATGCTTTCCCTGTCTTTGTTCATCTGCCAGCCAAATTGAACAACAAAATTGAAAGAATTCAAAAGCGTGCCTTGCGGATTATTTACAGCGGTTCACCTCCTCCATCTACTGAAGGTGACCATCTCTCCAACAGAAGAAGTAGGCTAATTATGAAGCTGTTTTCTTCGATTGAATCCGATTGTTCCCATGTACTTCACAAATATGTCCCCAAAAGACTGCGGTACTCTCGTCACTTGCGTGTGCCAATGTGTCGGACGAACAAGTACAAGACATCTTTCTTCCCATTCACCGCTAAGCTCATTAACGAAAGTTTCAATTGATTTAAAAGATAGTGTGTCAATTTCAGTTACTTCACTCGTTCATTTTCTTGTATTTTCTCTTATTGATTTGTATATGCTTGTATGATTTCCAATATTTCTGAAAATATACACCATTATTATTATTATCAATCTGTACGGAAATATTCTTCGTTATGACACTGAGCAATATCCCAGTCTGTATTCCGTTCTTCTAGATTTCTTCAGACATTGTTCATTACATCTGAGTAACCTGTGTGCGCTTCGAGAAAGTGATTTAATCAGTCTTATCCAACATGCGCTTAATAGTGACTTTGTCTACTACGGCGACTACTACAAGCAGAATGACGGACTGGCTATGGGAAATCCACTTGCTCAAATAGCCATCATTTATATGAATTATATTGAATCAAGGATTCATGAGCTGGCTGATGGTGTCCTGCATTGGAAACGCTACATTGACGACGTTTTTATAACTTGGAATTCGACGATGTGTTTGGCTGAAATCACCTCTCTTGCAAAACAGTGTGTGTCCTAAGATGCAATTCACGTCAGAATCTGTGTCTCAAAGCGGAAGTCTGCTTTTTCTAGATTGTGAAATAAGGCATGTTAACAACACATTGGAATCAATCTAGACTGTATGTAAAATCCATCAACAGCGGAGTTGTCTTACCTTGGTCTGCTCATGTTCCTACATTGAAGCGAGCTATCGTATTAGGTGAATTACATGTACATCATTCTCAATCTAGATCCACTACTTCGAACGACGCTACGTTTTCCAGAGATCTGGTAGTGAAACGTTTCTTAGACAATGGCTATCCACACCGATTCTTGAAACATGCAATCACACGTTTTGAGGAGAAAGACAAAAACAAGTGTTATAATTCCCACAAAGTGTATGTTCGTGTTCCTTTCATTAGTGAATCACACAAAAGACAATGTCTCGCTCTGGTCCGCCGATCTGGTCTTCAAGAAAATGTGACTCTTTGGTTTGATAGTGGCAAGACATTGAGGAAGACGTTTCATCCACCAAAAGAGAAATGACTATGTCCTGAAGACTGTGCTACTTGCGCTAACTGCAATAAAAATATACAATGTCTTTCGAAGAATGTGATATATAACATTACCTGTAATCTATTCAGCAAACGGTATGTTGGTGGAAGCTGCCGAGTCATACGCCATCGGATTTTGGAACACTCAGTCTCAAATACAAACAACAAAACCAGTGATGTTGTTCAGCATTTTATTTTAGAACATCCAACCTGTGAACTTTCTTTTACTTGGAGTTTGTTGCACACAGGTGCTCGTTCTTGTGATGAATGATTGATTTTAGAAGCTGATTACATTTCACTTTTTCCCCATGAGCAGATCATCAACGGTTGTAATGAGAGGAAAAAGGCTTTTAAATTGTAAATAATGTTGCACTTTATGTTTCTATTATTTACCTGTGGATTATTATTTCTTAAGGTTTATTTTTGAAAATGTTTTTGTGAATTGTTTTATTGTTTGATTTTCAGTTGAACAATGTTGGATACTTTTTGATTAGTTACCCTATTTTTTTGCTCTTTTTTATTTAATTCTTTTTAGCTTTTATTTTTGAACCTGGAATGAAATTTTTCAATTGTAATTTTTTTTAAAATTTTGTTTTTTTCTTCATATGTCTGCATTATATGTTTACTTCTGACTGAACATTTCCTCGCTTTTTCTCGTTTTCAGTATGTTGTAGACTTTCCATATATTACCTACCGTTACCTGTTTACGTGACATATTGGGTTGCATTGACTTTATCTATTGATTTTAGTGTTCGTGTTGATCTCTGTCTGTCGAATCTTGTTCACTGCGTACACTTCCATCTTGTGAATGCTTCTCTTTGTGTGTTTCTATTCTTTTTATAGCTAACTTCATGATTAACGTTCAGCTGCTATTGCTATGATGTGGAGAATGGACTTCTATAACATAAAATAATCAACTAGAGGCCGCATTTAAATGTTTTCTCTTTAGACATCGCAATCCAATAACTGTTCTGCTTGGATATCAGCAGTTCAGACGGATCTTTTAATCTTTGAAAAGTTCATCTTACGTAATAGATAATGCATAGATTTGAGGTCATTGTTGCTATAATTACCGAGAGCCGAAGGCTCGAGGTTATTATGACAAATAATGACCGAAGAAATCTATGCATTATCTGTTATAATGCATCATAGAAGTAGATTTCTATGGTATTGTTAATTTCTATGTAATGTATGGCTTTTTCATAGAAGTCTGCACCCACAGAATTAGACCGGTCGTCTCTTCTGTTTGACTAGAAGGGAACCATTGGAACATGCAACGTTAATGAAATGGCACAATCTGCTGACATAATACCATAGAAATCGAACAATGAGCAGCCAGTTTAACATTAAACACGTAAAATTGTCTGAAGTTTCAGTGACAGTTATCAACCGTATCACACAGCAAAGAGACAGTTGATGTCAAGTTCTACAGAGAAGTTTGTGAACGATTTTTCGTGCGCCTGCTAACTTTTTTAATAATGATCGGACTGCCCAACATTGTCGAGAAAACTTTTGCGCAATGATCTGAATTCTTCGAATCTGAAGGAATCGTGGTGATCGGAGCATTTTAAAGGAATTCAGAGCAATCCGCAAGCGACACACGACTATTTTTTCTATCTGTGCAAGGTATTAAGAAATTCTTTTTGCCCACTTATTAAGTTCCCTCATGTGCCATCGCTTTGAATCAGTTTGCACTTACAGCAAAGTGATGCGGTTAAACAATTTAATTCTGTGTCTTCACCAGGTTATTAATTTCCAACCAGGAAAATAATTACCTGCTTCGTGGAACTTATTAACCTGTGGACATAGAAAGCCTTGCAAAATCATGCATTATCTTTATGTATCAGGGAACAAAGTTATTAGATCTCTATGTTTAAAACTCATTCATTTTTGGATCTAGTTGTTGAATTGTTTAGGTAGAATTTTAAGGTGGAGAGGAGTAGATGTGACATATTTCGTGACACTTGTTCGCATATGTTTTTCAAAAAGGTGATGACCTTTTATCATGAATGACACTGTCGTCAATAAGAAATTGTTCGATATCGTGCCAAAGTCAGTCACATGATGAAGGTCACATCCGTTTACTAACCGCACAATTGTGTAAATATGTCAATATCAATATTACGCTTACATGAAAGTGCATCATGCGCGGCATCAGTTACATGTATTGGTTTAAAATACATGTAAATGTTTCGCAGAATATAGATGGATGAGAGCATCTTTTCAAGGCATATACCGAGGAACGTGTAAGCTTGTGTATTTATTGAATAGTATGGTGAAATGGATCTATATGAAAACATCGTAAATGAAAAACATTGTATATGAAAACATCGTAAATGAAAAAATCGTATATTAAAGCATCGTAAATTTAAAAAGATCGGCAATTATAAATGATCATATACAATTTATAAATATCTTTGATTACTTCAATAATTAGTGCGATGAATCTGACTAGTTAATCGAATTCATTATTATAAATTATTTACTATACAAATCATCGTATCAATAATTATAAACTCCATCATTTCATTTAATCATCAAAATTTTGATTGAATGATTTCAAAATCTGGTTTATCTTTGGTTTTCTATGGATATTGTTGAATGACTTTGAATTTCGCATGGATAATTCTATGCGTTGATAAGATCATAGACTTGCATGCACATTTTCTTGCACTTTCAATTTACCATGAATGTTCGGATTCATCCTCCAGATGTCCATGCTCAGACCATGAAAATCTTGGCACTAATTGGATGTCTATTCATCCATGGTATTTCCTAATATAATGTTGTGATGTTTTTAAGTATGATGTTACGATATTTTCAATGAAGCAGACTTATTCTTGCATCAGTGCATTCTACAGATAAATTTCGAAGGATCATCCACAAGAAACAACTACAGTATGCTATATCTATGCCATTATGCGTTTGAACTACATTTCGCAGATTTTCAATATTTACGAAAACAGAGTAACATCACAAACCAAGTAATAATAAAACTCCAAAAAGGAGTAAAAAACTAGGCAAATCAGATAGAAAAATTCTCAAAAAATGGACGTTAACTTTATGGACTTTGTTATGGCCGTTGCGTTACCTCGAACAATAGCGAGAGATAGTCTTTGCGCAAACCACCCCTTATGACGCTGATCGCCAGTGGATATTACCAAGCGGTTTCCAATATCCCCCATGATGCGGGTTGATTTGTGCAGGAAAGATGTCAGGCCGTCAGGCCTCTTGCCGTCTTCTCTATCGAGAAACGTGATAATTCAGTGGGTAGCATGCTGACTACCTGCCTGACGTCATCATTTTTTGACGCTTTGCATGGACCATAGAAATTGATGCATTGTGAATGCTGTGTAGGCGCTATTTTGCTGGTCTACTGACCTAGATATTGATATCAATAAAATCTCTAGAATGGAAGTGGAGCTTCATGCAATACACAATAGTGGCACAAAAATCGCACGCATTTTAACTTCAGATAAACAATCTATTTCTATGGCATGGAGCTGATATCTTTAATTCCTCTGAAATCTTCAACGCAAAATGTGCTTTTGACCATGGAATGAAGTTTGTAGCGATCTCACTAAAAATGTAGCAGAAATTGATTGTTTAAAATATGAAATACAATTATGTGTTCATGTACACTTAAGCAGGTCAACACAATTAGATCCAGCAATCATCGTAGTATCGGCAGACGCAACATTTATCAGATTTTAGCTGAAACTCAATGCTTTCAACCACATTCCCGCGTACACCAATATGGGCGAGATTCGGAAAATTGAAAGTCCAATTACTGATTTTCTGACTTGCCAGCTCAAAAGTCCGAAAACTCCGAATAGATAATCCAATTCAAAATTAAAAAAAAACTGAGTTTCCGTTTTCGATCGTCTGACCTTCCAAGTCGATATTAAAGCGATTCGATTATCCGATTGCTGTCAGTATTATTCAAAATAGTGTTTTGATCAATGTCTCTGATTCGGGTTGCTCTTTGATACTATTGGAAACTTGATATCATTCAAAAACACTTTAAGTAATAAAATGTGGTATTAGATGTGACATTAAATTCTAGATCCAACCAAATAGACGGGGAAGACTGCGCATGAATTTCAAAAAGCATCACCGGGGACTAAAATTTTTTATGTAGAGATGTAATCCATGAAATCATGCCATGTCCTGCTGTCTCATCTGAATAGTGACGCTATTCATTCAAATAAATCTTAATCGCCCGAACAGTCCCTCGGTCCAGATCCTCGGAGCCTACACTGCTCTTCTTCGGTCAGTCCTGCTTAACGCATGTCCTGTTTTTCTGCACCACCATGCTTCCATTACTGCGGTGATTTACATGTATGTTACTTATTTTTTTGTCATGCGCTCATTGATTGAGGCTCAATAAATTGATCATTATTATTTAACATTATTTTTTATCTGGCATAATCTGGCACCCATGCAGCACCTCTGTTGTCTTCTGCAACTCCCAGATTGAGAATCGCTGATCATAATGTTGAAATTGTCAATGGCACCCTTCTACGCCCTTTCGGCACCCTTCGGTATCCCTGCATTCTTCCAAGACACCATGGTTGACAGTCACTGATAACAATATTTAAAAAGTTGAAGGTTCCCATCTGTCATCAGCATATGAATATCTAATCAAAAAGAAGCTGTCGCTCATGCTTGAACTTGCTGTGATCTCCATGACCTGACATGGCACAATGATGTTTAGTAGAAATCGGAAGCTCAGATTAAGAGTGACCTTTTACACCAGCCATTGATGACATTTCTAAATTCATAATTTATCTAAACTAATTTGAATATCATAATTTTTATTGTGTTAATTAATTATCTAAATTAATTCTTCTAATTATCTAATCAATTATCTTGTATATTATAATTAATTATAAATGTTATTGCAATATTAATTAATGTTTATTTATATACATTTCTTCTTATTATGTAGTAAGTAATATAGGTAAGTAATGTAGGTAAATGTAGGTAAGTTCATAAAATTAAGTAAATGATTTCATGTTGTCGGATAATAAAAAAACTTTAATAGGCTCGAAATATATTTCTTCTCGCGAGCCTTTGAACATTGTCCACCGTCAAAGGCTTTGCACTAGTCTAGTGAAGGACAATGAAGGACAAATATATTTCGAGCTTACCGATGTGCACTTTTTATTGTACTATCACAGCAATCAATTGGCTCCTCCATTTCTCGATCAGACTTCATCCAAAAATATCAAGAAATATTTTTACTAAATGGGGGTCTACATGACTCACCGTGCCTATTTTATCAAAATATTGAATGTCGCATCAATTTTTGTTTAAGTTATCAACGAAGATGGTTGGTGTCGAGATGGCACAAAAATTATGTTTCATTTATTGTAATTGAATTTTTCCCAAACTGTACCTATAAATGACTACAAAGTAGTTTGTACGGATCCGGGTAATTTTACGCACATGATCAAATTTCAACAATCAGAGTTTATGCTAATCATTTTTTGGTTAAAGGATGAGATATCTCAGTAAGTGGGACAGCCCGCTTGGTAAAGGGTTACAGATAGATACGATGATGCACAAGGTTCAGGGCTGAAGTATGGCAACTTGTAAAGCATAGGCACTCTCACTGTGGGTTACTAACTGTCACCAAATGAAAGTCGTCAATGAACAAGGGAGTCTTCACCCCATGTCATTGCTCTGTATGGCGGATGAGGCATGATTAAATAAAAATGATGATGTGTAGTGCTTTTTGTTCATGATATTCGACGCAATCATACACAGTAGCAATATCATTAATCATTGTGCAGTCACCAGAGCAAAGAAACTGAAGGCAAGATAGGTGTCATGCCAACTTAACTACTACACTGTAAACCGTTGACTGATAATTGACAGACCTTCATCCCACAAAATCTATTTTTTCGGTCATTGTTAGCTCCTGTTAAATGATTGCCATTGAACACCTACAATAACTGACAAAAAGCGCAAAAATGAATAGCAATGAATTATAGCTTTATTTAGATGAAAAATGTAGGTAGTTAATTAAATCATGTCAAAGTGAATCAATTCTTCTACCTGCAGTATGAAATTTGATTCCAAGATTGCATAAGATTGAGCAAAAATACCCTATAGAATATCGGAAATCAATCTTCACAAACTATTAAGAAAAAAATAGTACAAATAATATAAATGAGATGATAACCGACAAAAACCTACAGAATTCCGTTAGTGGAGAACCTACAAATTCGACGGATATCGCAGGATAATGGAGGTGACAATCGTCGGTTGACTTTGTTAGTGATTTTGTAGGATAATTATCGGTCCACGGTTTACAGTGTAGATAGTTCGTAAGTCATAAGTCAATAATTGTCATTACATGCACTTAGGGGCCTGTATGAAAGCGTTTAGTCACATAAAAAATACTTATATGCGCAATTCTCATCACTTAAACGTCCTTTGAATTCAACGAAAGACTGGCCTTTGCAAGATAGTCACTCAAAGATTTCCACACGTGAATCGCACGGAAGAAAAACATATTTTTAGAGTTTTCATATCACCGCAAAAAGAGGCTTGATTTGACAACTATTTCGGCGCGAAGCACGGATGTCATAACTAAAAGCACGTGGTTGAAAACAGTGATGAAAACAACGTTGATAAGTTGATAGTACGCTCTGTACAAAATATAAAGATCAAAACATCAATACATAGTCGTCTATACTCCAATGACTTCAAATTTAAAATGCGAAGACGATGAAAATAACTATGATACGGTATGTTTGCTTGCTCTTTTACACACATTTTTAGCAAAGAAGTTTTGATCTCACTCAATATTGGGGATGTCTTTCTTAAAAAAGAAGCGGTTAGCCATTGAATTATTTTGATGTATGTAGTCGCGGTCTACACAGACAGGTGTCAGATCGGGCATTCAAGATACAATTATGTAAATGACAAGAATGAACGGCGCTTCAACACTCAGAGTGTGGTAAATTGTTCCAGACTAGCATCACTTGAAGTGCATCCAATAAGTTATGGACATGTCTAAAGTAATTCAATATTTGTGCATTCACAAAGAAAAGAAAGTTTAAGATAATTGTCGACATCATTAAATTTGTTCAAATAGAATATCCAAGAAGTTAGATATTCATTCCCTCCACTATTACTTGGCTCCCCTCGTCTCCATCTGAATCCATTCGAAGGAATAGCTATGCTGGACAAATACCAGTGCCATCCATCTGCAGGATACGATTGTCCAGGTTTCTTTATACCTCCGACAAAAACTTGATCAACAGTATAATGACCAGCAGTTCGTGAATGATTAGTTATGAAGAGTAGAAAGTCTTGAACAGATTCCAGCTCCTCCCTCGACGTTAATTCAGCTAATTTTCCTCCATTTCTTCGACAAAAGGCCTCTGCTTTATCCCAAGTAACGAGCTTTTTGATGTATTTGTAACGCGAAGTTCTCCATCTATGATGATATCTTGAATGACAATTGTTGGCATGCGATATCAAGATCCAGACATCTGTTCTCGGTATTGGAGAATAGACGATTTCTATTTTCAATATTGAGAAATCCAATAAATCGCATTGTGAATTGATGACATGAAAGGCGGTGCAGTGCGGTTCCAGTAAACAGATTTCAGCACAATCCTCATCTTGGGTGACGTCAAAGATGCGCGCAAATGGTTTGATGTGATCCAGAAAGGAGTTAGATACTGGAAATTTATAGAAGCATCGATGACCTATGCATTGAAGAGCCTGACAATGTATTTCGATGAACAGCACGATCCAGACAATGGTAGGATTCTGTAGGTGCAGCATCGTGTAACAGGAGTTGAAACCAAAGTACTAATGAAAGTGAGAAGTGGAGGCATGGAAATATAAGATTGTCAGCGTCTGTTAGTTTTTCTTGTAAGCAGTTAGCTTCTCTTGTTGTTATTCTTCTAGCAATGGCTCCAATCAGGGGAAATGTCTGCATGATACTTCTCATTGTCAATGTTCTCTTGTAATTATTGTTCTCTTCTCATTGTTCTCATTGTTTTATTGTGAGGCTAAGAGTGAAATATAAACTAAGATAACAATAAAGATAACGATTGAAATAAGATTTATTAGAAAAGGATTGTACGATGTATAATGAATTATTCACTTTTCATGATTTCAGAAGCACCTACATGACAATCATCGCTATAAAGCTTGATTATTTTCTTCAATAATTGTATGAGTGTATAGAACAAGGTATGCATTCAAAACTCATCAGGGAAAACAAAATTGCAATTCCATGGGTGAAATGAAAGCAGATTAAATTATGAAGCGACAGGCGTCTGCTGAGACTCATCCACAATAAACCTGGCAATCTAAACCAAATACTCTACTGCTGAGTAGCAGCATACGTTTATACGAAGGTAATGTGCATCCACAACAAGGTGAAAACTGGATTGGATTTCGTTAAGCCACAATTAGGTTGAAAAAACTCATACTTTAATGCCATCATTTAAAACATTCTATTAATGCTTGCTTTTTAGTTAAAAGTAATTTTTTAGTTTTTTAGTTAAATTTTGCCCTTTAAATATTTTGAATTGATGACATGCGCTTAATATTTGCTTGTCCATAAACCTTAAAAAATTGACTTTGATAATACATAGTCAGTTCATACACGTGTTCTTTACAGTTAATAACTAGATCATAGAGTAAGTATATGTAGGTGTAGTAATCCCCGCAAAACTGATTCTTTTGAAATAAAAATTTTCTCTGTGCTCTGACCATACAGGAGGGATATATAGGTAGAGTGTCCACTCAAAAAAATATCTGTATACAGTGAAAAATTTTATATGAAAAAATTCATTTTTTTACAGAGATTGCGTTCCTGCAGTCCAAAAAGTTATTTGAGCAGTTTTGAAAAAGCTACATTTTTGCCAATTTAAATACGACCGACATAATGCCCCTTTATAAGTAGTATGAAACAAGTTGGATGATAATAATAATAAGCATCCTAACAAAGCGGAAATTAAGCTGATTATCAAGGGAATTTCATGATCCGTTTAATAATGGAAGTCTTCATGAAAACTTCGCGATCTTATTCGTGCTTTCTTGGCTAAAATTTCAAGTTTTTGATTAAATTTTCATCGGCATGATTTTATGATTCACTAAATTCATGTTTCATTTCTTGAATCTGAATATTGATATGGACCCATTTACATATTTTAAAGTCAATTGAAATCATTGTCTTTGATTATGTTGTTTTGCTCTACCAGGTGCAGGTTGCTTATGATATAATCACGGTTAAAAAGATTCTCTTGAGGTTTATCAGCATGAAAGCAATAGCAGGTCATCGAGTTGCTAATTTAAGAAACATTACCTCTCCAAGGCTGTCATGACACGGAGAATCTGTAAAATACTATCATTTCCTTCTGCATTATGCTACCATGACCAGTCAATTCCGTTGTAATATCTTCAAAACTGCATAAATGTGCATCTCACATTTGGAAACAATTCCAACTGTATTCACATCAAGTTCATTTAATAAAATCGAAACTGCATACACAAAGGGGATTTAATAAGTGCTGAGTTGCTACTCTACCTAATATACTTACTCTATGAACTAGATGGTTTTGATTTGGTCCATATCTATTTGTACAAGCATGGAGCCATAGACACTAGACACAACAACCTCATATTACTTCTTCTAAATGACATAGCGTTTCTGATACATTAATTGCTACAAAAGGCAATAAAACATATCTAAAAGATAATTTAAGTCGCTTTAAATGTAGTTTTGAATAATGCTATACCACTTTCACTAATGCTTTGTGCATGTTTTTGGATATATCAAAAATTGAAAGGAAAGAGCAAAAAAACCAACTTAATAAATTCTTCAATTCATGTACTATTTTGTCAAGATTATTGATGATATCTTAATAGCAGTGAGGTAAAGAAAACATGAAAATTATGTTCCTAAAAGTTAAGGACATAGGAACGTTGAACAAAAGATGAATAAACTATGCTATAGTGAGCATGACAAAAATCGATAAAAAATTCAAAAGATAGGAAGATATGAAAAAAATGTGACACAACTTGGATCACATCAGCTTCTCCTACCTTATCCATCGCCCCACTGGGGTTGGGGGGTTCGCCCCTCCCCTGACGAAGTTTTTGAATATCTTCTAAACCAAACAAGCTATGGCCACCCGATTTCTAGTAGCTTGCATTCAACGAATTATGAAACCTTTAATGAAGGAAACTATAGCATTATTCTTTTAGCGTGAGATCTATTTTAGAATTTGAATGTTCGGAGTATTTTCGGAATGATTTCGGGATATCCACTTCCAATGTGCAGACGGTCCGAGAAGTAACCGTACCACTGATTACTAGCATAAGTAAGTATGAATTTTAAGATGGGTGTAATGGTAAACTAGTCTTTGTGAGTGAGCATGTTGAAGTTGAATTGAGAGGGTATGACGTATCACACAGTGTTGTCCAGGCAACGGCATAGATATTCAATGAAGTTCGTCAACATCTTGAAATACCGGCTCTTCAATTAGCCGTTTTCACATGCCATATGACTGATACAAGTGCATATACGATTGAAGAAAGGCTAGTTCCCTGTGTCGGATTCACGAAAGACCTCACTGGGCTGAACAATCCTGAGATCATGGTAATGTTTTTAAATAGATTTCAAAAGCTGTCCCACGCAAAGCGACATTACTTGACTTAGAAAAACGAGCATTCGAGCTTGGGCGAGTCTTAGATAGACCGAGAAGTGGAAAGTGCGTTGAGACTTGTGTGGATACTGCTGCTTCTATTGATCGATATCCTCAGAAGTCCATCAGCGTTGTAGGCACCTTTGATATGGCTATCTAGATCCTAGTACTCCCGACAATGCGGTGAGGGGGATTATCAAGAGTCAAATGTCTGCAGATCAAATCTCTTTGTTACTCCAGCAATGAAAATCTTCAAAGAGCAGTGGAAGATACTTTCTCTACAATCAGTTCTGCGTTGCTACAACGGTTGTCTGAAAGAACATGGAGATGCATCCGAGTATGCTTTGAGAATCACGGTGAACACACCGAACAATCTTGACGCTCAAATTTCTTCTTATATGTATGTAATACATGTTACAATTAAATCTATTTGCTTCTAATAAATCATGCTTCCTTTTTGTCAAAACTAATCAGGCGTACGGTGATTTCTCTGACATTCTTCTTGACACTCGCTTGCGGTATCAGTTCTTGATGAAATAAGTTGAGATCTCATCAAAGTAGTGCACATTCTTCCTACTATATAAAGAGATTCACATATACAAAGATTTTGAATTTGAAATTATCTGCTTATTATGCACGCATGTTTGAAATTTTTGTTGCCATTTTCGATTTCAAATAGTGATTTAATGGAACTTTGTTAAAAATTGCCGTTTTTGACCTTTGACCTTCACCTCTGACCAGGGATGACCTTGAAAATAATACTGTTTAAATAATACTGTATTTCTGATTCCACTTTCAAATGCCTTTTCGATTGATGTGCAGTTTGGAAAAATTGGTATAATAGTTCGGGAGGTCAACAGGGGGGGGGGTTCGGAAAAAATACCCCAGTGGGGAGACGGTTAGTACTCCTAGACGGGAAGAAATGACACACGCGATCTACAGTTGAACAATAACAGTGACAGAACAGAATTAACAAACAGTCAGCTTTGGACAATAGTGGCGTATGTGTTACCGATATAATGATTGAGAAATCTAGCCACTTGGAAGGGATAGAATTCGAAAAACATAGCTGGTATTGGTGGGAGCCATATGAAAGGTGAATGCAGTAAATGAGAGAAAGCTGCAACGCTGCATTTTGATTGGCTGTTACGATCTTTGTCTGCGATTTCATTGGAGTAAACGTGTTTCTATAATTAGAAATGACTCTTGACCTCGAGTGGAAAGTTCAGGATGCTCCACTAAATAGATTTTCTTAGATTTTTGATATGTTGATAAGGGATTTTTCTCTACAAAATAAGCCCACTCTTGAAACTATTGCAATTTGTGGCGGGTTGAAGTGTAGATTACCAAGACTGCATTAGGTTTACTTTAGTGTTGCACTGTAATAGACAACAGCCAGGGGCGTGCGGTGAGTTTTCAGATAGGGTATTCACTATATTTTGAACGGCATTTTGTAGAGCCGGATCTCATACTATAGGCCCCTATACTTTCCCTTACAGCTGAGTATGTATTAACTTCAATTTGTATGTAAAACCGATGTTAATTTTACATTCCTGATTTAAATCAGCGAGAAGAGATTTGGGTCCACCGGCTTTCATGAGCTCGAGCTCTCATTCTGATTTGACGTTGAACTAGCTCGAATTTAATTGGCAGCTGTGAACTGCTGTGAACACAGTTAGGCAGCTAAACGAGATTCACCATCAGACGTCGCTTTCAGCCAGAGAGAGTTAGCTTTCAGCCGAGTAAATATAGATCATCTCGGGAAGCTCAGAGAAAGCAATCAGCTGTGCTTCACAGAATTAGTTTTCAACAGTTGAAGGATAATTTGAGATTTTTTCGAGAAAACTAGTGGGTATTCAGTGAATACCCCGCGTCTAATTACACCCTGACAACAGCATGTGTGGTATGAATTGTGCACTTCCATAAATGTCTCCTCGTATGGTTTACAATGACAAAAACTGACAAAATTAAAATATTTTTTGAAATTGACATCACATTTTTTGAAATTGACTTTAATTTAATTAAAAACATAATTAATTTATATTATTTATGTTCAAGTTCATTTATAATCTGACCAATGTACTCGCATGGGATACCCACAACATTCGTTTCACCGTGGAGTGTAAATAGTAGTTTTCGCTTGGCAGGGGAAGTTATCTAACTCTAATGTTTTGCATCGCTCACTGATATCCGCAAATCGATTAATCTGCCGTGATTTCCACGCACGTTAGAGTGATAATAATCGGTAATAGTTGCTTGCCGATTAGTGAACTTCTGCATAGTCTTGTTATTCTTTTTATTAAAAGTCAAATTCAGTCGAATTTGCATTGAAAACAACTGAATTCTTCCAAACATATAATTTTCCATGAAGTTCAGTTACTGATCCAAAATATGAGTAAGGACATATTTTCGCATATTATCATGTATATAGTGTTTTTCGCCGCGCCCGGGGAAAAGCGATAATCGAAGCTCTTCATACACAACTCCACATACTTGGAAATCTTAAGCCATGTTACGATCTCGCCTCTGATTGACTGAGATATGCAACCATTTGTTTTGAACTTGACTAGCTGTCATTACAGCCCTGCATCTATGGTACCTGAGTTCTAATCAAAGCGCGGAGCATCAGCTGATGCATTCATTTTCGTTAAGAATGGACGGAAATATTTACCAAGCAGAGTCCTTTCATAAGTACATGTAATCTTCAACACCTTTCGACATAATGACAAGATTGGGGGATATGTTGTCTCTTCCTACCTTCTTTGGTTGAAAAATGGATCGATTGGTCGATCATTCTTCCGCGTCTGTATTGTTTCAATGCTGATTATCGATGTAATTTTGATTGGACTTTAATCCTTAAGTAATTATATCAATAAACAAGCTTTCTGCTGTATATTTCCGTCACCAATATTGCGAGTTTTTAATAGACAACTAGAATCTAATAAAAACGATTTGGTCAACAAATAGAATTCATCAGTTATAGACTAGCATAAGAGGGTTTTTGCATGTAACATTCAGCACTCGTCTTACTTATTATTTGGTGTACCCTATTATCTTTTTTTAGCTATGTCGGTATTTTCAGTATAACGTCGTCGTTTTCGCATGAATTAAAAAAAATCAGCCGCTTAGTAAGATCAATTATAGGCACACGCTTTACATAACGATGTGAAAGTCTCATTTTGGGCCTCGTTCTCTAGTGGAAAACTCGTGTTGACTGGCTGGCTATTGTAATCCCGGATTTAGGTAATAATTCTTCAGAACCTTGACCCGTTATTTTCCATAAAAAGAACAGCAAGTCAATTCTTAAACTCAACTAATACGCAATTACCAGATAGATGTAAAATGTTTGAAGTAGTACTATCACGTAGATGAACCGAACTGAATTGACAATGCACTTGATGCTGGCAAGCGATTGAAGTAAATCTAATTAAAGTGACTCTCATAACATGAGAGGAAGTTTTCAGATGACAAAGGACAACTTGAAAGATGTTTGCAGATCCGCTTTCAGAGTCTGCTAAATTGTCTCGCCGTTTTAGCAATTGTTGCATTGTATGAGGGATATCTTAGTGCCTAGTTGCATTGTTTCTGTCGCTGTAAGGCTTTCATTAACGATCCTTTCATCAACGATAGACATTTACAAGCAGGGATCAGGAAGATCTCAACTAAAATTCTAAATTTGTACTTCATCATAACAGATAACAAAGGCGATTTGCGACTGTCTTCACAAGTACAAAAATATCACGTTCGGGGACTTTCATTGTATAACTTCTTTTGTTTTGGGGCAAAATAGAAGCATCATCTAATACACATTCTAAGGTACCTGTAGATATACATTGATGCAAATTTTGTCTGTGGGAAGAGAAAAATCTGCGTGTATTTCTATCACTAAAACATCCGTCGTATAGTTGCTTCAATACGAGTAGTTGCAAGTATTTTTGAACTAATGACTGAGAAATCTAGCCACTTGGAAGGGACACAATTCAGAAAACATAGCTCGTATTGGTGTGAGCCAAGTGGAAGGTAAATGCAGAAAATGAGAGAAAGCTGCAACGCTGCATTTTGATTGGCTGTTACGATCTTTGTCTGCGATTTCATTGGAGTAAACGTGTTTTTATATTTCAAAAGGAATCGTGACTTCAGTTGGAAAGTTCTGGATGATCCAATAACTTAGATTTTCTTAGATTTTTGATATGTTGATGAGAGATTTTTTTCTCTACAAGATGAACCCACTCTTGAAGCTATTGCAATTTGTCGCACACAAGTACAGAAGTATCACGTTCGTGGATTTCCATTATATTTCTTTTGTTTCGGGGGTGGGAAAAAATAAAAGCATCACTATTCACCTTGACATTAACCCAAATTTCCCGCAGCACCCCTACACATTTCTTGATGCTGCTCCAAAGCTATTATAGTTGCGACTTTTAGTTGTTACGCATTTCAGATAAACATCCAAATTTTATCAAATTCGGCCCATAGGAGCATCACAGATTGGGCATCTTAATCATTATGAATCACTTAGGATGATGATTCATTCACTCACAAATGCATCTACTGGCTTGTTATCATTGAATAATAGCGATATACTTTGCAGCTTACACACTACTCATTATAACTTCTTAAGTACTGCAGTCAGATAGTGGTAGACAGATAGACAGTTAAGTAGTATTTCATGCCACAAATAGTGGATCCCTAGTCAAAGCCTGGAGATTATCATGCCTCATAATAATATCGGTGCATTCATTCATTTAGATGCAGATATTGTATTTTTTCTGTACGGTAATAATTAAGACAGTAGCAGACAATATGCAATTTGCTAAAAATTTCTATTTGAATTGTATTTTGGCCACTTGACTACCCCAAAGCTATCAGGCATGCTCTCAACAATAAGATAAGCATATTCAAAGGGTGTCGACTCAGAAAATGTCAGCACCATCGAGTAAGTATATTAGGTAGAGTGTTAACTCCGTATATATTAAATCCCCAATGTGTATACACTTTCGATTTTATCAAATGAACTCAAGGGGGACATAGTTGGTAATTGTTGCCGAATCTGAGGTATGCAAAGTTTTGCAGTTTTGAAAAAATTGCCACGGAATTGAGTGATTATGATAGCATGATGCAGAATGAGCGACAGTATCATACAGATCCTCCCTGTCATGACAGCCTTGGAGAGATAATCCTTCTTAGATAAGCAATTCTACGGGTTGCTCTTACTTTCTTAATTACTTTCTTCATTTTCTTAAGCGTGGTCATATCACAGGCAACCTGTCACTGGCAAAGCAAAATCATATAATCAAAGACAATGACTTCATTTAACTTTGAAAGATGTAAATGGGTCCACATCATTATTCAGATTCAAGAAATGAAGCATGAATTTAGTGATCGAATCACAAAATCATGCCGGTGAAAATTGAATCAAAAACTTGAAATTTCAGCCAAGAAAGCACGAATAATATCGCGACTTTGTCATGAAGACTTCCATTATAATACAGATCACGAAATTCGCTTGATAATCAGCTTAATTTCCGTTTAGTTAGGATGTTTATTAGCAAATATTCATTCCTTTTGATATCCAACTTGTTTCATACTACTTATATCGGGACGTCATCTTGGTGGTATTTAAATTTGCAAAATTTTGACTTCTTAAAAACTGCTCAAATAATTGTTTAGACCACAGGAACGTAATCCCCGCAAAACTGATTCTTTTGATATAAACTTTTTCACTGCATACAGATGCTTTTTTGAGTGGACACTCTACCTATATATCCCTACTCTATGGTCAGCACACAATGAAAATTTTTATATCAAAAGAATCAGTTTTGCGGGGATTACGTTCCTGTGGTCTAAAAAATATTTGATCACTTTTTAAGGAAGCTAATTTTTCGCAAGTTATTCCCGTGTTTATATACTAGCGATTTGGTACATTCATATAAGTAGTATGAAGCTCACTAGATAACAAAATGAATGAACATTTGCCAATATGTATCTTAATTATGTGGAAACTAAGCTGATTATCAAGGAAATTTAATGAACCACATCATAATGCAAGTCTTCACGGAAGAGTTGAGTTCTTCTTGTGCTTCTCGGCTGAAATTTTAAGTTTTAATTCGATTTTTATCTACATGATTTTATAATTCAATAAATTATAAGATAATGTTGACCCATTTACATATTTTGAAGTTAATTATGATGATTTTGCTCTTTCAGTGGCAGATAGTTTGCGATATGTAGTTGACCAGGTGACGGGAGATCATCTTTCTGAGAAAGTTATGCAAGGTAATTAAAACTCCCCTTTTTAGTTTAGGCCAATATAATCAAGTTAAAGTTAAAAGTATGGCAGACAGGCCTTCGGCGTCCAGCGCCTTCAACGGTCGATGTTTGGATATGGATGGTTTGGATGGCCATCCAAACATCGACCGTTGAAGGCGCTGGACGCCGAAGGCTTGTCTGCCATACTTTTAACTTTAACTTGATTATATTGGCCTAAACTAAAAAGGGGAGTTTTAATTACCTTGCATAACTTTCTCAGTTTGCGATATGATCATGCATAAAAAATACTCTTATTAATAAGGCTGAGCAAATGAAAGTAATAGTAACCCATCGAATTACTAATTTAACAGACATTACCTCTACAAGGTAATGCTGTACTTTACTTAATACTGATTAAGCGTTCGCACATATTGTTGGTAAGTGGCTTATCCACCGAATGCGTAGAGGGTTCGGCCCTGACGTTTCAGGGAGTCGACGACATCCATAGCGGTGGCAGCCTTCCTCTTGGCATGTTCCGTGTAGGTGACTGCATCACGGATGACATTCTCGAGGAAGACCTTGAGAACTCCTCGGGTCTCCTCATAGATCAGACCGGAGATACGCTTAACACCACCTCGTCGAACAAGACGACGAATAGCGGGTTTCGTGATACCTTGGATGTTATCACGCAGCACTTTGCGATGACGCTAAGCGCCACCCCTTCCGAGACCTTTACCTCCTTCGCCGCGTCCAGTCATTTTAGTACAAGGTACTTTAATTAATACAGAGTTGCTTCTCTACCTAATATACTCGCTCAATGGCTAGAACATAAGGATCAATAAATGACGCAGTGAATAAATAAAGGCCGCAGACTGTCGGAAATTGGGCATCAAGAAGTCGACACCCCCTTTCAGAAGGCCTGTAGGCACACCATGAAGAAGAATCGTCCAATCCGACAGAGGTGGAGAAAAGGACACCACACGGATAAAGAAAGGTCAGCTAGTTCCTGATCATTTCATTTTCCTTATTTGAAATGATTCATTTTGTGCAAATTCATCTCGCTATGATGATTTACATTCAAATTACAAACGTTTGTCATTATAATCACACCTCCACTCTATTTTCAAACCTCAGAATCGCCGGTGGTTAGAAAGGTTTAAAAGCAGCATTTCAATTTCGTGCATTTACCAAATCGACAGAGGAGTTTGACATTTTTCAGTGGTTGAATTGGTTCCATCTCATAAACAGTGACAGTATCATTGTCGTCAGCATTAATCAGCCCCCGAACATTGTGCGACATCAATTCTCCCCTGAAGCAAATACTAACTATCTCTTAGTAGGTATCAGATTACATTGTAATTTCACATTTTAAGGCAACAAGATTTCTTCCCTCGCAAAATCCATATTGTAGTAATAGCAAGTTTGGTTTCACAACAATTCATGGTACGTAATAATAATATACTCGTACATGTAAAACGTGTTCTTCCTATCACCGACTTCTGTCAAATGCTGATTATGTGAGGTAATGATGCAGCTGATGTCTTATGTAGCATCTACATTAGGTAAATTACAGGTGATTCACCTAACAAGTAATCTTGTTGTTATGCGAGACATTAGTTTTTCATTCATATCAGAGAGGCCATAGTCAATCTATATTGCAAGTCAAATTATTGCTCTAACTAGTCTCTCAACAAACTCGATCAGAATCGCGTGCAACTCGTTTCGAGCAATTAAGGCAATTGCTTTACAGACGCAATTCTCAACTCACTTCGCAAAATATATGATTGTCTTTTCCCTGCTTCATTGGCCAAACAAATTCCGCAGAGTCGTATTAGTGAAAGGACAATATCTCACGAGACGCATCACCGCAATTAGTCTAAGGACACGATTACCAAGATTACGTCGACGTTTTCGAGCGAAATTCTGTATATTGAGATCATTCGGCAACACTGAGTCTGGTGGTGCGTGGAGGGGGCGGAGGGGGCGGCGGCAAAATAATTAATTGTTAAATTTAAACTTCGCGCTAAGTTGCAGAATAGAATTACGTAAACGCTAAATTCATTGGCAGCCGTAGACGCTGCGTATCGTCGTGCCCAACTCATACGTGCCCACACTAGTTTACGGCATTTAATAGAATGTCTGAACAGGTAAAATAACTGCACAAAAAGTTGCGCTATTCCAATTTCAATGAAGTCTGAATCGTGATTGAGTGTAGCCGAAAACTCATACTAAGCCTAGTTTTATTGCGTAGAAATGACAATACTATAAAGTGCTATTTGCATCAATGTGTCTGAGTGTTATATTGGATGACTGCAACCTCCAAGTCATCCGTGTCACAGCACGGTCCACAGCAGGCACCGCACTGATATGGAAATTTCTTAAAACTCAAGTTTAAGGCCTCAGTCACACAGTGAGCTTTTCCAAGCGTTTCCGAGCAAAGCGTTTTGCTGCAAATATAAAGTCATCATTGCAGCAGTTGTAGACTGACACTGCGAGCAAAGAAAACCCAAGCCACTGATTACTTGTGGACATACGTTTGCTCGGGACGCTCGTGTTTGCTTTGCTTTCAATGTGGTTGACGCTTTACTCAAGCCTGCCTGCACCGTGTTGGCCAAATAGGTTTTTAGAGCTGTTAGTGTGTGTAAACAAAGCGTGGATAGTTGAGCTTGTCCATGAAGTCCTGTTCAATTTGCTCATCCGCAAGGTTCAAAATGTTCGATCCGCATCCGCAAAATACTAAATTTTCGTATCCGCACATCCGAGCGGATGCAGATTGTCCACCCTTGATTGCAACGTCATCGTAGTGTGTCATCAAGCTACCCTTGATTGACCCCCAATTTTCTACATGATGTCATCATCCAGAAGGCAAAGTGACGCCTCTCCATTGTATTGTTTTTCGTGCAATGGGTTGTTTGATGGTGACGCAATAATTTGTAAATATTGTCCAAAATCTTTCCATTTGAGAAAAACTGCTGTAATATGGTTGCGTCAATTGGGAAGTCTGTCATAATCTCTGACCATCTGCATTACACTTGTACAGACTGCGAGAATATTAACTTTGATGATTTCCTTTCGCACTTTTCCGAATTGGAAAAATAATTTATTTATTTGAAATACCAATCTTAGGGTAATTTTGTTGCCGACATTAGCAATGCTGTTGTTAATTCTTTAAAGGAAACCCAATTGAGGGATCAGAAGCGTGATGATGTCGTGGTGTTTGGGCTTCCAGAAAATATGAACAGTGATGAACGGATGAGGTTCATGATATGAAAGTGATGACTTCACTGATTTTCCAGTCCTGAAAGAAAATTATTTCATTCTCGGATAATTGGTCGGAAAACTAGGAAGCCGAGGCCGATAAGAGATATTTTATTCCTATGATGATAAAATTGACTCCTTGAAGAGGGCAAGAACGTTATATACCTCTGTCAATCTCGGCTTTCGCAATGTCTTTATAATGAATGATCTAACCTGAACTCAGTGGAAGCAAGAAAAGAAGCTTCGTGATGAATTCAAGAGAAGGAAAGAAAATTGTGAAAATTTTATCATGAGTAAGCGGAAGATTGTGCAAGATAACATTAGAAAAGACTGATAATCTGGTTTTATGTCTTGGAAGCGGTTTAAAACTGACTTCCTTGACCCGTATGATAAAGCGTAATTCGGTTTTCGGCCTGACAGCTCAACATCATGTGCCCACTTGCCCGTAAGTGAATTTGTTTCCAGACAAATGGACAAAAAAATGTACTTATGACCTGAAAATGGGATTTGACCAATCGATCTCAGCGTGTGTACAGGAAATCTGATGATAGTTCTGCTACGACTGTTTCTAGTGGTGCTCCTCAGGGTTTCTGTTTTGAACTGCTTCTTTTTGATATTTTTATTTTTATTGGCATGATGCCATGTCAATCAATGGTGCCAAGAGCTCACAAATGTTTATCTCTACTCGCAATGATATTGATTTTTCTACCGTTCATCTGAATGACATTCCTGTTAGAACTGAAACAAAAGTTCTTGGGGTTATTTACGATGCAATGTTAAAATATGTTGAAAATCTCATATTGATTTTAATACAAAGAAGGCCACAAAGAGGATAATTGTCATTCGTTGCTTGAGACCTTTTTTAGGTGTCGAGTACCTTGTTCTGATTTACCAAGGCTCGATTCTATTTCTTGAATATCGTGCACTGCTGATCACAAATTTGTATATGTGTCAATCGGAAGCTGTTGAACATGTCCAACGTCGATGTTATGGGTTGATTTGCCCTAAAAGCTCACTTCCATGTTCTCATTTTGTACACTGTGAACTGTAAACCGTAAATATCGGTTAAAATGAATAGGAAAAATGAGTTTCACCTTTTTTTGCAGTCTGAACTGTAAATATCCGCAAAAACAGACGTTTTTACACGTATGATATGTGAATGGACTTTTTAACTGTTACGTCATCTCTCATCACGTTGTGACGTCATCATTTTAACAGATATTTACGGATATTTTCTATGAAGTTTAACGGACATTTTATCTGTTTTTAACCTGTGTACAGTTTACAGTGTACCCCTTGATTGTAGACGCACTATATTGGCTTTCAGGTTATTTTTGAAAATAGTTTCTGATGAGAACCACTGTCTCCACGAAAATATTTTTCCAGTTATGCAGCGATCTCAAAAATTTCAACTTCTCCATTATGCTAATATTGCTCGCTCTTAGTCCTTTTTTGTGTCTGTGAGTAAACTTCATAACAACGGGTTTAGGATTTGAGGAGTTACTTTTTTTCTTAATCGCTTGTTTTGGAAGGAACATAATTATACTGTGTGATATTTGTCTGCATGATTTTGAATTTGTAGCCTCACGATTTTCATCACTGAGGTATTTTTCTTGCTCAATAAACGACATTTATTATTATTGTTTACAGTGATTAACAAGAGAGCTCTTAAAATGCTTCGTTTTTTGTTTTTGGACATTTAATCGGATAGTCGTTGCTGTTTCTTGATTGAAACGCAAATCTTCCGTCAAAAAACTCCTTCATTGGATGACATGAGTGCGATGCAACTTTCTTAAAATATTTTTGACAGTGATTGTCCGGTACGTTTAAAAGTGGATTGATGACAGACGAATCACCACCAAGAATTTCCTTGACCCTTCATTCTGCTCTGAAGAACTTTTCACATACTATGTTCTCGTTGAAGGGACAGAAAGCACTGTAGGCGCATGTCAGAAGAGGTTTGGCAACATACAATACCCTGTGCATCGCTGGAAACGAAAATTTCAAACAAATTGATGCCAAATTCACATACAATTTGAAATCAACAACTGATATGAGATTCTCGCATATTTTCAGAGATTTTGGTATGTTTTGCATGCGATTGACGTCTTTTCGCATAAATTCATTGACCACACCTTTCTATTGTTATGGCGCAGTAAAATTATATTAGTAAATATGCCTTGCGGTTTTTTTAGTTAGATCTTGCCACACATATATGCAGAAGTATTCAATTGGCGCAGCGACTATTAAAACCATGTTAATAATGAATCCTACTCTATTAACCAAATTCTACTATTTCAAATTTGCAACTCTTTAATAAAAGTTGCTGCAAAACCATGAGCAAAAACTGACATTTATGAATACAGAATCAATTTAAAAGTGAGCAAATACTACGTAAGAGTACATAACTAAATTATAGTTCCATGTCAGAATCTCAAAAAAGTGGAATTTGGCGAATAAGAATTCTCTTGCACTCGATTGCCCTGTTTCAGCAAATAACCAATTACTTGCTAATTCTACCATAAACTTGCTAATTCTACCATGTGCATGCATAGATGACAGGAAACTAATTTTGATGCAGCAATTTCATGTCAGAAAATCCAATAATCGAAAGCTGTTTTTGAGAGCTATCTATATGTAAGCTTTAGGAGCAGGTAAGTATATACCGGCACATGAAATGATAAAATATCTTAAATACCTTAGATATGTGCCGTGTATGCTTGCTTTTTGCTAGACTTGCTCAAAACTGAAATGTCGATTGTCTTCCAGTATTTGAAGATGATCAGTTAGCATCATTGTTATCTATCAAGGTGGTTTCCGTGGCACAGTGGTTAAGTGCTTGCCCTAGTGATCCTCTGGTCCAGAGGTCGAGCCCCGAAAGTGGCATCGGAAGTCGTCAGGAAGGGCATCCGGAATAAAGGTACTATAACGCTCCCATGACGTCTGACTATGTCAGCATCGTCCAAGTCCCCAGTATGGGGGAGTAGTGACGTTCGATAAACCATTCGCATCATTGCCACGTACCTACATGTAATAGCAATTCTTCATCAAATCCATGTATATCGAATATAGTACTTACATTGCTCTAAAATAATGGGTCAGCTAGTAGCTTAAAAAGTTAATTATTTCTAACAATCATGGACAAATTGCTAAACAGTGCTGGTCGATTTTGAACTGCATGTATAATCGGTTAACCTGTTGAAAATCGACAGGCTAGCAACTTTTTACGGGTTTATCACGTACATTACTGACTCAAACGATCGTAAACGGGAGTACTGACAAATTATCCGCTCGGTCGGGCATTTAGCGAACTCACGCCGCCACAGCGTTAAGAGATCACAATTTGAAACTCTGCATGCGACCTTTCTGTTTTGACAGGATCGTATCTAATTATTACAAGTTTGACAACCATCAAGCGACATGGCATCACTGTTTACCTGCACTGCCAAAATTCTCCGTGTACAGAATAAGCGAAATATGTACTTGTCTAAAGTACTTGCAGTTTACATAAACTAACCGGTTTTGTAATTTTCTGTGCGTCATATCCTGTTGATCAGTTAATCACATTTAATCCTCGTTAGAATCTCTGTCGAAGGCAAGAAAATTCATTCAAATCCTCAACATGTGCTTTCGATGCAGTGATTTATGAACAGACGGTAAATGGTAAATAAAATTGTTTGAAGATAAACATGGCGTATCAATCAAAATATATAACTTTGGATAACATCAACAAGTACTGTGTTACAACAATTATCAAGATATCTCGCAAGCGAAAAATGAATATCAATGAGACTGATATAAACCTGCATTCTGTTTAATCTTGTCGTTCTTGACAAATAAAGAGTTTTCTGAGAAGCTAAAAAAGCAAATAGTAAGCGATATATGAAAGTTGATATTTCAAACGTCGGTTATCAGAAATGAATTGCAATAGAGTGACTGCTGTTATCGAATATTTTAAATGTGTTGCTTGCAGTGATAAAATATTTGCAATCATATGACTGCTGCTATCACAAATTGCAACTAATTGATTGTCGATTTGAGATAGTGTTCAACTAACGACTCAAAAGAGAGAACGTTCGATGAACTATCCTTGTGTCTATAGACAAGAAGAAGACGTCTTTTCAACTCAAATTAATGATTATTAGAAGCAGATGTAAGTTCTTCAGCCTGCCGGTGACAGTCAGATGGGCTACTGGTACCAATATTCGTCAGGAAGTTGAAGGTAGATTGATGAACACAAAGACATCACAGGGTTATTTAGAAAATTTGGGGTTATCATTATAGTCCTAGCACATGCTTGTAATTACCGCTAGTCAATGAATAGGAAAATATCATTGTCCATGAATCACTCATAGCGATAGGTGACTTGGACTCAACGAAGGGAGATTGCTTCAAATCATGCAGCATGTTAATTCCATGTGGCAAAAACAGAAAAACTGAAGAACGCAAATTTCATAGAGTAGACTGGGAAAATTCTACAAGAATGTAAAGCAGATCTAAAGGCCTTCTTTAATTTTATTTTGCCAATTCGTGCAAGTGAATGTCATCATTATGACATAACTCGGACGTCTGTGACTGTTCTAATGAAATTCTTCAAAACCAGAGAAAAGGGCAATTATATAGGTAAGCAGAAAAAATTGTGAAAAATTACAGTGACTGAATTTCTGTGTCAGTGGTGGTAGATGAAAAATCAGAATTAATTAACTAATTATAAATTAATTAGTAATTATTAGGAATTATTAATCAATTGTTAATTACTGAATTGCTCCTTTTAAAATATATGTATGTGCTTAAAACATGTATAACAAAGGAAGAGTTTATTTTTGGCTATTTTTCAAAATAACTGAATACGTCAGATAATGTGGAAAGATTCGAAGCAATGTCACCGCAATCTACAAATTTCTATGTAAGAAGGTCAACATGATGACATTGTTCAAGCAGTCTCCCTGTGATGTGATGATGTTACCGGATGCTGAAAAGATCAACGGATCGCTGGCCACTGGAATATTAAGATAGCCTGTAGCCATCTTTTTATAAACGTGATGCTTAGACTACCACTAGCGTTTAGCGGGAAATGCGCTTTCGGGAAATCCTGATAATCGGAAGCTCATATCTATTTCGGGATTTTTTTCTTCACAATATTTTGAGCTTGAAATCCTAAATTGTGCAGTTTATGACATCCTGCTGCGGCAGGTTATAGTGCAGTCCAAAAACCATTGTAGAAAAAGATTAGATGGATGACTGCTTCTCCTCAATGCCATGGCAAGTGTTTCATGATAATGAATATGCTTGATATATTTATCTTCTTTCTTTGTTGTCTCCTATTTTCAGGTAGACAGGAAGGTCGGCAACCCCGCCACTGAGGCAGCGTCTGCCATGCGCTGTTCCATGTGCAGATTGACTGGAAGTCGGTTCAACCGCTTGAAAGAGGTTGGTAACCGGGGGGGGGGTGGACCTGTAGAATATAGGCTTTGGCCCCGATGACATTCGGCAAGGAAGATACCCCACGGAGCGGAGCGTCCACAATTGCAGTCGGGGATTGCAGCGTATTGGGGAGCCAACACAATATCTGCCCTAAACAAATGGAGCATCTTCAACTGCAAATGGGGATTGCAGACGATCGCAGAACGTCCAGGGCAGCTCCAGCAGACATGTGGATTGGAACGCCGTCTGCCAGCGATCGTGGAGCGGATCGGCTATGGCTGACAATAGGTTTCAAGCTATGAATACAGAGCACCTTCATCCTATCAATAGAGGAGAATAAAGGGATTACAAAGATGGCTAGGACTAATCCTGGACGACAATTCAATCATGATCAATTTCATAGTTTATAAGCTAAGGTTTAATTTTATGATTGATGTTTTCCCTTCCTTAGCTGTGTGCATTATTTTTTTGTACATCACAAGTGCATGTAGTTCTTGTAGTCGCATTTTTACAACCTGGGCAAAGGAGGGAGTGCCGCTGCCAGCGCTCCCCCTCTGACTACGCCCCTGGCCTCAGCTGGATTCGTGCTTTTGAGAGCCTCCTCCACATCTCAAGCAGGCTGACGAACACGGAGGAAAAGATCGGAAAGGAGCCACTCGAGGTGGGAAAGAAGGATGTGCAAAAAAGTTCAAGGAACGGATGCGCCTGCGCCTGGACGAGCCTCTAACATTTGGTGGCAACTGTAGCGATGGCAATCTCGCCCGTCTCGCGTTTCGTTCACCCGAGCTATTCGCCGATTGTGCCAGGATTGACGAGAATCCCACACGCAGTCTGCAGGCGGTGAGCTGTTTCTATAATCTCAAGCCATCAGCTCTAAATGAATTTTGCAGACAGGTGGGACAGCGCTACGTGGAGCTCTACAGCTGGCGGTCCATAAACACCACCCTACACAAGCTATTGTGTCATTCAGTTGCGTTGGTGGACCACTATCTGCTTCCACTAGGCATGATGAGCGAGGAGGCGACTGAAGCGACACACAAGCGAGTGTGTCAGTATCGTCTTCGGCACACCAGGAAGGACTCGCGTTTGCATACCACCTCAGATCTTCTGAGTTATCTTCTGGTAGCAAGCGATCCGTTGCTGAGCAGCTATGGCCTACAGGGTTGACGAAGCCTCTATGTAAGTCGACATGGCCTCCTTCCAGAGACGCGGCGCCTTATAGCAGAGTCTGGGATGCCAGAGATCCTTCGACGAGGGCGGAAGCGACAGCGATGAAGGCGGAGGCGACGACGACGAAGGCGGAGGCGACAGCGACAAAGGTTGAAGCGACAGCGACGAGGGCGGAAGCGGCAGAAGGGATGGAGAGAGTGATGTGGCGAAAGCAGACAATAATGGTGACAGTTGTATGTGTTTGACTTAATAATTAAATAAATGATATCTTCTAATAATTTGTTGTCTATCACTTTTGTTTAGTCTCGATTTCTCGCATTTCGACCGATTTGCGCAATAGTATGAGTATAAACTTGTAAAACATGTATCAGATTCCATTTCTCATTTCACGTATTTTAAAATAAAAGTTTGTCTTGATAATTTAATGAATTAATTCAGGAAAAATTGGAAAATGCGCCACTGTGCAATGGCAAGAATTCTTTGACTTCACACATGCCTCATCCTCTATGTCAATGAAACCATCACACATAACTTCATGTTTTTGATGCAAGTGCCATTTGACCAAAGAATATCCCATTGTGGAAAGTGGTTTATTTCAATGATTGCACACGTACGTATTTGGTTTTTTCTTCTTCGGCTTTTGTGGAAGGCATATAACACGAAATTTCGACATCAAGAAATGCAAGCGCATTAACCTGAGGTGAGGGTGTAGAAGTAGACAGCGAACGAGCTATCTTTCACGATCTTCAAGATCAATCTTTGCTAGAATTTCAGAGCATTTGTATGACATCCGTAGAGAACCGTAGAGTACCTCTGTTGCATTGCATTCTAGCTCCCTACATTGTAATATAAAAGACATTTCATAAGCTGTTTTAGAGCGATTCTATAATGATGTTAAGAGACTGAAAAAAAATAAATTGATAAAACACTTGAATTGCTTACAACCAAGTGGCATGAATATTGAATTAAACAAAAGCCAAGAACGTGGCTATAAAGTACACCTTGTCTTGCCATATCTATTGCAGTCAACGCATTGTCCGTCTGTGCCAAAGTCTCACACCTATAACCGGTAAAGTGGTTGCTTCGTACAAGAAACAACTCAATCTGCGCTCTTTGTTATTCCATGATGAATGTAAGTTCCATTCTACTGTCAACTTTGTAAATTTCACTTGCTGTACTTCACGGAAGTGAGAAAGCTTTTCAGTGAAACCGGTTTTCCGGCAATATCAACGTTTATTTATTCGAGTTGCTCTTTGAGGTTCAGAAGGTGAAGGTGATTCACCTTCATGAAGGTCTTGAAACTAGCAAGCCTAGGCCTGTAAGACTGCCATTTTCTATTCTCTATTTATTAACATCAAACAATTATGTGCACGATATGTTCAAGATACACGTACCTGATGGTATTTGGAAACAAAGTTCCATGCAATTTGAATAAGTAGGTGAATTAGGGGCACGAGCCAGAAGTATAAGCCATGTCCGCATATCTGAATGCATGTATCCTTCCACACTTCTGCGCGTGTGTATGCATCTCAGCTCTGCTTTGTCTATTTTTTCATCAGCTTCAGTAGAATTTATCTCACGATATCTCAGGACCCTATCCTCTTTCACTAATAATGTCACTGAATTGCTGTGTAAATGTTGCATTAATTTCACTTGCTAATTGTCATTTTCGAAATCGTCTCAAACAACAAGTTGAAGACAATAGTCGTCCACCTCACTCAGACTAAACCTGAGCAGTAGAGATCAAATGGGAACAAATGCATATCCTTGCAAAATCAAATACAAATACCTTCATTTTAAAATGTCAAAATTTAGATGCATTAATACAGAGACGGATTTAAGAAATTCAAAAATACAGAAATTTGTATAAATGCTCGCACTTTGTTCAGAAAGTCCGAATGCAAACACTTGAAAAAGTATAAAAATGCATGTCAAATACAAAAACAATGATTCACCATTTATTCCCCAAGTCTAGCAGAGTTCGCTTGCACTTCACTCTAATGTATCTGCTTCTTAAAGTCTTTAAATTTAAATCCAATCTGCACGAAATGTCGTATGCAAATAGAAAATGCACATACAGTCTAGCATGTACAAATTTTTGGGGATTAATCAAGAAAAGATACGCCTGATAGAAAAATCTGAAAGCCTTGAAGAATATGACCGTAACGCATTATCATGTTTTCTTATTGAAGGACTGCAATAGCAACAATTCCTATTTGCAGGTAAGAGGATTGTTTATGCAACGAATGTCATTAATACATATATGCAAATTATTTTATAATGACAATTTACTCAAATCGTCTTTTTCACATATTCAATAAGTTCAGTGTTTTATCGAAATTTCAATAAATTCCCGGAATTTTCCAGGGAATCGCAACTCGTAATTATCGGGAATTTCCGTGTTACACCCTAAACATTACCAAGGCAGAAGGATTGTCTGTTGAAAGGGGCGTGCGGTGATTTTTCAGGCTGGGAGTTTTGAAGCAATCAGTATCGCTTTGTAGACTACCCACTATCCACTGACGTAAAAATTAATGCAAATAATAGCACATTTGCTTTTTCTTTTTTTTATATTCATTTTTTTATAAAGTGGAAATCGACAAATTTTGCTAGACTAAATTTATTCCACTGGACTATCGTCGCATCACAATTGGCTATCGATTGTTCTGCTCCATTTTGAATGATCGTAGCCATCCACTTCAGGAGCTCATTCCGAAATATTTACCTCACTCGAGAAAATTAACAGCTCCGTACTGCAGTTCCGTTTTGAGGAGAAACTCATTCCGGTGATGATTCGCCTAATCAACTGTGGATTTACCCAGTGACATCATCGCTTCGTGTTTCCATGTTTGTTTTCATCGCTTTTTTGCTTTTGTTAAGTTTCATTTTCTATAACTTTGTAACAAATTTGACTTCCATTTATGATGCTATTGCCTCACGATTGCCAATATTGAGGCTTTTCAGAAAATATGCGTTTATTATTATTATTTCTTCTTTTATATATGCAATACAGTTGAAAATTTCTCTTTAGCATTTTCTATATAGATACATAATAATACTCCTACTGAGCTCAAACGAACAAACAACAGCCCAAGATGACTTCATGTCACTACAAACAATGTAAACAAACAAATTAATGCTTGAAATGAAATGCTGTCTGTTCAATGAAAATGCTGTTTGCTCAATAAAAAGACTCGTCAAAGAATGGTCTGTCATGTAAGCAGTTCACTCTGTCTCTAGTGTCCTGAAATTGTTCCACAAGTGCCAATAATTTTCAATTTGATGGGAATTATTGAATAGCACAGACTCCATAGACGGCTCCATTAATGATTTTGAAAGAAATCTTGATCTGATCAGTAACGAAACCAGCAAGGTAATCACAGAACAAGCGCTGCTATTGAACGGCTATGTTAGACGTATTCTTCTATTAAACCCATTTCCTATGAATGTAATGAATAAGCGTTTGATCAAATCGTCATAAAAAAGATGTGCGACTGGCTGGACTCTATCTCACGACCAAATTAGATTATCCAGATCCAGTAGATCCATTGCTCTAAAATTGTTTGAATGAAAAATACTAAAAAGTCTTAGATTGTGTGGAAGTTCAGTCTGAACCAGATATGATGCTTAGATCTGGGTTTGTTTGGGTTTGGATTCAAGCAATTTTATTGTTCACTGCTGGGTCTGAGACCGGACCCATTCAGATCCAAGCATTAAACACATTTTAGTGTTTTCATGGTCATTTCCAATTATTTTGTTTGAGTAGATATGCCACTGCCTTAAAATTAAGTCAATTAAATATCTAGAATAGGAAATGTGGAGGACCTCGTCTGTCCCAAGTCTGTGATGCTTGTTTATTGAGATACATTCGCAGTTAGTTGCTTCTTTCCGATACCAGCTACTCGATACGTAGAGACTGCTGGAAAAGTGACAACGCACAAAACGAGCGTTTATGTTAATAGTAGGCCCAATTGTCATCTCTGGTCAGAGCTCCAAGACAATCATCAAGACAATTACGGTAAACTCTTTTACAATGCCTGCTAAGTGAGTTCTCTAAGGCTGTAACCTACTAAATGAGCAGAAAGAAAGATTTAATGCATTTGGATGTCAAAAGGTCTTTTATCACTGCGAATTGCTTTAAAATGTCCCGAGCGTCATGGTTGCTTCAGTTTCGAAGGATTCAGATCGCTGTGCAAAAGTTTTGTCGATAAAGTTAATTCCACGGAACCGGATCATTTCAGTGAAACTTTCAAATTCATTTAAGCATTACACCTTGGCTTAATGCCTAAATTACTTGAAACGAGTCTCAATTTCGAGCTTTCGTCTATGAGTCACTTTTATTGCGATCTAAGTTTTAGCTGGCTGGAGCGAAGAGGCATGCAAAGCCCTAGCATTCTTAGTCCGGTTCTAATCCCTGAGGTCTGCACACCCGCCCAATGACTCGATACAGCACCTCAACATCAATTTCCAGCTTGGAAATGGACACCTATTCGTCCGCCAAAAGCACATTCAGCCTTCCAAACTCGATGGATTGCTTTAATTTCTTCGTTTGGGACTCTAGATACTTAACCCTTTCTTGTCTTTATCGATCTCACATATTGTAAAAAAATCAATAAAGTTTGCTTTCATTCAAAGAACTGTCTGTATGTATATAATATTTTCATTTTATGCTGTTTTTTGTTAATTTTCGTTGATATGGTGTCGATCAAATGCGAAATCTCATCTTTTCACTTTTCTAGTCAATGTTCGGACAGCTGTCAAAACAGATAAAGCAAGCAAAAGAATTTTTTGTAGAATGTTGATTTTTTAATGAAAGCAGGCGCAAACTTTTCAGGAGGCTTTGATATCGCTTGCGTCTCTGCTGTGCAGTCTGGTAACGTTGCTAATCATGAATTGTTCATGAATTGTGTATCAGCAGATTGTGTTATTTCAGTAGCATAACAAGTTGTGAAGCTTCCAATCCACGTAAGCTGAAGACAAAACTTTCTAATTTAGCGATCAAAGTTGTTGAGAGTGGGTCACCGAAGCTTGACTTCGTCGCCCACTACCACAGATATAAATTGCTTTGTCTCAGTGTTGGGGAATTTCCTCAGTACTGATGGTCACGACGAGAACTAGTCTCGAGGAGCAAGAAGATCAAATTTCCATTGAACGTAATGCAAAGTCAATCCTGAATTCTGACGAACTAGAACATTGACACCACATTAAACATGCACAGTCAGTAAATTTAGAACGTGAAGAGTCAAACGGTGTGAATAATATTTCCATTTGACGAATTCATCACGGAGAAAAATTGAGTCAAAGATCGGTATTTTTCACTTGACAGGCCTGTTTGCAATCTGACCGTTGAAGTTCGTAGGTTCACAGATTCAAGCTATTTCTGCAATGCGCGCGCTTGGCCAATCACGCAAGCCAAAGAGACACGAATATCTATGTCAATCTCTATTGCTTGCTACCATTGCACACAATGGCTGGGAAAAGATTGGGCCCGCCCTAGACTAGCCCACGCGCAAACGAATCTATCTCTATGTCCACTACCCACTCCCAACTTCAATGAAAAATGATGCATATTCAAATCACTCACCGCGTGATATTTCCATCTTGATAGCTGCTAAGATAAAGACCTTTCAAGTCATCTTTGAGTGGTCCTGAGAACTGGTCGATGCGAAGCTGATAGCGGCCGCCACGTTTCAGAGAATCTTGCAATTCAATGACATGCCACTGGCGTATGATGTCATACGTGACGTTTTTCAACGCCAGTTGTCGTGACTTGGCTGGATCGCTCTCTACCTCCAAAAGGCTGACGTCTTCAGCGGATATGTTCAGGCGGAAGGTGTGAATTTTGATGACATCAGTATCGTTTTTGCAGTCAAGCAGAATAGACAATGATCCATTGAAATAGAAATTTTCCACCGGGCCTTCGTACAAATTTGGTTGAAGGACAAGCTCATAGATATCAGGAACGATATCTTTTGGTAGGCGCATGTTTTTCACTTTTGGCAGATTCGTCGGAGGAATTGTACTGAGAGGAGAAATGGAAGGGCAAAATTGTCCGGGCAGACCTGAAGAATGAAAAATTTCGATTATGAGCAGAACAACAACATGACATGCAATCAGAGGAAATTTGAGCATGAAAACTCTCCCGGGGGGGGCATTATTATTTATCAGGGCACGCCGGTATATTCAAAAACTCTTGATAATCATAGCACGTCGCCAAATAAAATTCTCTACGCAACTCACGTATGAGACTGCTTAATCATAGCATTCTAACTCATTAGATTTAAATAGCCTTCAACCATAGACTTCTAAAACATAAGTCTATGCTTCAACCTTCGTGTTCGGGCATTTAAGAAATCTAACTCGTGGAATGTTATAAAGAAGCAATATGCACTAGTAGCATAAACAGCTACGCAACTGGTGCATGATTGCTTCCTTATAACATTGCTTTCAGCGTGCATATCTATGTTAACCTTTATTATAGAACGTCGCATTTCCATAGAAATCACCAGTAGCAAACAGCTGTCGTTTATTCTAGTGCCACAAACTCAAACAAAGGCGAAACGTCGGTTTTCCATGATATTATCATCTATGTAGGCCAATAATGAAATTTTTCTGTCAAATAGGCAAAACTTAATTAATGACTATCCCTCAGATAAACCTGGAAATCATAAATGCTAACTGTAAACGTAAAATTGAAGTAAAAATAATATACACAGCAAAATAACTGAAGGAAAAATGGTAAATTCTGCCGAAGTCCACCAAACCTTGATAATTACATTTTTAACTCTACAATACCGCGAAAAGGTTGCTTGAATGGCATATTTCACATGCTCTATTGCAAGCCGATCAGAGTGGAAATCGGGATCGAGCCTAATGGAACACGAGCGGACCGGTCATTTCTAGGCTGCCCATTTCTAAAATGCCTTTATTCCAATCGGATAACATTTAGGTGAATCTTGAACAATGATAATTGATTAGAAGTATAAGTATAAGCAGTGAGTTTTATTGATGACTGGAAATCACACAATGACATTATTGGTACACACGTTAGAAACAAGAGATTCAGATAAAGACACTTGATTACAAGGTTCATAAAATAATTTTTATAAAGAATCTCTCAAGTTGGTAGCACTGGTCATAAATGGGAAAAGGGATAGAGAACGTGCGTAGCTTCGACTAAAGAAAGTAAACTGAAGGTGCTAAAGGTGCGAGGTGTTGCAAATAGCCTTCAACAACTTCTTGGAGATAGTAAATCATCGGTGAGAGATGGATGTAGGTGTACACTTGCACTTGGTAGGCTATATGCCATAGAGTAAGTATATTAGGTAGAGTGGTAACTCTGCATTTATGTATTTATTCGGAGAAATGTAAACGAATTTGACTGATAATGATAACAACACAGAATAAGGAATAGCATGAGATGAGGAATAGTATTCCACAAAATTCTCCATGTCATGACAACTGGGAGAGGTAATATGTTTGTTAAATTAGCAATTCCATGGGTTACCATTAAAGTCCAGCTTTAGTATAATAAGATTATTTACTTATGTCTGATCATATCACATTATATATAAATATATATAACATTATTGGAGAAACAATTCATGTTCGCTTTTATTCTGAAGATATTGTTATTAATCATTATTTCTTTGCCAGTTATCAAATGAAGTTAGAGGGATTGAAAAATGCGGAAACAAACGCTGTAAATGTTGTCCTCATTTGATAACTGGCAAAGAAATAATGATTAATAACAATATCTTCAGAATAAAAGCGAACATGAATTGTTTCTCCAATAATGTTATATATATTTTGCGATGCAAAGGATGCAACGAAATCTATGTTGGTCAGACTGGAGACCTGTTTAAGACAAGATTGACTCTCCATCGATATCACATAAATAAGCCTTCAATTGCTCCTCTTCCTATGAGCAAACACATTGCAAGATGCTGCAAAGATATTGAACTGAAATTTGAGGCGGCTCCTATCTTCCAACTACCATCACATTCCAGCAAGGAAGATAGAGAGCTGAAAGAAAACCATTTTATTTTGAAGTTTGAATCAAAGCTCAATAATTGCAGCTAATTTGTACTTCAGGGTTGATTTCACTTTTATTTTATGTGCTTGCGAAGGAGGGTGAGAAATCCTCCGAAATTCAGATCGCACGTATTAGAGATTTATTTTTTTACATTCTGTCGTTTTCTCCATCCGGCCTTTGGTACATTATTTTTTGTCTATATTGTTCTACACATTCAAAATTATCTCTTTTATATATATATATATTATACATCGTATTATATAATTAAGATGCGTATTAACAAATATTCATTCCTTTTGATAATAAACTTGCTTCATGCTACTTATAAAGGGCCTTCATGTCGATAGTATATGAATTTGCCAAAATTTGCCATTTTGAAAACTGCTCAAATAATTTTTTGGACCACAGGAACGTAATCTCCTTAAAAACTGAATTTTGTGATATTAGAAACTTCACCGACATTTTTAGAGTCAACACTCTACCTACTATACTTACTCTATGGTATATACAGGGTGATCGCGATCTTCCCGCCGTTTTTTACTGCTTTGATTTGAATGAATTACAACAAATTCAGTGTCTCAAATCATGTTCTATACAGTGAAAACAAACAATGACTCAATCAAATGTTACAAAAGCAAAGATTCTGTTCGAGGTGTCCTCCATAGGATTCCTCGCACAACTTACATCGACGAGTAAATGATTCATAAGCCTTTCGAATCATCGATTTCGGAATGTTGTCAAGTAAGTCCATCAACCTTTCCTTCAATGTCGTGGCTGTAGACGGTCTTGGGGGCTTGTACAATTCGTTGCGGATGTATCCCCAAAGCCAAAAGTCACACCGAAAGATCTGGACTTCTTGGAGGCCACTACATAGACCCACCACGACCAATCCATCGGTTGTTGAGTTGATTGTCGAGTAACTGTCGAACCACTATCGCAAAATGGGGAGGAGCTCCATCTTGTTGATAAAATTTTCTCTTATGTCGATGCTGCTTGAGAAGTGGGATGACGTGAGTTTGAAGAATACGTTTGTAATGCTCTGAGTTAATGGTCGTCTCTAACAGTTCATACACAACCTACAAAAAGTCAGGTGACACCATAGCCCAGCACGTAATACCAGGTGAGCCTTCTCTTCAGCAATCATCTTCGGATTATCCATGGCATACACGAAATGGTTGTGTTTGTTGACGCAGCCATTTAGGTGGAAAGTTGCTTCGTCGTTAAAGCAGATGTTCTTCACTTCTAACTCTGTTAGGACAATCCTGCAAAAATTCAACCGTTTCCGTGGATCGTCTGGAAGCAATTCCTGAACAGATACCATCTTCCATGACTTCAAACCCTCTTCCTTAAAAATCTTGTTGACAGAGGATTGCGCAACACCAACTTCTTGGGCCACCTTACGCTGTGATAGGAATGGGTCGTCTCCAAATGCGGCAAGGGCATCTTCTTTCTTTTCTGTCGATAATCTTCTATGTTGATGATCACCAACAGGCTTCCGAGGTAAGATAGTCAGAGTGTCCAAGAATCTTGCTTTCCAATCACGAATGGTGCGTGCTGGTGGTGGCTCTTTTCCAAATTTCTCAAAAAACATTTGCCTGGCTTCTTCACAATTGAAAGTAACTGAGAACGATACAATTGATGCGATTTCAGTGTTGTTTAGATTGCGATATTCCATCGTGCGCGTCTCAGAAGTAAATGAATTTGATAACATTTGATAAGATTTAAAATTTGAAACGTAGATATCTATGAATCACACACTTCATCTATACGTTTGAATAAACTGTGAGAAGAATCGGCGGGAAGATCGCGATCACCCTGATCAAAGTAAATAATTTCACGTTATAATAAAATAAAGAGTAAATAAGTAAATAAAGGTTATTCAATTATAACTTGGAACTGCATTCAAATGGTTATATTCAATTGATTTCGGATAATGCGGACGGTTTGAAGCCAAATTTAAATGCAAACGGATTGAACAGCAAACCCATCTCTGCCATCAAGCTTGTGTCATGATGTGTAAATTCACAAATAAAGTGCATTTTAATCACTTTTCCAGGGATTTGCTGCTCTTATCTGCAATTCCCTTGAAAATTGTTTCTACGCAACTTGACAAATCAACTTGGTTTGCATGAAAAGTTTCATTTTCGGATATTTTCATCGCTGCGCAATGAAAAACATCTCAAGGGAAATAATTTGATGCATTTTCAATCTCCTCCATGCTCATCATTAATAATGACAATTGGCAGGCTTCAATATTAAAAGACAAATATACAACCTGTTGGAACATTGCAACCATGCAGCAAAGATATCGACTATTTTGCTTGATTACTTCATTGAAACAACAAAAGCTGAATTCTGGTCTTCTTCATTCTGATATTGTCGAGACGAGTAATTGAAAATTTATCCAGCTAGTCAAATGTATGACAAGCACTCGACAGATGGATAGAATAATGTATTCCTTGGTCTGCAGATAGTGAACTCAAAGGTATTATTGTTTAGAGAACTCTCCCCAGGGAAATATATCAACAAATTCATCGCCAGTGTCTACAGAGAGAGTCTTATGTATTTAGATAGGCGACAGAATCGTCAACGGGATGAACAACTCTTCTCTGCTACACGCAAATTTGCACACGAGCATAAAGTTCATGAGCATTCTCTCGGAAATCTGCACTATTGGAAAAGTTGTTAGAAATCATCAGCAAATACTGATATACCGCTGGAATATTCTAATAATGAGCTCTCATACATTTGCCTATTCATGCATCTTAATTAGATGAAACTGTCGAAGCAGAGGACTTGTCACTCTCCGTGTCCAGCAGACTTTTTTCAGGGCAGCGCGCTCGGTTGACTACCGCAGAGGAGGTAGGTGATGCTCGTGGCCTGGTCATGTGTTGGTCAACTGCGTCCTCCTTAGTCGATCTATCCGTACAAGTGCAATAAATGAATGTTGTTTCTATTTAAGGAGAATGGAATGAAATGGGTTCTAGATAACTTGTCTTTAGGTAGAACTGACTAAGCTTTCAAAATGAAGCAAACTAAAATTTTACGAGGAATCGTTGTCAATATGAATAGAAGACACGGCTATGATGAAAATGTTCAAAACGTGTTCAAGTCACGAGCGCAGACCTCTTGTATCCAGTAGAGCAGTGTTTAAACATTTAACAATTCAATGCATTCCGTTTTCACAAGGTTGAAGTGATATTTCAATGCGCCTTGTTCCTGAGACCATAGAAATAGACTGTTTATTTGAAGTTGGCTAGAATGGAAATTAATTCAAGGTCGTGGCACATCCGGGAGAACCAAGTTGGGGCATGAACCACCAATGGAAAACTTATAATTGCACATGTGACTGATTCTAACCCAATGATTCGGCCGTTGACAAGTGTATTTTAGAGACAATGAGTACGATTTTTGTGCTACTACTATATATTATATGAAGCTCTACTTCCATTCTAGAAGTTTTGTTGTCATCAATTTCTATTCCTTAGACCACCATGAAAAATGGCTTGCCGGCTAGGAATCGAACCCAGTCCTCGAAATGCAAACGTGGCGTGACGATCACCAAGACCAGCGAAGCACACCCTCCACGACCGTGTCAGGAGCAACCGCAACCGGGGTCGTAACACGATCGTGGAGGGTGTGTTTCGCTGATCTTGGTGATCTTCACGCCACGTTTGCATTTCGAGGACTGGGTTCGATTCCTAGCCGGCAAGTCCCGGGAGCAGGGCGCATTGAAATATCACTTCGACCACGTGAAAGCCGGAGGCATTGAATTGTTGAATCGATTCTTCGAGGTCGCCTGGAAGCAGTTGCGATTGTTTAAGGTTCAAGCAATTGTCAGTTAAAGCCTTAAACAGAATGGTGAATAATTAAGTGCTAACAAAGCACTCAGCACATTCAAAGTTCCTATCAGTTTGGCTTTACCTTGTTATATAATACGTTGATGCTTGGACATGTCATTACATAGATAATTCCGACCGAAAGGCAGGACTCCACGAGTTTTACGTGCGGCGTGCGCACTGCATGTACATCAAATGGAAATTAAAAACAGTGAAATTGAATAAACGATAGATCAAGATGTGCGGCTGGTAGGATTCGAACCTACGACCAAGGTTAACTAGGCCTGCGCTCTACCAATTGAGCTACGAGCCACTTATGCGACTGTGTCAAATGGCAGGATGAAACCCTCACCACCACACATCAGTTGTCAAGGCAATAATCATGAATGCATAAATAACTCGTCACAGTTGTGACCGCCGACATTAAGGCAAGTAGCGGGGATCGATTGTCCACCAAAGCATCTTCAACCTTGTCGTGAATGCAATTAACAACAATGAGATTAAATAAACGATAGATCAAATTGCCTTGCAAAAGATGTACGCTTGGTAGGAAGAAATAGAAAATAAATAAGCTCATTATTTTGATATTCTGGTTTCGATCTGATTTTGAAATCTCCCAAATTTCTGCGGTAGCTATTAATATGATTTCGCTGCAACAAACCGAATCCAGGTATTCGACCACAATTTGTTTTAATACTGAAATTTCATGCTTTCCTCAAATGAATTTGCTCATATTCACCCCTAACTCCAACATTGCCTGAACATAAAGTTCGTTAAAACTTCTGATTTACTTAAGCCCAATAACCTCAAAGGACAACTGAACTATTCCTTCTTCGAATGATCAATTTACTTCAAAGGAAATGTATTGCGAGTAGTTAAGCACAATAAATTTGCAACTGCGCGCAATGAAACGTTTCCTATACCTTTCGTTGAGAACGGAATAAAACTTCAAAAGTTTGGGATGATGTGGGCAAAAGCACTGCAACGATTGTGTATAAACAAACTCAGTGCAGGCGTTCGTAAAGGAAACAAAACTCCTCAAGCGATAACTACTAAAGAAGAAGGGAGTAAGGCAGCGAAGCGTTGCAATGCATCTCATCAATATCCTCGTCATTCGCTCTGTGGAGACCAAAGCCACCGCTGTTCACTCAACAAATCTGACGAAGCTCAGAACGTAACATTGGAGTTTGTACTGTCTCCGAGCGATCAAAATGTTCTTTCCAAGGGTCGTCGTCTTTAAATCTCATTTAGATGAGGCATTGGACATGATACAGTGTGCCGTGCGATAATAATGCGAACAAAATGTCATTCTTTATTGAAATGGAGAATTAAATTTAAGAATGAAATGAATAATCGAGATCAGAATCAATAGTCTCGCAGATGTAATTAATACGAGGCAATGAAAATTTAAAAGAGCCATTCAGCGATGAAGCTACACCGTGCAACCTGGAGAGGCGCCTCATTTCTTCTACTGTCATTTTGTAGACAGCAACGATAATCATAATAAATGCTAAAACGATAAACGCACTTTAGTCTTCAAGGAAAGTTTGTTTTAAGATAATTAAATGAACTTTGGAAGTGAGAAAGAGGATAAGGAAGAGGAGATGTACAAAGTATATCTCTGAATGCAAAGCAAGTTTTTATTGATCATGCCACAAGAATTGCCTGAAGCTGTCATTGAGAGATCGAAGAACATGGTCTTTGGTTTTTAAAGGATCGAGTAGTAGTCATGACCTGGATCTCATTCTTCGATATCTTCTTGATTAACTTGTCATTTTGTTTTTTAATCGTCTGTCACATATCTTCGGCGGTCTTATACAAATCGAAGCGGCTGCTTAGTTTTCAAAATTGAAAATGCAAGTTTTGTCTGTTTCTGAGCCTCACCAACTTAGCCTACGTTTAGTACAAAGTATAATCGATTCAAGATGCATACATGAATGATCTACATGTACTTAGCAATTTGAATTTTTAATAGCAATCTGGCTTCTGATGATTCTCAAGCCCATCAGTTGCTGTTACATTTGTTAATGGCTTTCGTGATGTGCTTAATTTGTTGCTGACAGTTACAGCCACAGAGACAAAGGTGGTCACGGCCACATCTAGTCTCGAGGGGCAAGAAGGTCACTTTTCATTGAATGTAAGACAAATTAAAGTCTGATTTTTGATGAATCAGAACTTTGGCACCACATTACAGTACACAGACACAGTCAGTAAATTTAGATCGTGAAGAGTCGAACGGTGTGAATAAAATGTCCATTTGACAAATTTATCGCGGAGAAAAATTGAGTTAAGGATAGATACTTTTCACTGGACAGGCATGCAATCTGACTGTTGAAGTTCGTTGGTTCTCTGATAAGAGCTCTGATACAAGCCAAAGAGAGACGAATATCTATGTCAGTCTCTATCGCTTGCTGACATTGCATACTATGGTTGGGATAGAAGCACGTCCGCTCTAGGCACAGAGTTCAAGTGTTAAAGCTATCATAGGAGACCACATAGAAATATTATGACAATTAACAAGATGAATAGCATGATCAGAGATGTAAAAACAACCCCTGAATTTTGTATTTTGGTTTTGCTTACTTTGTGCTTTCCTTTCATAGTTCCTAATTAAGGCGCGTGACGAAATATTGGACATTTTTATTCACTTATTTCTGTCAATGAAATGTTATTGGTGTCCGTCAATTTTTTGATCTACATGTATATTGTCCATCCGCTAAAACAGCAGTGGATGCAATACCTCAGCATATGACAGTATATTACACATATCGTGTATTGCAGGGAATAATGTGCTAATTTAGCGAGCGGCTTCTGACTAAGCCAGACAGAGACATGTTAATTATAGTGTTGCATTGCTAAGGTGAAATGCATATGAATGTGAATGTTTATATCATACTACTTATTCTGCTGACAGTCATTCAATTATTGGAAAGTACTTTTGCTTCCACCACTTCAGTGCGCCATGGATAGACTTAGTCTACTCTCACTACTATCAAGGCGCCTCAACATTTCCATTTCATTCTCGTCGCTATAAAACACAATTAGAAAAAACGTGCGATGAATGACGCCTGAATTCGAATGAAAACAGGCGATTTAAAGCAAAACGTTTAAAAACAGAGTTTTACAGTAGCATCTATAACACAGCGTAAGAGTCAGACTCAATAGACTCTTAGGGCTGTAGAAGGAAAATATCGAATTTTACTTACATTGTATCCGCTTTTTGGACAAATTTAGACATCGATTCCACTCCTCCTCTGGAGATATAGGAGCTTGAGTCGGACACTGCGTGTTTTTAGTTTCGTAAGACCGACCGACTGAAAGGAGAAGACAGACATGAAGCATCGTTAAGTAATACCTTGAATATTATACAACAACTTTGGTGGGACAGTTGTCAAATTTCATCAGACGATTTGATCAATTGTTTGAAATATGATGACAAAATCAGCTATCTCTAACTTTTTGATGTTTGAAATGTTGTTTTCCAGCAATGATAAGAATATGCCACTTCGAAATGTGCCTAGATCACTTTGAATCATTGATTCACTCAAGATAAATCCCTTCAGATTGTGTGTGGAGAGCTGATCACGGAGAGAATCAACAACGGGTACTCCACGATGTAAGTAAGTGCATGTCTTCATGAATAACAGTACATAGCGGGAGTATTTGATGCAATCAATATTTCGATTGCTAATTAGCTGGGACCTGATTTGAAAGCAGAAAGAAATGATGGACCAATAATGCGTCCGTTGAATACCTTGATGTTAAGTTGAACGTTAATCTTGATGGATTGCACACCTCCGTTTTTTATAAAGTGGAACAATTTTCTTTTAATGTTATATAATATTTACTTTTATATATATGATATATAATATTCAAATCGGTGCGAATGTTTTCGCCAGTCAAGTTTCAAGGTATCTAAGAATTTGTTCGCATCTACAGTATGCCATTGTAAAGGTTAAAAATACTTTTGATATTTTCATTAAGAGTGGTTATAAAGCTTGTAAACTGATCAAGTGTATGGAGAGATTGTTAGATATACATATTTTTGTTTTATTCAAGTTTGGTTTACATTCTGCCAAAGAGTTGTCTATCCTGTGAGGCTTTGGTTAAATTTATCGATAGTGTTACTGCGTATGGGATCCGCCAGGTAGGGTTTGAGCGTACAAAATGCTGAAGGACCCGAAGCGACCTAGCTGGTCATCTTGCTGATGAGCCCCTTCTTTTCGATTTTTGCTAGCCTTTCAGGACTGTTCACATCCTGTATATTTTGTTTTATAATTCTGTGCGCCTAATGTTTTATTCTTTATATGTAGGGATGTACAAGTATCTTGCCCGCTGACCGGTGCGAACCCCTATCAGTCCTTTTTAGGACTAGCATTATTAACTATGGTGTACATTTTCATTATTGTGTATTATTATCTTTTAAGTGCACTAACCTGACTTTTCCTTGACTGATTAATTGATAACCAACAGTGGCGTACACAGGATTTATTTTTTTTGGGGGGGGGCAGAATGTCGACCATTTATTCATCTTATATGCATATTTTATATATCATTATATTATTACAATATTGTATATAATACAATATAATATATATTAATGTTTTTTTTTTTTTACTCTCGACACTTATGGTCGGTGACTTTTACAGCCCTAGTCTCGGAGACTTACCAAGTCTCTGGGAGGCCTAGGTGCGTGCGGAGGATATGTGCACTTCCGAGAAGCGCTGCTTTCTGTAGCTTGCAAATGTCATGATTGCCCGGTAGTCTGTGGAGGTAGTCTTTCAACTTCTGTGTTGTTGCTCCAGGCGCGCCGATGACAACTGGTACAACTTCTGTTCTTGCTTTCCATAGTCTTTGAACTTCGATTTTGAGGTCTTCGTACTTTTGAATCTTCTCTTGCTCTTTCTTCTTAATGTTTCTATCTTCAGGGATTGAGATATCTATTAGCTTCACTTCTTTCTTATTTTTGTCAACTATTGTGATATCAGGCCGGTTCGCGTTTATTCTTTTATCCGTCCGAATTCCGAAATCCCAGAGTATCTTGACTTTCGTATTCTCAGTAACCTTCTGTGGGTTGTGTTTCCAGTAATCTCTCTCTGTTTTGATGGTGTAGTGTTGGCATATATTCTGGTACACTATTCTTGCGACGCTGTTATGTCTGCTTGTATACTCAGTTGGAGCCAACTGACTGCATGCTGACACAATGTGGGCTACAGTTTCATCTTTTTCGTGGCACCTTCTGCATTTTGCATTTGCTGTTGTCTTCATTATGTACTTCTTGTGTGCCTTTCTTGTTAGTGCTTGATCCTGAGCGGCCATGATTAGTGCTTCAGTCTCTGCTTTTAGCGTAACTTGGGTCATCCAGCCATATATATTTCTTTCTGTCGTGATATCCTTCATTTGCCTCGGATATTGACCATGTAGCGCTTTCTGTTGCCATCTGTTCTTCCTGTCTTGAATTGTCTTGACCTTCCATGATTTGATGCCTTCTTGATACTTCTCGCAGACTCCACACTCCCTTGTTGCAACGATTAGGGGGTCAGCGATCGTGCTGTACACATAGTGTGAAAGACTGCGCTTCTCTTCGTTGATGACATCATCTATTTTAATCAAGCCGCAGCCTCCCATCTATCGACGTCGGCTTTGGGGTGAAGAGCCCTGTGTATTGTCATCATCTTCCTTGTTCTACCATCAATTTGCTGTATGTCAGTTGTGTTCCACTTTATTATTGCACCGGAGTATCGTATTGCTGGTGTCGCATATGTGTTGATGGCTCGGATTTTATTGTATCCATATAGCCTCGACTTCATTATTTTCCTGACTCTTCTGAAGTATTCTTTCGTCACCTGCTTCTTCACCAGTTCTTCCTTGTTAGTTTGATGTTGGAGAATCCCTAGGTACTTGTATCCTTCTTCTTTCGCATCATCTATTGTTCCGAGACCTAATGCAAGTCCTTCTGTCTCTTTTACTTCTCCTCGCTTTATGATGAGTCTTGCACATTTCGATATGCCAAATTCCATGCCGATGTCATTACTGAATATTCTTGTTGTGTGAATCAAGGAATTTACTTGGTCTTCTGTCTTGGCATACAACTTTAGATCATCCATATATAGTAGATGGTTCAATTTCTCACCCGTTCGCATTGTGTAACCCATATTGCTCTTGTGAAGGATTTGACTCAATGGGTTGAGTGCCACGCAGAATATTATGGGTGATAATGCATCTCCTTGGAAGATTCCTGATTGAATGGGAATTTCTCCAATCGGCTTCTTTTCATGAATCAGCATTGTTTTCCAATACTTCATTGATTGCCGAATTAACTCCTGTAACTGATTGTTTATTTTATACATTGACATGGTTTCGAGGATCCATGAATGGGGTATTGAATCAAATGCTTTCTTGTAATCTATCCAGGCCATTGATAAGTTCTTCCTGTATCTCTTGCTTTCATTTGTTATTGCTTTGTCGATTAATAGTTGGTCCTTTGTGCCTCTACACCTTGTTCTGGCTCCCTTTTGTTCATGGGCAAGAATACCTGCATCATTATGAATGAATATTATATATAATATTATGAATATATGTAATATATAATATATACATAATATATATATAATATTATAATATTATGAATGAATGAATATATATTAATGAAATACATTGTACATATATTATTGCACAATCATTATACATCTTATATGCAGTCTTCTTTTTACATTATATATGCACACCAATTCTCAATCAATGCATCGATGACAAGTTTGCAGAAAGTATGGTAGGCGCTTGGGCCTCGTCTTATCACCTCATTCGTAACTTTCGATCAATACTTCGATTGTCAGTTAATAGAGTGTTGAGAATTATGAGTACAACCAAAACATTTTCACTTCTATACAAACTGTGTTCATTCACTAATTGAACATTGACGACAAACAGCCTCAACACGAGAAATTGACAAGTATTGATACAGAAGCATGTATGCATTACCTCAAGAATCCATTTCAATTGTAAAATTTTGACCCTTAATATTCGATTCAAGCGGTAAAGCTTATTTAAGACTGTTTCTGAATTTATCTTCAAAATTTTTTTGGGGGGGGGAGGTGGCGGCCGCCAAACCACTCCCCTTTCGGTGCGCCCCTGATAACCAATGTTGATGCACAATCATTATTTGTGACCCTAAGAGTGTGAAAAATTGTGCTGTATATCAGCTTTATGGTCATTTGTATAGTAGTACGGCAGTTATTGATATTCAGGATGGCTATGAACACGCTATCTCAGATTAGATTCTTCTGCGCGTGTCTTCGGTTTCCTAGAAAGGAAAAGCTATATGTAACCTTAATATCGAAATGGCACATTACAGAACTAGACAACTTGCTCCTTCTCGAATGGATAATTTGTGTATCACTTGCTATTGGAAATGTAAACAATAAGCTGTCAGCAGAGGACATCAGAGCCAGTGAGAGATGCGTGCGTGCTGTGATATCACCTCGCACACACCAAAACACACATCCCTGTCTTGGTTAACATTCGATTGTATGCACTCGAATGTTTGCTGGAATTCACATTAATCCGCAAGCGACTCACGACTTTTTTTCCTATCTCTGTAAGGTATTAGGAATTCCTTTTGCCCACTTAGTAGGTTCCTCGATGTGCCATCAATTTCGTATTAATCACACTTCTAGCAAACCGAAGCAGATAAACAAAATATTTAATTCTGTGCGCTATCTGGTGGCGATTAAGGATTGCTGTCATTAAAAATGTCCATTAAGTGATCACTTTGATTGAAAAATTGCACCGGTGCATTGATGCCATCGAATGATTGTAATCGAGTAATAGCTTAAATCGCTTATTTCGTAGACTCGTACGCTAAATCTGTGACTGGATTTTCGGCAAAGTGTAAAGTCTCATATTGGTGACATATTGTATGCGTAGAGAATCGGAAATTTTATCTCGAAGAGCGTAATTTTCGTTGTGAAAATATAAAACTGAAGCTGGGTAATTCTATAACTTATTGAACAGTGGCAAAATACTTTCAACTGTCTTCAGCCAAGTCGGAACACGATATTCCAGATCGGAGACGTACTTGATGGATCTGTGAAAGATTCTCCTCGTTCTGGACGTCTTGGGTTTGTCAAAACTGAGGATAATCAAGATTTGATTTTATCAAGCATTTGTCGAAGCCCCTCAAACATCAGCTCGACATTGCAGGGGCCTCGATAGATGCTTGATAAACCAAATCTTGATTCTGACGCTGATGCATACATGTATATATATATATATATATGACTATTTTATTCTTGATACTGATTATAGAATTTGATATCAACAGATGATCTATGAAATCCATGAGAGAAATGAGTTATCGCCCCAACCAATATCGTTTGATTCATACTGTTATGGTGGACGATGGCTGCGTTTAAAATTTTATTTCAAAACCATGTGAAGCGACGCTTGATCTCTCCGATAAAATTTTGTGGCAAGTCTAGGCCGGCATACCTTCTTCAGGTTCTATATTTTTTGATTCCACTAAATAGATGAAATCCACTGAAGCTAACCACAGTTGATCATAAAAAACGAAAAACCTAAATAATATGGAAATTCAATCGAATATCATGCCAATTGCAATTTTTCAATAAGGAAACATGTGAGTATGGTAGTTGATGAGTCACGGGGAGAACTAGCATTTTCTGAGATTTCTCATGTATTATATTGCTCGAAAATCGGTTTTCACTAGAAAAAAAAGTGATATGAGCAATTTTACAACAAAAACGTGAAAATAGCTGAAAAAAAATAATAATGAGATGCCATGCGCAGAATCCTGTATTATTTTGCCGCTTCTGACAGGTCTTTATTGTTAAATAGTAACACTGCGTCAGTACCATTGTTTTTACGTTTGTAGCTTCTTAGCTTTCAATTGGACAAAATTTCTTTTTGATAACTGATTTATTTTAACATGTGTACTTTTATATCTAAACCACTGATGAAGAAGACGTTGTCTTTGAAATTGCAATTTGGTAAATAAAATGATAGAATGAAGCGAAGTTATATAAATACATGTATATTGTCACTAATAGACCACTTTTTTAAAGTTGGGCAGAATTTCAATTTACTATGTCAGTTGTGATCACTGCTGCTTTGCACGAATAGATTATGATGCGGTGTCTCTCCTAGCCTTGTCGCATGATACAAAATTGACATTATATCAGATGCATGTAACTGTGAGAGAATTTCTGTGAGAGTCAGGAAATCTGATTCATTTAGTCTTCCTGCATGATGGAGATGGCTATTTGAATGAAATGTCAAATTCTTAAACATTACAGCATGACCTTGCAGATGTCTCATTTCATGCAAGTTAGACTGCTATCAGATTTCTACTTTTGCTCTTGTTCAACTTTGAGGAAATTTCTAGACGTTTTTCAAAAGCTGCAAAATTCAAAGACTTCAATTCTTTGCTAAGGAAATGACTCAAATTTATACATGGGTGGAACACAATAATGATAAGTTGGTCTTCAAAGAATACAGTGTTGCTCATAGCAATTTATAGTGAAAAGTATCTTTATTTTGAGCATTTTTATTTATGCCCTTGTAAATAGTTTTACCTTCAACTTTTATTTTGAATTACAGGTGGATAAAAACAGTGGGAGAGACTTTTCACTATAAACTGCTATGACCAATTACCTCCCGTATGCCACAGTCAGTTATAGTGTTGCTATTATGCTAAGTTGCATGTTTGATCATTCTGCCAACGAACCTGTGGCATATGTTTGACACGTTTCTCAGCTACCTATCACCCTACCACTTATGCAGGCAACGAAGACCTTTAATGAAGTTTTCACAGAATGATGTACAACCTATGGCTGCTACGAACCTGCGCGTCTGCCGAGCTTAACCCAGTTTCTCCTCTCCTCAGACAGTGTCGAAGTCAATGCGTTTGGGTCCAGAACTATGTGAATCTTTTGAGAAGCAGATTGAAGATTTCGTTAAAATGACATTCTTTTGTTTTCTCCGATCAGTTTAGAAGTATTTTAGTCCTTTGTCATCACTTTTGGCATGCAATGTCTACAAGTTAAAACTCATGTGCTCATGCACCTTTGTAATGCGAAGCTAAGCAAAGTCGGATCTAACAAGCATCTTTATCAGGTCTGCCATGGGACGGGATTTCTTGTTCACATTCCCATCCCGTTCACACGGGATTCCAAACGGAAATTCCATTCCCACAGGATTCTTCAAAATGAACTGCTATTTTCCATAATAGCCCTACATAAAATCTTGGTACGTCAATGGGAACCCATTCATAGATAGTTTCGTAGGTACAGTAGTTAGAAAACGTAAAGGCTTTGCACGTAGTCCGGCAGCCAGAACGAGTTTCTGCAGGGAACGAGGCCGAAAGTGAGACTTTCACAGAATGATGTACACCCTATGCCTACTACGAATTGGCACGTCTGCCGAGTTCTAGTGAGTTCCTCTTCTTGTCAGACAGGATCAAAGAAAAACACATGTAAATCCAATGGGACGCAGATTGCAGTTTTTGGCTAAATTGAAATTTTGTATGTTTTCTCTGATCAAACGAAAAGTACTAACCCCAGAGTCATAATTTTTGGCATGGAATGTCTTCAGGTCATTTCCTTTCATTTTCATGAACCCCTGTCTATATAGCTAAACGCATTTTGATTTGGCGAGCCTCTTAATGTCGGCAAACACAAACATTTTGAGCTACTTTATCCACTTTCAACCACATTCTCACGTACATAGCTGATTAAATGCACGACAAAAGCACATGTACATCATAGGAAATGACATGAAGACATTCCATGTCAAAAAGTATGACTCTAGGATTAGTACTTTTCGTTGAATCAGAGAAAACATACAAAATTTCATTTTAGTCAAAAACTTCAATCCACGTCCCATTGGATTTACATGTGCTTTTCTTTGATCTTGTCTGACAAGAAGAGGAACTCACTAGAACTCGGCAGACGTGCCAATTCGTAGTAGGCATAGATTGTACATCATTCTCTGAAAGTCTCACTTTCGGCCTCGTTCCCTGCAGAAAAACGTTCTGGCTGCCGGACTAACGTTCTCTATGCCTCTTCAGCGGTCTACAATCCATGACATCAGACCAGCATGTGCACTTGCATTTCGGAAATCTAAGCTGGCTTCCTCATTAGAGGTCATGACTATTATGTCCTTTAATGAATACCTGCTGACTAAGTAAGCCGCAATAAGCTTCACTAAAATATCTAAAAATGCTATCAATGCATCAAGCATTGTGATGGGTCTACTACAGACACTTCTTTACATTAAATATTCCTACCCAAACTCTACTTCAAGCAGTTTCAGCGCTTGTAGGTGGATCGTCAACAGCATTTATATATTTAATCTAGTCTATATTGGCTCATTTGTAATTCCAATGTATATTCTAGTATATTGTTCATGCGATACCGCTACCTAGTCAACCTAAATGAAAACATGTCTATAGAAGGTGCTTAGGTTTGAAAATGGACTACATGCACAAGTATGAGGATCAACTACAGAAATTTCAACCTCGCATATTTTCTCATGTTATCTGACATGCTACATATATGGTATATATAGCTTATTACCACAAAGATATCGCACCATTGTTGAAAATGATGTGTGGAAATCATAATTTGGCGGCAAGAACAGGAAGTTATAGAAATAGGTCAGAATATGAAGAAAGCATATGTTGTTGTGCAATGATAGAACAATAGAAACTGTATTTCATTTCATTTGTCAGTGTTCAGTTTACAGAGATATCAGATCACGTTACACACCATTTCTTATTAATGTTTCGAAGCTGGATTTCTATGGTATGCTACAAAAACTAAATATAGGAAGCGTTGTAAAATTAAGTAAATACATCAAAGCTGCAAATGACGTCAGAACAAATGCTTTTTGCAACCACACAGATCCGGTTGGAACAGTGATTGATTAAGTGAATGCTATACCTACATGCTACAAAGAGCGAGACATCGCATTAGAAATCTCAGTCTAATTTACGAAATCTAGCTCATTCGAGGTGCGAAACAATTTTATCAACTTACCGTGGTGTTTAACAATTTACGTTCCTTTACAGTTTACAGGTGAGATCATTTGCATTACTCTTTATTGATTTGAGTCATGTTGTATACGTTACTCGATTACATGAATGCATTACACAATAAATATTCTCGTTCCGGACTTCGTAATATTTAGGATTAAATAAATTAAAATAAATCATGTTGGGATTCCGTAAAATAATAAAAGTTTTTAATAGATTCATGTCGTTTATTACTCGATATAATAACTGTGTTGTACTCCATTGATTCATGATGATATAGTAACCATTGAACTACATGTACACCATTGACTGTCCTCTCCTTCCAGTGTTTTCAATATTTAATGACCATTCATCATTATTCTGTCATTTGTAAATATCATTTTGTATCACCGTATCATCGTATCTCATCATCTCGTTTTTCACTTTTCATTGTATCATTCATATTTTCACTGTACATTGCATCAGTTAACGTGTTTTCTTTGGAAAAATATACGTTCTGATATTTTGATATATGCTATACAGGTAATTGTATGGCATATTTAACATGTTATCGCACAGTCTGACTCTTCATCACGAGAAGAAATTTACAATCGCGTCTTTAACAAACGTGTTATATATCATTTACAAGGCATGTTTTGTCATTTTCCGTTGCAATTTTATTTAAATAACATTAACGCCCCTCTTGCAGTAGCGCGTTAGTAAGGATGAAAGTTATCTGAGTGCCTACGTTACAAACATTTCATGCCATAATTTTTGATAGAAATGAAAACTCATACTACATACGTGCGTACTTATCCTGTCTTTAGAACTGAACGTCTTCCCTCGGCAAGCCTGCTGTCGGCAGACAGCAATGGCACTACCCGGCCGTCATTTTTCAATGCTTATAACATAGAAGTTACTGCTAAGATCATAGACTTCTAAATTTCAGAAGAATGTTCTGTTACAGGAAGTCTATGGATAGATATAGATGCATATAAGTAGACAATGGAAATACCACCTGAGATTTCTCGGTAAGTAATGAACAAATCGTAGGCCGCTAACGCGGCCTCTGATTTGTACATTACTTACCTTGAAATCTCATATGGTGTTCACACATTATGATGGTGAAATGGTATGCAAAATGTAAAGAAAAGTAAGTGGGTATCATGATACGCAAATTGCCTACTAGAATTTATGAACATTCCTTTAAATACACGTATCTAAAGCTTCACTAAGATATGGAATTTCATTGAAAGATGCTGACCGTAAGCACATCAATCTGCGATTTATCAGTAAAAATCAAAGGCATCCAAATTGAAATTAATGATAGGAACGCAGTGAATTTATATCACTCATATATTAAAGACACTGAGAATTTTAAACTTTTCACTATATGCGGTAGCAATCTCATTTCTATTAACTCACATTTGACAAGGCTGGTTTACGGGAAAATTATATACTTTTTACAGTGAATGATTCATTTTCGGAAGTTTGGCTTATCCTAATGCAGAATAAAATTATGATTTACGATTAGCTTGATGTTTTGTATAATCTATCATTGCAAGAAACGCAATCGCACAACCTATTACTACGTCCCTCGAATCATCCCAGGGTTGATATACATGAGAAAGCCATTATTCTTAGGTCGATTCTGATTTCGTTTGATCTCACCATGATAGGAAGATTAGAAGTTATCGTAGAAAATGGTTTTATGCGATAAAGGTAATAAGATTTTACATCACAAAGCATGCGTATCTCGATACTATCTTTTCTTCTCTACTCAATGACATCGCTTCAGCTAGGAGATAATCCTATTAACTCAAATAAGCTTGTCAAAAATGAGATCTTGTTGAACATAAGGAATGTCAAAAATGAGACACTGTTCACCTGGAGGAAACTAATTGATTCAATTCGTTTTTTGGTATGAAAATGTTTGGCCGCAATTAATAACGGGTGGATATATACTTGAGAAATACAATCCTTGTTACTTCCACTGAAACATGAAGTTCTATTTTGAGCTTATTATCAATTAAAGATGTTTTTGTAACAAGGCGTGCATATTGAAAATAACGGATCGTAGTAATTACATGACTAGTAATTACATGACTTCTTTCTTGCAGATGAGTAACTCGTCTGTTGTCTCTGACCTTTGTCGTTGTGCCATTCAGGTGTTGTACTGGTGATTACTTTTCAACTATGTCTGATGCATGCCTTAACATATCGTTGTCACTTTACCTGAAGATGAGGCGCTGTGCGCCTTCGAAAGCGCTTGTGTAAAGAGAAAAAAGGAATATACAACATTGACGATATTCTAAGCCGGTTTTTTTCCGGATCGCCTCCTTATATTACAAGGCGTGCATATATTGATATATCTAGCGAAATAAAAATATGGTAAGTTAATGTCGTGCAGAACTAGTTTACTTCTTTGTAAGAGGCAGGTTGTCAAAGGGTTTGACTGAGTATAGATGCTATGCTTGCAAACAACTAATTCTCGTCACTAGTTTCATTTTCTACGACATCGTTGTTAACAAGAAAATCTCAAAATCTAGTCTTGTATGTGTAATTAATTTATATACTTAATGACGAGAAACGCAGTTGTTTATAAGCATAACATTTAGATTCAACATGCAAACTGGCAATTGATAAATTTATCAAATCTCAACAGATGTAACCACCACGAGACATGTTTCGGCCTGTTGGGCATCACCAGTCGTGGGTAGGTTCGAAGTTGTGCGTTCCTGGCTAATTTACGCTTTCAACAGATGGTCCGGTTCCCTTGTGGTTAGAGGGTATGCTTCCACGTCATCTAGCCACGACTGATGAGGCCCAACAGGTCGAAATATGTCTCGTGGTGGCTGCATCTGTTGAGGTTTGATAAATTTATCAACTGCCAGGTTACTTGTCTAAACATGCAATGAGTAGCGCCCGCGTGAAGCGCCTCAATCTCGGATGCGGTATTAAGTGATTGCAGAAAGCAGTCCGCCCTCTACGTGCCTGCGTTAAAGCAGAGTCTTCCTGGCTAATTCACGCTCTCAACAGCTGGTCCGATGGCCTTGTAGTCCGGCAGCCAGAGCGAGTTTCTGCAGGGAACGAGGCCGAAAGTGAGACTTTCACAGAATGATGTACACCATATGCCTACTACGAATCGACACGTCTGCCGCGTTCTATTGAGTTCCTCTTCTTGTTGGACAGGATCAAAGAATAACACATGTAAATCCAATGAGACGCAGATTGCAGTTATTGGCTAAACTGAAATTTTCTATGTTTTCTCTGATTAAATGAAAAGTACTAAGGCCAGAGTCATAATAGTTGGCATGGAATGTCTTCAGGTCATTTCCTATCATGTGTAACTGATATTATCATGCTTCTGATCGGCGATCTATGCGATAATGTGGTTCAATGCGGATGAAGTGGGCCAACATATTGGTGCTTGCCTACAGTAGGAGGCTTGTCAAATCTGAATGCATGCACTTTCATAGATAAATGCTCATGAACCTGATAAGATATGACCTGAAGACATTCCATGTCAAAAACCATGGCTCTAGACCTAGTACATTTTAATTGATAAGAGAAAACATACAAAATTTGATTTCAGCCAAAAACTGCAATCTGCCTCCCATTGGATTAACATGTTTTTTTCTTTGATCGTGTCTGACAAGTAGAGGAACTCACTAGAACTCGGCAGACGCGCGAATTCGTAGTAGGCATATGGTGTACATCATTCTGTGAAAGTCTCATTTTCGGCCTCGTTCCCTGCAGAAACTCGCTCTGGCTGCCGGACTATTGTGGTTAGAGGGTATGCTTGCACGTCCTCTAGCTCCAACATCACTGGCTCAAACCTGCCCACGACTGATGAGGCCCAACAGGTCGAAATATGTCTCGTGGTGGCTGCATCTGTTGAGGTTTGATAAATTTAGATTCAACTTCAAAAAGCTTTGCATGAATACCTGCATGAAATGCCTTGTGTGAATGGGTGTGTTGTATGAATTCCTTATTTATTCGAATGAAAGTGGCCCCCGAATAAAGCCGCACCACCTGTATACAGGTCCCAATTTTTTGACGCCATTTGCTAGCTACTTTTTTTAGATTCACATGTGTCTTTTATTGTGATTATACAAAATTCCTGGCCTTGCTGTCATTGAAATCCCTTTGAGCTACAATTACCCTTTTGGGTCAAATAAAGGTAAATGTTCCTAGCATCTAAAGTACTTCGTGTCTTCAGACGGGCAAAAAAACCAGAGATTTTGACTTTCAGTAGCACGCATCCTTTGACAATCTCTGCAACTATTTTAAAAAAGCATCGAATTGGAAAATTTCAATGTAGAATTTGCGTGAACCTTTCCATTTGCTTTATCTAATCCGAAACTCGAGAAACCTAAAATACAACCACGTGGACTTCAAATCCATTCAGTGTAACGTATCACGCTATCTTCTTTTCTCGCGTAAACAAAGGTTATTCATTGAGGTATTCAAAAGGATCAAGCTAAGACGAGATTCCCTCCGTAACAGAATAATGAGTTTGAAAGAAAAGCTTATCTCCTGTCGAACGAGTAAAAGAATCCACTGTCTCTATTCTCAAGCAAGACAACAAACACACACACATTCCCGCTTTTCAATCAATAGCTACATATCTCCCTCGATGATATGGGGAATCTAAGGACATTTCTTGGCAGCATCTGGGATAAAGGTAATATAAAATTCCGTCGTCTGTGATTATTGACGAATAAAAAAGTATAGACAGCTTTTGAGGTTTTGTTTGTCTTGTCCATTAACTGTTTTAGTCACCTTTGTTCAATTACAAATGATTAGAAACGATTTAGTAGTGTAAGCAACAGACTGAGTCATTGACGAAGCACAGTGTTTATGACAATTTACCGACACTGATCAGCATGCTAGAGGGTGTGCAGGGGCTGTTAACGTTTACTTTACACGACCCGACCAACTGCAACCCAAACGGCCCCGAAGAAATAAGAACAAATCCGCAATATGGCTTTACTCGGAAATGTCAAAAGCCCAAGTTTTTAATTAATTCAACAATATTCAATTTTGATTTCAGCTCTAGCTTAATGACGCACCGCACCGGCATATGGCTCTACAACGGCCAGTTTAGTGTGGATTCGAAGTCTGCAGTCGCTCGAAATTTGCTTTCAACACGGCACGTTTTTCAGTCGAAACACGAACACAGAATCCAACCGCATACGTCTAACACGAAAGTAACATGAAACTACCTTTCCGAATAATTAGTTTAAAACATGAAAATCAATACATAGCAATAGTCTACTGAATTGCCAGATTAGAAATAGATTAAAAGTTCAGTTATTACGGTCGAAAGGCTGCAGACTTGCAACCGATGAAACATAAAGTTGTTAATCAAGCTGCACTGGGCTCAGAGAAACCTGATCATGCCCATTCACAGAATTAGATTGTTTGACCGCATCACTTTGCTAGAAGTGCAAGCTGATTCAAAGCGATGTCACATCCAAGAACTTAATAAGTGGGCAAAACGAAATTTTTAATACCTTGCAGAGATGGGAAAAATAGTCGTGCGTCGTTTGCGGATTGCTCTGAATTCATTCAAAATGCTCCGATCGGCATGATTCCTTCAGATTCGAAGAATTCAGATCATTGCGCAAAAGTCTTCTCGATAATGTTGGGCCCTCCGATCATTTTAAAAAAAGTTAGCAGGCGCACGAAAAAACGTTCACAAACTTCTCTGTAGAACTTGACATCGACTGTGTCTCTTTGCTGTGTGATCCGGTTGATAACAGTCACTAAAACTTCGCACAATTTGGCGTGTTTAATGTTGAACTGGCTGCTCACTGTTCGATTGCTATGGTATTATGTCAGCAGATTGTGCCATTTCATTAACGTTACATGTTCCAATGTTTCCTTTCTAGTCAAACAGAAGAGACGACCGGTCTAATTCTGTGGGCTCTTCTGCTTAAAATGCACGCTCGCTTGTAGCAGAGGTGGATGGGGCTTGCAAGAACGTCGGTGATTTTCCGAACTTTGCTACTTATTCAGTTAATGATGTAGCGGCTCAGATGGCTGGCTTTTAAAGACGACCATTCGGTCACTATTAATGCATGCGATTTGCAATGAAGATGATAACATTATACAGCCAAACTTTCGAGAAAACTTAGCCCGGTAAAGCATCTTATCTTTCATTCATGTGCTCGCTGCGAATCGAGTAATTTAGCCTACGTCAATGACTTCTTTCGGTCTAAATTTGCCATCTATGATTGTCTGAAGTCGCTCAGTGCGCTAAGAATTAAGAATCAAAAAATATTGCGCTCCATGGCAAACTGATCTTCATGGAACTCGCGACGAGCACTAACTGTCAACGTTAGCTTTCTGAAAAGTCCTCTCTAACCCACAAACAGGAAGAACGCAATTACTTTCTGTACGATAGACATTATGCGCAATTCATCAATTGACAATCAGGTGAGAATCAGCCGATCAAATTCCCGGAAATTGTCAAAATGTAAAATCACAATGTTCATTTCATACTTCTATTAGTGTGGTTGAAAATAATAGTATATCCATGGTCTATCAAGATCGTTCCATAAATAATTGCACAAAAATGTAAACTAATTTTCAAACGTTATTTTCGTATAGAAGATGCGGTTCAATTTTAAAAAAACTTTACTATATGAAACCTCATGTTCCATAGATTAGTTTGGCATTATTTTAATTTCACAAGTCTACAAAAGAATATTGAAGGTTTTCTTTGACGGAGGATTTCAACATGAAGTCGACTGATTTTTTCAATAAAAATTGACCGACAGTGTGATCTGTATATCAGTGATCTACTGATGAATGGAGGTCAAAAGTTGGGCTGAGCAATCAATTAATTTAATTGCAGCAGGAAGTAATCAATTTCTTGCAATTAATTGCAATTACTTATCATTGCAATTTGAATAGACTGATTCATGATTTAGGATTTATTTACCTCAACGATTTAGGCTACATGCATGCTTTCCAAGTCACATGATAGCTGTTATACACGTATGTCACAGATGCAGAGACCTGTTAGATAATACACATATAGCCATCGCATTCTAAATTGGATGTCAATATTGATAAAATTAATTGGAGCATTAAATTCATGCGTCATCAATTATTGAAACAAGTGAATAAATATTCACACTCGGCTGTAGATAACAGCGCACGAAGTAGAGTTTTAAGTCATCATAAAAATAGTCTCTCTCTGAAGATAATGCACTTAGAAACTTTAATTGTTTTTGATTCCTATGTTTAGGAATGGAATCTTCTCCAGATGCCTCATGTCGAGCATCGGACCCGATCTTCAGTACTATAAAAGCATTGAAAGATGCATATCACGGGTAACTTCAAAGAGTATCTGACTTGAAGCAATTTCATCTGTCAAACGTAAAAATAAGGTTAAACTTCGCGCAGCGTGACGTGCCTTTGGAGTCCAGTGACTTCTTACCGGTCGATGGTCAAATGGCGGTCTGCTTATATACTCGATGTGAAGATTTACAAAGGAGTGAATGATATTAAGAATTGCGTTGTTTGTTGAATTTGAGGTGATCAAAGTGAGAGGGCGGACTGTTGCAAGGCAATTCATGTCTTCAATTAATTGTTGGCTTCAAGTGTGTAATAAATAACTTTTGCTTCAGTGAAATGTTGTGTCTCGAGTTCTCGTTAGCTCAGCAATGAAATTGACCTGAAAATTCTCGTTGCTACCTATATCATTATACTATAGAAATAATCTATATTTGTTCCACAAGTGCGGTGGTACATTCACAGAAGTAAATTCACAAGTAAGAGACAGATAAAACACGTGAAGTACAAAATGACACAACCAACTGATCACGAACAGAAACTAATGAAAGATTTCGGATATCGTTTCGTTTTTGTTGTAGATCTCATGATTGAACTACTTCTTGAACGCAGGGGTCTTACAAGTAAAATCTCTCTTTATGGATGGGCAGCACATTTTTTTCACCGCCTTCAATTAATGTAGTGGGTAAAATCTCAAAATTCAAAATTCGCTTTACATGCTTTTCTAACGCAAGCAACTTTTTCATTAGGTATTCAGAACAATTACAAAATACTGGATATGGATACAGCAAGGGTCGAATACACGAGACGTATACATACACGAGAAATACATCTGCCATAAAATACTTTAGGGACAACCTGGCCTCTTGAGCGACTGCAACAAAAAAGACGTCTGGAGACTTCCATTTTAGATCTTGATTAAAAAATCATCCTAAGATCTTTAGTCTACTGGCTATCTCCACAGGAGTGTTGTACACAGGACAAAAAACAGGCTCACAAGAAATGGATCGTTTGGTTATAACATTCATAATCGACCACTTAGAATAGTTTACATACAATTTACGTCGATTACACTTACACCAGTCCACTATATGACTAAATTCCATCTGTAACTTGTCCGCAGAATTTTCACGAACAAAATGTAATACAGCTCATACTACGAGGTCTGTCTAAAAAGGGTCCGACCATGATATCTAACTTTAAGTGCTATGAATTTAGAATGACGAAAAACTTCTCAAATATGTTATAATTAATATGCTTATACTACATAGAGCACTGGACATTGTAAAATGGATACTATAGTCAGGTTATGTACTAAATAGTAGTGTTCTAAAATCATAAAAGCTATCGGCTTGTGAATATCATAACGGCATGTTAAGTAAGCTTGATACTCGTATTTTTAAAAACGATGGTAAGTAATGACGGCATTGAACGTAGACCGGCCTTTCCTATTACAAATCAAACTATCAATTGTTTGCAATGTTTCGATCGCAGCAATTGCAATTTTGGATGCAGCAATTACTTCATTTCAAGCAATTAAATTTTGATCATTCTGATGGCAACGCGCATGGATGACATAAAAAATCCGATGTTTATTTGTTGATACGCGAATTAGCTTTCGAGTTTATGGTGGTACGCCTACGAAAAAGAAACATTTGATCCTGTCAAAGCAGATATCAAGGAAGAAGGAAAAATGAGAATGACTGAGCGAGTACATCCAACAACGACTGCCGGAGGAGACTGGCAACGCGGATCCGATTCGGATGAGTAACCATCCGTGAAGAAGAATAAAAGAATCTATAGAAGATGAAAACCAACAACACCGGTAATGCGGACATGAATGGCATCTTCCCTCTCTAACAAGTCATCTGAAAGAGCTTATCCAAACGTGAATATTTTTGTTCTACGTGCATTCAATAGTGCAGTCACAGAAGCAAGGTATTATTGTTGGGATAGCAAAACAATTTCCAAACAGAACTAATAAAGCTCACACGTACAATTGGAAGATTGATTCAGTTGTCATGCAATCATATCTGTGTGTTGACGTTCAAAAATGGTGAAAATAAACAGTTTACCTAACAGCGAAAACTGTTCTTTTAAAAATGTTCAAACACCATGCCGCTTGTTTCAGCCGGATGACTTAGCTTCATTATGATTACTTTCTGACTTAGCGGTCAGATCCATTACAAACAGCTTGGTCCGTAACGGGAGCATTAGGTCCCTGGTATAACCGCTTATTCTGTCGGCGCATTAGAATTCACTCGCATACAGATGGACTTTTCTGAGTATGTTGTGCTTGAATCTGAAAGCTTAGTGAATTTGAATTATGAGTTGTATCTATTCTTTGAAACATCGGGAATTGAATATGCTTTATGTCAAGTAGAGGATATGTGTGAATTCACCATGTTGGCCATAATGATAGAATATTTTGAAAATAATCCACTTTAATAGGTCTAAAGTCGCGTTCACATTGGTCCGATAACGATAAATTGAAACATAATCGCTCTGCAGGTGTGACATAGCTGCTGTTCACATTAGATCGATTTTCTCAGCAATAATAGTTTCCATGTAAGCAGTGGATCTCATTGATAAAATGAAATATCGTCACGATTTTATCGTTGTCGTTATCGTGTTAGTGTACAGACAGTTTCATAAAAAATTGCACAAAAAAGTTAACCTGCTTTCAAATGTAATTTTTGTGTTGAAGTTCTGGTTCAATTTTAATAAACGATATATCAGATGAAACTTTATGTTCCATAGATTATTTTGACATACATTTCACTTTCTTAAGTGGTCAGTTGTGATCATTAGACCTTACGAAAGAAAATTGATCGTTTTCTTTGGTGCAGGATTTAAACATGAAGACAAGAGAAGTTTTTCCTGAAAATTGACTGACATTGTGAGCTATCATTCAGCTTGACGTAAAGATTTTAAGATTCGCAGAATGTACAAAAAGATGCATTACTAATAACGTCTACCGAAAAAATGCTGCCAAAAAAGTCTGTCATGATTTATTCATTGATGAAGATGTTCAATTTCAAGGGTGTGTTTAGTACTTTGATTTGGCAGAGCGATTAGGTTGATTTGGCAAAGTATGATGTTCTGGTCAATTCATTCATCGATAACGCGCCTTCAGTCTTTTTTTAGCACGAGATAATTTGCGCCAGAAGTAGGCCTAATTGATTTCTATGATGCCTTTGGCTGAAGAGTGGATCAATGAAATTCATTTCTCAAGGTTAAATTTTATTCGAAATGTAAAGCTTGACTTAAGACTCGGCTCAATTGTCAAGACATCAACTTCTTCAATCTGCGGGCTTCTTAAGATCTAAATTCAATAGAAGATCTGCTGGGCCATCCTAAAGAAGGTCACCGAATGCAGACCAACCTCATTGCCAGACTTCGTAGACACTATTAAGACAGTCTGACGCGAAGGAATCGACTATGTACTGTGTTTAACTTCTGTATTATATGCTCAAAAGACTAGTTGTCATGCAGGCAAAGAGAAATTGTCACCAAATATTAACTTTTGCATCTATAAAAGATTTTACTACATATTTTTGATACTCAATACTCATTGCTCGATGAAGTAGTACTACCAATTGATATCCTGTGATATTTTAAAACATCTTATGGTAACTCATGTTTTCAATCAAGTTATATTTCTTCACGTTGAGAAATTAAATGTTGGGTAGTGGCTATTGTTGCCACTGAGTGTTAACAATAAAACACCCACAGGCTATTGTTGCCACTCAAAAATTTCAAAATACATGCTGTCACAATGATTCAGATTCTTGAGCTGCTGATTCCAAATTTACGATTTGTGATTAACATATACAAATAAATAACTACATGAAGTTCACCTTTTTAGCAGAATTTCTTCTCAGAAACAATCAAATTTTTGAATAATTACATCCGAATAAAATAAGTTCGTAGATATGTTAATTAGCGCACACTTTCGATCAAAAGAAATTCACCTCTGAAAATCATGTAATTCTCATTTCCTTGACTGTAATGCGTGAGATCATTCAAATATCATCATCATCAGTGCTTTTGAGATCATTCAGAAATCTGATTATTTTTGAGAAAAATGTGAATTTCATGTAGTTAATCATTTGGATACGCATTGCATAAATTATGCGTAAAAAATCAACAATTCAACAATCAGAATCCTTGTGACAGCGTATACCTTGAAATGTTTTAAGTGGCAACAATACCCTGTGGGTGTCTTGTCGTTACCACTTAGTGGTAGCAATAGCCACTGCCTTAAATATTCTATCTTTATGTCCAGCATGGTGCGTCATATAATTTGCATAATTAATTTTCAGCTCCACCAGTGGACACCTGGACTCACATGCAAATCAAATCGCTCGGCTCTTTAAGTTCAAAAGAGCAGGTCTGTCGCAAGATGAAAGTCTTATTCAAATTCACTAGCCTATTATGGCATTATTCACCATTGTGATTGTGTATTCTCGTCGAATGTGAAAATTCCATGAGACGATCTAGTCAAATGGCAAATTCCTAAACATCCTTTGAATTGCCTGGTTCCTCCGCGTTTGACTTTTTCCAAGTAGTTTCCTCTACCTGCTTCAAAGACAAAGGGGCGCTATAATTCGTTTTTCCATGCATGCTGTTTTGCCAATTCCAAATAGCAGGTATTTTTGCATTATCATCCATTTTCTGAAATGTTTGGTCTACTTACTACTTTTGTCTTACTTGATTTGTATACCATGATTCATGTGATTTTCATTTCTTGATGAATAGACGCTTATTATTATCAATGCCTGGACGAAATTAGAACACTTTGTCGCTGCAATCGTTTGTTCAACGGTCAAGTCTGACATCGTAAGTGTCAATTGACCCAGTCCCAAAAGGTTAACCGCATCCCTTTCATGGTGTGAAGTCTTCAGAAAAGAAATGTCAATGTCTTGTGTCTCCAAATTCACAATCTTCAATACTTTTACTATAGGAAATGCTTTTGTTTAACTGCACGAAAACAGAGATTAATTGAAGACTAGCTTTAACATCAAATAACAAGATGAAGTCAATTCTTACCAAAAGATGGAAGGCAAATTAATAAGCAAAAATCCAGGGTAGATATAATTTGCTTCTTAAGAAATGAACACAAGGATTCTTTTTGTGACGAGATCTCTTCGGATTAGGTTACATTGTAGTAAGGATAATGAGGACAGTTAATTAGAATTTCAGTTTTCGATAAAACACTGACTGTCCTGGGAATTTGTACTCAGCTAACCCTAAGAAGAGAAAAATTTCGAGATAATAAAAGAGGTTCAAGGATAAAATTTATTCAATAGGAAGCGTAATTAATGATGCTCTAGACTGACAAGTGAATCCTTTTTTCTAACAAAATGAAAGAAAAATCATTTTTCTGGTACAGCTAGACAATCCAAACAGTCTGATTTCGGTACTTCCTCTGAATTCTCATATTCTCTCCATCCAGCTACTCAAATTAATGAAGGATGAATTTAATCATTTGAACTAACTTCTATGTTTTATGCAGTCACTTCATGATGACTGCGAAAATCCTAAATCGTCGATTAATTAAGTCTGCTTTGATTTCTTTGAATATCATTGCATTATGAAGTCTAGAATTTGCATCCAGAGCAGAGATGAAAACGCACCCTGGTCGGGCCCGGGTCTTAGATATCTACACTGTAAACTGTGCAATGCCAAAGCTACTTACGAAAGCGATGTACAAAATGAGAATAACAAAATGCACGAAAGCGTTGTTGTTCGTGCTCATACACTACGAAAGTGATTGTCTTTCTATTGGATTATCTTCCTCATCAATAAGGAAAGCCAATCGGTTTCGTAGTGTATAAGCACGAACAATAGCGCTTTCGCTCGTTCTGTACATCGGTTTCGTAGCCAAAATCGGCCAGCTTTCGCACTCTACAGTTTACAGCCAGCACCCGGGCCGATAGAATTAAGTCTGAAATTAATAATATTTCCCTCACTTTGATTCTCTGAAACAATTTGTGTTATAGCTTGTCAACATAACTCTTAAGCCGCCCTCAGCGATGATAATGATGATTGGCATACATTTCTCTGGAATTTTGGTCACAAGAGTCAATTGAATATTTACTTCTACTTTTGATTTAGCACTTTCCTTTTCAAATACAAATCTTTGAACTTTTTTCATTTTCCTTGCTTTACTAAACTTACATCTAGCCTACAAGAATACGAAGCTATCGATACATGAAATGAGATCCAAATTGACTGGGATAGACAAGCGCGTTATACAAGCACAGTATTAGAGACGATTCCGGCTCTGATCCAGAAATTATTATATCCTTTGAATAAATTCCCTTGTTCAGGGGACATAAAAAATGACATGTAATTGCATTGCAATTAATTTCAATAAATTGATTACTGCTATCGAATAATTGCAATGCCTTCATTGCATATGGAATCTGGATGCAACCAAAGTCTAATAGAAATTAGCTTTAGTTGTTTAAGTATAATTGACTAGATAATTCGATGTTATTTCTCATTTCATACAAAATTTCGCAGCAGACATTGCATTTCTTATCTAAAGCAAGACATTCAGCAAACAAATGATAATTTGTAGAGGTCCATGTCAAACAATAACTGTTAAGAAATCTATATTGGAGATACTATCAGAAAAGTCTCAATGCAAGAATCACCGGGCATCTCAAACAAAGACAATATTTCGCCGTCAAACATCTGCAAAAATGCAAATCACTTGTGTATTTGGAGAAAAACAACAAAGCTATGCCCATTGCCCATTAGATAGAGATAACCTGAAATTAATTCATTCAATTTCTTAGGCTCACGTTGCCAGATGGGGTCGTCAGAATGACTAGAATTCTTTGTTGTCAGCTTTCAGCTGATGGATCTAAATTACAGCATTGAGATGCATTCCTGTCTGTCGCAAGGCATGCCGCTGAAAAATTAATTATTATTTATCATTGAAATTGATATCGAATCCAGGTGTGGTGAACAAATTCTCTCTGCAGTGATAATGGTGTCTGTCTCGCACCTGAGCGCCATGATGCTCTGTCATGAATTGGCAAGACCTTTAAAAAATGATTAGGAATATTGAAGAGACAATGATCTTTTAGGGCAACTTGTGGACTACTCTGTTTGTGGCAACTCATTCTATTTCTAAACTTGCTCTGTATACATACATACTGACCGCATCACACACTAATCACATATTGCAACTCAGATCTTATTGCCTACTTTCACTCTCTGCATTACTTCATCAGCTGTATGTTGTATGTATGTTGTATGTATGCTGCATCAGCTGTATGTATACTCCATCATTGGCATCTTGGGCTAAGAAAACCTCTTCCAGTTTCATGTGCATCCTTTTGTCCTAAAAATTCCAAATATTTTATTTTTGGTTAGGTTCTGCTATGTTTCCTCAGGCTTGGAGAGACCTTCCATGTCGTGCATTCGATATGGTTGGCCTGGCTCCGCCATGTGGTATAGGTTGGAGGTTGGGGGCCGAAACCTTGCTTCATGCAGCCACATGGTTCCTCCCTGATGACTCCATACATAGCAAACTTAAGTTTGGTTTCTTAGATTTCTTATTTTCACCATTTGTTATTTCTAAGTTAGCTTCTCGTCAGGTCCATGACGAACTCTTATTTTAGTTCTTGGATGGTAGAATAAAATCGTTTATAAGTATTAATTCATTTCCCTTCCCGTCTTAAGTTGAGTCGACTAGCCTTTATTCGTATTTCAGTTCCTACTCTATACTGGAGTAGGTTACTCTATGTAGTTAGTATTAATTTATATTCATTCGTTCATGACTTTTAATTACCCAATTATTTACAGGATTCTCTACTAGGGTAGTTGTTTAACTTTGGTATCTTCCGTTTCCTGGATCCTTCGAATTTTTTTGACCGTGTCGTGTCTTGATTCGAGTATTAATTTCCTTTTGAAAACATGATTGAAACAATCACGTGAATCTTGCAAAAGATAGTACTAAAAACAGAAAATAGAAACATTTGCATAGGTAGGATAGACTGGCCGGGTTCGGGTCAGGCTCATTTATCTTGTTTGTATGCTATATGTTTCCGAATGTACTTCACATAAGGCATGCATTTCAAGAGCTGCATACATTTCTTGAGTTTCACAGAGTCATCTGTTAATTGGCACGGAGTTGCATTCAATATTCTTTCCTCTGTGTCAAATAGATCATGTGATCTGTCCCATCATTTATTTTTCAATGATTGAGTTCCATGTTTAATGCCAATTTCTTAGCTTCTTTTATAGATGAAAAGACTGGCTGTTTGATGATGGTCAATTCGTAACACATGTAGACGCCGATCTTAGGGAGAATCAGATAACTGAAACCTGCAAAACTCTAGATTCATGTCTTAAAAAACAACAAGATTAAGGCACTATAATTAAAAGTATTACAATCACTAGATTCCGTCATTCTTCAAGTAATTGTGTGTCATGGCAAGGTGTGACCTTACCGTTATATATTTCTCAATGTGTATCATAGTATAAAGTATCATAAAATCTGATAGGGCTGGAATGGGTGTGTGTGTATTGAAAACAATTCAACGCTTTGGACATGCATTTTTATGAAAACGGTACATAAACCACATAAATAAGACTATTCGCTTTAGTTACACGTAAGTTAGTGGACCTCACAGAGATAGATTCATTTGCGTGTGGGTTAGTCTAGAGCGACATAATCTTATCCCAGTCAGTGTGTCCAATGAAAGCAAGCGATAGAGATTGAAAAAGACATCTGTCTGTCTTTGGCTTGTGTGATTGGCCAAGCGCGCGCATTGCAGAAGCAGCTCTTACCAGCGAACAGACGAACATCAACGGTCAGAATGCATGCAAGCCTGTGAGGTGGAAAGTACGCATCTTTAACTCAATTTTCCTTTGTGATAAACTCGTTAAGTGGAAATATTATTCACACAGTTTGACTCCTCACGATCTGAATTTACTGTGTACGTCTAATGTGGTGTCAATGTTATCGCTCGTCAGAATGCAGGCCTGAATTTGAATTAAGTTTGGAAAACTGATACTCTTGACCCTCGAGACTGGTTCTGGCCGGGGGGGGGACTAGAATATACAACAGTTGTAAGTTGATAGTCATTTGCTGCTGAAACAGGCACCGAAGTCAATGTTACTAGATTTCAGGAAGAATCAAATCATTGAAACCTGCAGATTCTTGACGTAAGGCGATATATTGAAAGCCATTCTTTCAAAAAAGACATCAAATTAAAAGGGAAATGCTACTTGAATCTTCACCAAGTTCACTGGCAATGCACTGGCACCTTCCAATTGTAAATCATTGCGGGCAGCCATCGTTGAGGTGGCATGAACGCGTGTCTACGGCGAGCATTGTTTTCAGTGTGCATGTTCATTGTCGCTCTTCATGTTTTTTTGTCGCTGTGATACTTTTATACAGATTCACAGTTGCTATAATTTCTCTTGTCGCACAGTAGCGGTGTAGGAAGTCACAGCCCAGCGTGCGCTAATTCACTTGCACCAACAGTCATGAGACTGACAAGCATGACAGGTATGACAAGTGCGACTTCTCTGCAAGTGTGATGCATTACATTGAACCAATTTCTATGTGATTGCAGAAATTCTACCTTAACCATTAGATCCAAAAGTGAATGAGTTTCAAAAATAGAGGTCTTTTAACTTCGTTACCTGAAACATAACGGTAAGATGAACATTTCGAAGATTAGAAGATCCGTCTGAACTGCTGATATCCAAGCAGAACAGTTATTGGATTGCGATGTCTAAAGAGAAAACATTCGAAGGCGAGCTCTAGCTGATAATTTTATGCCATAGAAATCCATTCTCTCCATCATAGCAATAGCAGCTGAAAGTTAATCATGAAGTTGGCTACAAAAAGAATAGAAAACACAACAAAGAGTTAGAGAACATTCGGGTAAGTCGATAAAGATTGCTTCCTATCTAAGTCATGGATTTCTGTCTAAATGTAGCAATCTTGGGTAGAAAATCAGCGTTATGAGTCTATGACAAACCAGCAAACCAAGTAGACAATGAAGTTCTGCCTGTCGATAGTTTAGAAACGCTTTCAGAAATAATTGGTCACGCGATCCGATATCCATGATTCATACAACTCATACATCGAGGAAGCAATGTCAGTTTGGCAGAAAACTGTGGTGATTATTCGGTTACATCAACAGAACTTGACAGGTCGTCTCTTCTTCTGTTTGACTCATAGAAATAGATTGTTCTATGGTTTGACTAGAAAGGAAGCATTGGAATATGCAACGTTAATGAAATGGCTCAATCTGCTGACACAATACCATAGCAATCGAACAATGAGCAGACAGTTCAACATTAAACACGCCAAATTGTGCAAAGTTTCATTGACTGTTATCAACCGGATCACACAGCAATAGACATAGTGGATGTCAAGTTCTACAGAGAAGTTTGTGGACGTTTTTTTGAGCCTGCTAACTTTTTAAATAATGATCGGAGGACCCAACATTATCGAGAAAACTTTTGCGCAATGATCTGAATTCTTCGAATCTGAAGGAATCGTGGTGATCGGAGCATTTTGAAGGAATTCAGAGGAATCCGCAAACGACGCGCGACTATTTTTCCTATCTCTGCAAAGTATTAGAAATTTCTTTTTGCCCACTTATTAAGTTCCTGCATGTGCCATCTGTTTGAATCAGTTTGCACTTCTATCAAAGTGATATGATTAAACAATCTAATTCTGTGGCTTCATCATAGCATTCTAACTCGCTAGATTTAAATAGCCTTCAACCTGCGTGTTCGGGCAAGTTTGAAATTTAGCAGATTAGCTGTTAGTCTTCCTAATTTCGTGATGTAATCGACCCATGCCTGTTGGCAGTGAATTTGTTACTATGTTGTTAATAGCGATAATAAAATACTTTGCATGTTAACATGATTAACACATCTTCTCTCTTCTCCAGCATCAAACTGCTCGAGGGGTCGAGAAATATTCCCAGCAAAGGAAAAATCATCGACCATGTGGTGATATATGAAAGATGAGGGAAGAATAGGAAGCAGAGGGAAGAAGTGAAGAGAATGAATGAAGTGGTCAACCGAGTCCTTCAAACGTCTTTCTGTTTCCTCCTTGATTTCCGGCACATAAGGTATTCTGTCTTTATATGACACATATTTATTACTGACGCACTGCTGCAAGAGGTTTATTGTAGAATGATTCAGTCTATGTTGCAAATTCTCACTCATTTGTGGCCCCTAGTCGAACGTGACCACGTGCAAAAAATTGGACCATGGACCAGTCAAAAGAAACATGCAATGTCTTTCAGACTTCTTCTTATTCCTTGTGTGTAATCCCGCCTGGGAGCAGGGTCCGCAGTAAATGATGGTTTAACGTCACTGCTCTTGCATACTAGGGGCTTCGACGGTGCTGACATGGCAAGACTTCTTTAACTGGAGCGTTGTAATCCTTTAGCCTGGATGCCCTTCCTGCCGACTTCCAGTGACACTCTCGGGGCTCGACTTCTGGACCGAAAGATCGCTAGGCCAAGCACTTAACCACTGTGCCACGGAGACCACTGCAATGTGCTTCCGACAAGTTCAGTTATTTATATACAGAAGATTATTACTGTTAACATCAGCAGACTCGCGAATGTGCCTGGATTTTCCACTCGGCCTGCAATTCACACCTTCACGATATACACGTAAAGGAAGGACATGCTGTATACATTCATACTTTCGGTTTTATTTTTCTAAATGTTGAGTATTCAGAATCTGTAAACTTATTGAATTTGAACCACGTGCCAACTAACCAACTAATGAAGGCTTGCATGGTTCTATCAACTTGCAAAAAGATACACCTTCGGTGGCAGCAAGATACAGGATGATTCCTATCTTTTTGAATAATTTGAATATTTTTGGTGATGAAATTCGCTTTTCTTACTGCATTCGGTCAAATGAAGGTTGATGGGTGATTCCGGTGGAACTTCTTAAAAAAACAAAGTGTTGAAAGTATTGAAGGAGACAAGACACATCCTGCAGCAACTTGATATCGCCGCAAATTTATCTATTGACAAGCTGAATCCTAAGCTACGTTCCCGAAAGAATTTACTATTTCCCCTACGTGTTTGCATTTTAAATTCTTTATTTTCTGACTTAATATTCTTCTCGCAATATTTCAAGCTTTACTTTTTCTGCAGCATGCTACATGGGCAATTGGATTTATAGATGCAACTTTAGTCGTTATTGTGTAATTTCTAATTGAATGATTCTACTGCAGTAAGTTAAGCCATAATAATTAACATTATTGCTATTGTCTACTTCAATGAGTTGGACACGACATTTTGAACTTTATTCATTTCATTACTCTTTGTCTGTAACATTATCCGTATTGCATTCCTGTAGTAAATCACTCAGAGAGGAAACGTGACCTTGGAAGAATCATTGAGCATTCACTTCGTCAAATCTAAGTGTTCTGTTCTTCATGGCAAAAGGTACAGTTATGAATGTACAATTTGAAGGCACTCTAAATAAAAAATTGAGGCTCTAGTCATAGCACTTTTCATTTAAAGCGGCGAACACAAGCAATTTAACTGAAAACATAAATATATCAATCTGCTTTGCATTGATTATACATATTATCAACCTTGTGTGGAAGTGTTCTATGTAAATCTCTAAATTGATATTTTGCAATATCAGTACGGAAATTGGTCAAATAGTATTAGTTGCATCCATGGCATTCACTGTAGCATGGTACTTCTCTCTATGGCATTATCTACTTTCTCCATAGAATTGGATCTTTCATGCATTACCGTACATGGATAAAGATATATTTCTAGGACTTTCATAACCCCCAATCTTAGTTGCTGACCAGTAAAAAGTATATCGTTAAACAGCTATTACTTGATTTGCCCTCGGAAAAAGAGAAGCACAAGAAAACTTAATAAAGTCTCCTAATGGCCACAAGCCTCGATATCTCAGCATTGCAATTTTATTTCAAAAAGGGGGAAATCGAATAACACGGAAACTACAGTCCGTTTCATAAAAAGTGGATCATCCTAAAATTTGACTAAATAAAATATAAGTATGATACAGAAAGCATTTTTCATCTTATTTCATGTCCCTAATATATTTAAATGTCCTTATATAATCTGATAAGCTATGATACAGTAACGGTTCTTAAGAAGCTAATATTTTGTGGCCCTACCCTTATTGTCAATGACATTACCAATTCGTCTAGGCATTGATTCGATGATATCGTTGATTTTTGACTGATCTAACTTTCTCCACTCTCTTTTTAACAGTGACGTAAGTTGTGATACGCCATCTGTAGGTAGCAGTGAACGACGAACGTTACGTTTTAGAATACTCCATACATTTTCTATGGGATTCAGATCAGGAGAACGAGCTGGCCAAGATAATGTCCTAAGCCCTAATTGAGACTTGCATAAGATGATTTCGCCAGTGACAGTGACTCATTGCCCATCTGAGACGTCTTTTTGTATGCTGATCTGATAATTCGATCTGAGAGGGCCTCTTACAGCTCTTGAAATTCGACTCAATAAGTCTTCTACGAATAGTGGACTTACAAATAGACGAGTCTAATGCAGCCATCTCAGTTAACGAGAGACTTGGATCAACTTTAACAAATCTCAAAATTAGGCGGTCTCTACGTTTGGATGTTTTGCGTGGACGGCCAGAGCCCTCTTTACAACAGAGTCGAAAATCATCATTATGCCATCGATGCACATTTGTGTAAGGGACATTTAGTCGCTTGCTTGTAGCTCGCAAAGATAACCCTAGTTCTAGTAAGGCTGACACTTTGCCTTTTGTGAATGCGATCTCGTTATTGTTCATTTGTGCTTTGTATCGTTTTCAACCGGTAAGAGATAGATTTCTAGCTGAAAGCAATCAGGAATGCTGTCAACACCACCGCAACGAAGTCAGGAAGCTATGGAACATGAAGTCCAGTTAATCACATGTAGCAGTTACATTATTGTTGATGAATAATGGTGCTATACTGGCTCTGATTGACCGATTTTCTTTATTTTTGTTTTGCTTGATAGCTTTTGGCTTGTAGAACAACATATTACATAACAAAGGAAACAAATGTAATTTTATAAGAGTGAGGTATGATTTTGTGTAACATTGCTTAATGAAGATCAAATTATCTACTACTTTTTTATCTATAACAGGAAAACAACTCAATATTCATGCTTGAAATTTCCAACAATGATATTAGTAAGCACAACTGACATATCTTCCAAATTTCAGAGAAATTCGTTCAAGTTTGGCGGAGTTAGACAAAGTTGAAGTTAAGGCGATGTTTAAGGGTGATCCATTTTTTATGAAACAATCTGTAATAGTCAACTTCCAACAATTGCAACTGCTTTTCACATGGAAATTCTAAGCTACATCACATTTTCCCCCGGAAGTTGAGAGGAGGGGAAAGTAAGCTTAGGAACACCGGGCAGACGCGCAGAAACGTAGTAGCAGGGCCATGCATCAACATGTGAAAGTCTCATTTCGCCTCGTTCCTTGCAGAAACTCATGCTGGTGATTGAACTATGCATTGGTCTCATCTTTATGTGAAACACCTGCTGTATGATGTTCATGAGAACCAAGAAGTGTTAGTCCGGCAGCCAGAACGAGTTTCTGCAGGGAACGAGGCCGAAAGTGAGACTTTCACAGAATGATGTGCACCCTATGCCTATTACGAATCGGCACGTCTGCCGAGTTCTAGTGAGTTCCTCTTCTTGTCAGACAGGATAAAAGAAAAACACTTGTAAATCCAATGGGACGCAGATTGCAATTTTTGGTTAAAATGAAATTTTGCATGTTTTCTCTGATTAAACGAAAAGTATTAAGCCCATAGTCATAAATTGTGACATGGAATGTCTTCAGGTCATTTCCTTTCATTTTCATGCACCTTGTTTATAAACATGCACCTTGTTTATAAAGCTAGACACATTTAGATGTGGCGAGCCTCTTAATGTCGGCAAACACAAGCATTTTGAGATACTCTATCCACATTCAACCACATTCTCACATACATTGCCTATCAGATGCATGATAATATCACATGCACATCATAGGAAATGACCTGAAGACATTCCATGCCAAAAAGTATGACTATGGGCTTAATACTTTTCGTTTAATCAGAGAAAACATACAAAATTTCATTTTAACCAAAAACTGCAGTCTGCGTCCCATTGGATTTACATGTGTTTTTCTTTGATCCTGTCTGACTAGAAGAGGAACTCACTAGAACTCGGCAGACGTGCCGATTCGTAGTAGGCATAGGGTGTACATCATTCTGTGAAAGTCTCACTTTCGGACTCGTTCCCTGCAGAAACTCGTTCTGGCTGCCGGTCTATGTATCCATTATACTGTTCCTTCTTTTTACCTTCCAAACATAGCTCCTCAAATGTTGTAAAATTTGCTCAAACGACAAAACTTCGAGAGGAAATAAGCAATCAAGACATAGATAATTATTTTGTAGGAAATCATGTTGAAACTGATTTTCATGAAGTTTGATAACTAGCGTACATTTTCACGCACGCAGTCATCTCAAATTTGTTTATCTTTAATTGCTTCCCTGGTGATTGAAAATCTAGAAAAAATTGTAGAAAATAAGATGTAGAAGTAGAAAACCTTTGTCGATGGACAAATGTCAATCACTTATTAATATTCAACATCTGAAATGGATTTTTCTTATTATAGAAAGATAGCGTGTGTCACTTTGGGATTGTGTTTCATGTTTGAGTTGCATGACAAGAGGTTCACAAAAATAGACTGTCTTTGGAAATAGACTTCGATTTTCCCATAAATTGACTTATCTATCGTGACAAATGTATGACAAAATAGCTCAACTGCTACAAAGGACAGGATTGTGTGATCTGAAGTGCATATAATCAAGATCTCTGCTTGGAGAGTTATTTGGGTCGACAGCTCATTTTGCAAAAGGTCGCTCTTCGATACGATTATGCAGATGTTCCAGAGTTCTAGTCTGTCCGTCAAGGGAGGTCCCATGCATAGAATGCTAGTTTGGCTTTGTGCTTCGCTTAGACTGGGTAATGCAAAAGAAGAACAGACTAATCTAACTGTCAATCTACCGAGCTGGAGCGACATGGTTGCTGAAAATTTATTAAGTAAAATATACTCAGAGCTATGAAACACTTAAACCGATAAATTGACAAATGCGCTCCCTCGAACAAGGATCTGTATAAAATTGTTACTCGGCTAATCCTGTAGTTGACTGCTTGACTCATCTTTTTGGCCTGCAAGATCCGCAATTGGTTTTGGCTAACGTGTTAGGTTGTAACAAATTTATACAACTTTCCCTCTCATTTTAGGAGTATATGATATTGTGAAAAGTCATGCAATCATTGCACTTAAATTAACAATATAGCTACTGCTCTTTAATTGATTCGCATCCTTTGCTTGAACAAACCACACCCTCCCTCACTCAGTCATTCGAAAATGAAAAGTATAAAAATATACATCAGTCGCGAGTGGCAAAAGTCATCATTGACATCTGCTTATTGTCGAGACAGCCTTAAAAATATATCGGAAGAAAATGATTGATATATCAGAACGGAAACAGCTGCCGATACAAATGTCCTGTTAACCAAATACAACACACATTGAAAAATTTTTATATCTTTCTTCCCTGTTGCTATATAAAAACTTTGATATGTATATCAACATAGACATCGAACGATATATACAATTCTAAGAAAGATTGAGCACTTACAATTTTGAGCACGGACATCCAGATGCATCATACAGCTATGCTAGTGATGGGGGCCAACTTAATGTCAAAACGCATGATATAGGCCTAATAGTAATAGCACGGCATACGAACGAGTGTATCACGGCATTAATTAATTTTTCAACCAGGCATCGATAAAATTCAGCAGTGTCTCTCCGTGCTTCATGCCTTCACCCTTCATAGAGGAAAAATCATTGTGATCCTGAGGCACTTGTCTGGGCCAGTTTAAATACATGTAGTTGAGGAGCTTTTAGAATAGGCAATTATAGCACCAACTGATTTTCGGAATCAAGAATTAGGTAAGCAAGGCTTCGATCAGTTTGGTGGTCGGACCATTCTTGAATCAATGATATTCTTAACACTTACGCAATTCAGTGACTCTGGCTTTTCACGAGGTCGAAATAACTATTTTCTTTAGAGAGGAAATATTAACTTTTCCTATGTTGTACAGCCCGAGCGCAGCGCAGAATGGACAGATAGCTAAGGGAGGAACGTTTATTTCCAGCATGATATTTTAGTTCTTTGCATTTTTATCTGTGCATTTAAAAAGTGGTCCATGCACCGACAATCTATGTATTGAATATATTTAGATATCATTGCAGTTCCTCGTACTAGCGCAAAAACTCAATATCATGCAGGAAATATCATACCGCATAGCTTATCGTGCTTCCAACTGTAATTGATTGAACTCACTGTCTATGTCACTCAATCGAATTAAGACACGACACGGTCAAAAAAATTCGAAGGATCCAGGAAACGGAAGATACCAAAGTTAAACAACTACCCTAGTAGAGAATCCTGTAAATAATTGGGTAATTAAAAGTCATGAACGAATGAATATAAATTAATACTAACTACATAGAGTAACCTACTCCAGTATAGAGTAGGAACTGAAATACGAATAAAGGCTAGTCGACTCAACTTAAGACGGGAAGGGAAATGAATTAATACTTATAAACGATTTTATTCTACCATTCAAGAACTAAAATAAGAGTTCGTCATGGACCTGACGAGAAGCTAACTTAAAAATAACAAATGGTGAAAATAAGAAATCTAAGAAACCAAACTTAAGTTTGCTATGTATGGAGTCATCAAGGAGGAACCATGTGGCTGCATGAAGCAAGGTTTCGGCCCCCAACCTCCAACCTATACCACATGGCGGAGCCAGGCCAACCATATCGAATGCACGACATGGAAAGTCTCTCCAAGCCTGAGGAAACATAGCAGAACCTAACCGAAAATAAAATATTTGGAATTTTTTGGACAAAAGGAAGCACATGAAACTGGAAGAGGTTTTTAGTCCAACATGCCAATGATGGATGGCATCTGGCGGGGTGAAAGCAGCCAAATTTAAAAACGAGGAACCTACTCTTTGAGAAGAACTTTATGCAAGAATTAACCAGCATATTAACCTTATAACCCCTTCCTCTGAAGATATCGAAAATGCCTTTAGCTCTTGATGTGAAGGCGGAAGCATCAGATGAAATCCTGGCGAACCTGATGAGTTGGGCAGTAAAGATGTTTAAGCCAGTGTTCAAAGGCATATTACTCTCGGAATAAGTGTAAAGCACCACTGGGAAGCTGAACTCATCAACCTTCTGGTAAACCTCTGTGATGTATTGGCCACCATCTTCGATCCTGATTTCAACATCCAAATAATTAACGCATTGGTTGTTATCTCCGCTTCTGCTAGATAAGAGATCTATCGGGAAGATTTCAGGAAGGATCTTATCAAAATGTTTGTAGGTAAACACACAAATGTCGTCGACAAACCTAATGGTACGAGAGAGAAAGCACTCGACCAAGGAGGTCTAGATATCTATAATTGTACAATATATTGTACAATTATAGATATCTAGACCTCCTTGACTCGACGCTTCGTGTCTGGTGTTTTTTAAATAACTTAGACATTTCGCTCAATTATGGTGGGAGCACTGAAAGCTATGCGGTAATACATATTTCCTCTCGAAAGAATGTAGCTTTTCATTTTGTGAATTGCAGAGGTCTATTGTTCATTATGAAGTTGATAGTTATACCGCGAAATCTATGAATGAGCTAATCCAGAGAGAGACTATCGATATCTTGGTAGTCTCTGGCTAATCATAAATTGCTTATAGACTTCAGTGATTATAGACTACACTGGAGCTTGCACAAGAAAAGTTAATTGCGGGTGGAAAAGTTAGCTTTGTGGTCCCGTCGGACTGAAAATTTGATTTTTCCTCCAGGCAGTTCACATAGCAGAGATATCTTTTCATTCCCATACAAAATGAAAACATATTTCTGTGCGCCCTGTTGCAGGCACCACCATGAAGAATGGTTTTCCAGCTGGGAATCGAATCCAGTCCTCGAAATGCTAAAGAGGCACGAAAATCACCAAGATTAGCGAAGCACACCTTCCACGACCGCGCCAGGAGTAAGCATAGCTCTAGGACATTTGTCTAAGAAATCTCTAGCGCATTTGCCTATGACATTTCCTCCTGCTTTGTTTTTCTGGTCGTGAAAAGCCAGAGGCGCTGAATTGCGTAATCGATTCTCCGAAGTCACATGGACGCAGCTGCTGTTGGTGCGGAAAAAAACAAACCAGAAGGATGATGACAATAGCAACTGCTCAGGCGAAGGCATTGAATTATCAGGAGGATGATGTGATAATGCGCGATTAGAAATATGCCTGTTCGGCTCTTCCTGGCGCCATCATGCAAGGTGTGCTTCGCTGGTTTTGGTGATCTTCGTGCCGCGTTAGCATTTTGAGGACTGGGTTCGATTCCTAGCTGCCAAGCCATTCTTCATGGTGGTGTCAGGAGTAAGGCGCATAGAAATATTTTTCGGCCTCGTGAAAAGCCAGAGACACTGAATTGCGTAATCGATTCTACGAGGTCGCCTGTACGCAGCTGCAATTCTTGACACTTGTCTTGACCATGCTCAACATCTCAATACATTTCTTTCACTATTCTGATAGGAACAGATTGACGAGCACCAATAAATTTATTATTATGCTGGATTAATTTTCATCGATATTCGGCCCTCTCCATAACCTCTATTCCTCTAAAGTAGCGCCACGAAACCCATGAAATTCATAGCAGAACACAGTTCATGTGTGAACTTTCTAATGCTGGTTTTTATTTACTTCAAATCGCTCATTTTTGCACTAAAAACAGCAATGCAAAATTAAGAATTATCGATTCTAACTGACTGCTGATTCGATTCCAAACTGGCTAAATATACTGGAGAGTTTTTTGGTTTAAAATTTGGCTTAGTGGCCCTCCCTTCTTCCGCGCAAAATCAAGATATAAAAACTAACTAAATTTGTAAGCAACCCAAATTTTCGCACTGAGGCTTGATCACGGGCAATGCAAATTATTTCGACATAAAGATTTAAAACTTGAATCATTGCATAAGAAGTACTTAGAAATATTATAAGATATCACTACAAATATCATAGACCTAGTTTAGTGTGCTTAATGCAGAATAAGAAGTGAAACAAAAAATAGATAACGAACATAGAGATACACAAACAGAGATCAACATATTAGAAATATAAATAAAAAATGCACTAAATAAAAAAGAAAGCATGCATCAAATCAAAAATTCAGGGACCTGCCAACCTTTGCATCCATTCATTAAGTTGTTTGGATTGGCCCTTTGAATGTAGACGCTCTCAATAGATTTCCTCCTTACACTGTTGTACTCTTTAGCTAATAGTCTCCACTTAAAACCGTTAATGTCGTTATGATGCTCTTTCATGTGAATTCTTACATGTGATTGTTCTTGTTTGCTATGTTCTAAATTTCTTTGTTGTATAGTCCTTCCTGTCTCACCAAAGTAAATTTTCTTGTATAATGCAGTATTTCAAGTAGCATTGTATAATGCTATTGTATAATGCAGCATTGAATAAACTACTGAAGAAATACGAAACTTTAAAATGGGCTCAAGATGCTTCATATTGGTTATGCAATGAGCCTTTAGTAAATCTTCCTTACTGTTTACCTAAAGATCACAAACAAGGAGAATTGAAGGGTCGACCTATTATTGACACTACCGAAGCACCTGGTCGGAAATTATCGACCTCAATTGCTGATCTTGTAAATGATTTGATAAAGAAGCACGTCAATGGTCATCTGTCATCAACTAATGAATTTCTTGCATCCATAAAAGACATTTCGATGGAAAATAAACGTTTTGGTTCGCTTGATGTTACAAATCTCTACGGTTCTATACCTATAGAGAATACAGCAGATTATGAAGGAGTCATTTCAATTGTGACAAAATTTTTCATGGATCACCGTGAAGAGACAGTCCTTCCAGACATAAGAAGAGAAGATTTCAACACACTATTGCTGATGGCACTCACATCAGATGCATATCTCCTACATGGAAAAGTCTACAAACAAAAAACTGGCATTGCTATGGGAAACAATTGTGCACCACCAGATGCGATCATATTTATGGATAATATAGAAAAATCGTTCCTTCGCAGTCATCATGAAATTATTTATTGGAGACGCTATATTGATGACACTTTTGCAATTTTTGAGAAGGATATCAACATAAAAGAAATAGAACAATCGATAAATCAGTCTCATCTAAATATCAAATTTACCTCTGAAGAACCTGTTTCTGGTGGAATGCCTTTCCTTGATACATGGATAGAAATGAATTCAGAAAATATATTTTCATATAATTTGTATGTGATAACACTTCATAGTGATAGGTGTCTGCCATTTAATTCAGTTGTTCCTACTTCCAGAAAAATTGGTCTATTACATTCAGAAAAATTACGAGCAATAAGATTATCATCAGACGATCTTAATTTAGATATCTCAGTGAATATTCTTTTGAATAGATTCAGAAGAAATGGTTATCCAAAAGACCTTTTGAGAAAGTTCTTCATTGAAAAAGGAAGTTAAGGAAAGAAAACGTAAACGACAGAGAGATAATCGAATTTTTTATTAAAGTCCCGTGTGTCAATGAATATGAGAAAAGGAAAATGATGACTCTAAGAAAAGAACATGGACTGGAGAATTATGTGAATTTTGTTTTTGTAACTAATGAACCTTTACAACGGAAACTGAGAGCAGAAAAAGAGAAACGTCCCTGTACTCGTAATTGTGATAGCTGTCAAGCCGCAAAGAAAGAAGGTCTATGTCTATTAAAAGGTGTCGTATATGAAATCGAGTGCAACATCTGCAAGAAAATTTACTTTGGTGAGACAGGAAGGACTATAAAACGAAGAATTTTAGAACATAGCAAACAAGAACAATCACATGTAAGAATTCACATGAAAGAGCATCATAACAACATTAACGGTTTTAAGTGGAGACTATTAGCTAAAGAGTACAACAGTGTAAGGAGGAAATCTATTGAGAGCGTCTACATTCAAAGGGCCAATCCAAACAACTTAATGAATGGATGCAAAGGTTGGCAGGTCCCTGAATTTTTGATTTGATGCATGCTTTCTTTTTTATTTAGTGCATTTTTTATTTATATTTCTAATATGTTGATCTCTGTTTGTGTATCTCTATGTTCGTTATCTATTTTTTGTTTCACTTCTTATTCTGCATTAAGCACACTAAACTAGGTCTATGATATTTGTAGTGATATCTTATAATATTTCTAAGTACTTCTTATGCAATGATTCAAGTTTTAAATCTTTATGTCGAAATAATTTGCATTGCCCGTGATCAAGCCTCAGTGCGAAAATTTGGGTTGCTTACAAATTTAGTTAGTTTTTATATCTTGATTTTGCGCGGAAGAAGGGAGGGCCACTAAGTCAAATTTTAAACCAAAAAAATCATTTTACTCCGCGTTGACCACTAAAACATTAGATTTTAGTGGGGAGTTACTTATGATTGAATCCAAAAGAGATTGATTATTGCAAGAAAATTCAAATATCGGTGGAAAGATGTGGAACTTTCCCAATTTATCTATGTGACGGAATTCTACAGTTTTAAATAGATTCAAATGTGATTACAAAGACGATTGGCGACTTGCAGTGACTAATTACTTTAAATTATTAGGGAAGGACTTAAATTTATGAAATTGACTGCTAAGAAATGCCATCAGTAAAACGTTTAGTGCATAACACATGCACTTCCAATACTCTATTCCATAGAGTAAGTATATTAGGTAGAGTCACAATTCAGTGTTAATGAAATCCATAGTGTGCATGCAGTTTCTATTTCATCAAATGAACTCGAGTTGAGACCCAGTGCCAAATGTGAGACAAGCAAATTGTTACACTTTTGGAGAAATCGACACGGATTTGACTGACAATAATAACAATAGGATTTTACAAATCCTCCGAATCATGACAACCTTGGAAAGGCAATGTTTGCTAAATTAGCCATTCGACAGGTGACTATTACTTTAATGCTTGGCCTTAGTAGTAAGAGTATTTTCTTAACCCTGGGCTGGCCAAGGTCCGAGCCAACTTCGACAGGCCAAGGGTGGTGATTTTAGCCACCTGTACGAAATCACATAAGAATTATTCCGCTACGAATTTGTTTTCCATTAGTGTTTTCATGTTTAATCTGACGTATTTCGTGTTAAATAGGGCTTCTTAGTTAACTTATTGGGGCGGCGTATTTAGCTGTATTGGGAGGCGGTTCCGCGATGCTTTCTGGTGGTTTAACGTCACTACTCTCCGTGCTGGAGGCTGGGACGGAGCTGACGTAGTTGGACTTTGATCTGGTGATCTTTTAGTCCGGGTGCCCTTCCTGACGACTTCTAATAGCACTTTCAGGGATCAACCACTTGACCAGACGATCACTAGGTCACTTAACCAATGTGCCCCGGAGACTACAGCGATGCTTGCTGCGACAGTAAAGCATCTGATCCTTGATTCTGCTGACATTGTTTAATTGCGCATTACTAAACCACTGCATGTGTTCTATGTTTTCCTTTTATATATCTAATGGATTCATAAGCATTTTGAACTTTGATTTATGCCGAGATATCCATGCAAGCCAACCAGTTACACGCGATCATACGCGAAACGAACAGGCTTACATTCGCTGTCCTCTAGCACAACAGACATACACGAGCATAAGATAAACAATAGATGGATGAATTCCATGCACAATGAACCTACAGTCCTGCATGCACTGTGCGGGTATATTGTGCGTACAGTACATGTATATAGACATGCACAAAATCATTCAACACATGATAGAGAATCATATTTGAAAAATAATCTGGACCCCCTGGACTTGAGGTAGGGTTCAGCGAACCCCTCTGACTACTGTAGCATGCGTGTAGACCAAAGCAATTCAGCCGAAATGTACGTCACATGAAGAATCCTTGGAAAGAATGCTGATATAACATGGACTTGAGTCACTGACATTCGATCAATCGAAAAGTAGTATTAATTGCAACATGAAGCAATCAATTAATTGCAGTTATCTGCCATCACCATTTAATTAGACCAATCATTAGACTGCATGCTTCACTTAGCGAAGTTTCACTTATCAAGCTTCACTTGATGTTTCACAAATCGCATAATACCCTAATATAAGTTTGGAGCATAGAGTAGGGATATATACATAGAGTGTAGACTCAAAAAAGTATCTGTATACAGTGAAATTTTTTATACCACAAGATTCAGTTTTTTGAGGGAGATCACATTCCCGTGCTCCAAAAATATTTTTGAGCACTTTTGAAAAATGTCAAAGTTTGCCAATTTATGTACTACCGAGGTAACTCTCCTAAATAAGTAGTGTGAAACACGTTGGATATCAAAAGGAATGAATATTTGATAATAAGCATCGCAACTAAGCGGAAATCAAGCTGATTATCAAGCGAATTTCATGAATTGTATCATAATGAAAGTCTTAATGAAAAAGTCGCGATATTATTCGTGCTTTCTTGGCTGAAATTTCATGTTTCTAATTCATAAAAGCAATAGCAGGTCATCGAGTTGCCAATTTAACAAATATTTCCTCACCAAGGCTGTCATGACACGGACAATCTGTAAAATAATATCATTTCCTTCTGCTTTGCTATCATGATCATTTAATTCCGTTGTAATTTCTTCAAAGCTGCATAAATGTGTATATCTCACATTTTGAAACAATTCCGACTGTATCTCCTTTGAGTTCACTTAATAAAATCAAAAGTGCATACACATTGGGGATTTAATAAATTCGGAGTTACCACTCTACCTAACATACTTGCTCTATGGTTTGGACAGTGAGCATTGCATGAAACACGAATAGCTATATTTTTAATTGGATGGTGAATATTTATCAATTTAAGATTTGCAATTAGCAAGTTAGTTAAATTTCAACGGGCATTCATTAAACATCACTTCAAACACACTACTGGCAAATCGCCTAAGTTACTGCGCCTGCAGTAATTAATAAATGCTTCTTTTGCAAACACAATGTAGATAGAATAATTAAATATATTGAGTTGCATCCTCGGTTGAAAAATGGGAAGAGATATGAATAGCTGCCCAAATATCAGGAATAATAAGCAGGCCTAGTTCACATTTCTCAACTTCGACACGACTCCGCATTTAAAGTTGCAGCCATGCCCGTGCAAATTTAAGATGGCTGCAACTTTAAATAGGTAGTTGTGTCGATGTTGATGGATGTGAACTAGGCCATCTGATGATTCCTGATATTGGATAAAATAGCAGCTACCGGTATTCAGATATGTTCCCATTTTTCAACTCAGGATGCATTTATCAATTCAACTACAGACTTCATGTAGCATATTAATAGTGACAATAATAATATTCCGCATTGTAAGATAGAAATACAAAATAGGATATGCACCAAATAGAAGTGCTCTAGAATCCTGAAAGCTATCAGCTTGTGAATATGAAGTGTTAAGTACTATCTCAAAAAAACAAAGTGCGATGTTGTTTGTACGATGGTGAGTGGCGACATTGCAAGTTCAGCAGTCAAATTGATTGCAATTATGAGATAATGCCATCAATCAATTAACTGCAATTTTTCCATCATAACAATCCATTAATTGCATTTTTTACAGCAGCAATTAATTAATGAGACTAATTGATAGCAATTAATCTTTGATAACCCCTTCTGTGAGGGCAAGCAATTTTCATAGTGCTCACAAGTCGTGGCATTCACAAAGTGAACTTAATAGATAGAATCATTTAATGTTTCCATCTAGGACAGTGGATTTTCGTCTGTGACGTTGCTAGAGATCTTGACAAAAGATAACATGAAAGGTTTCATTCATTCAGCTTTATCTAAATGGAAAGTTTATCAATCACATGACAAATGTTACACTGATAAGTCTCACAACTTATTTCGACGGTTCGAATTGTTCGTTGATAAGTTGCTTCTCGTTTATAAGTTGTGATATTTCAGTTTTAGTCGTTATATATACAAAAGAGGAAGTTGGATGAGACAGGTGCACAGTCGATTGATGCGTTCGACTAGAGAAACAGTAGAATGGAATGTGATACAGGTGGCAACGTCTAGAAAAAGAGAAAGCGTTTAATTATGGCTGCACGACTGCCGAACAGGATGAAGAAATTTGATGGCATGAGGAGCAACGTTGACAGTGAGTCGATAAGGGAGATACGGCATGGAATATATACAGGAAAATTCCTCATTATAACTAAGTTAAAAGTTTCTTGCATTCGATGTAAGATTCAAAAGAACATATGCAACGGCCGAAAAGAAAGTACATTCTCACGACAATTTCAAGGAAAATGTCAAAATTTTATCATTCCCTAACTAAATTGTATAATTTTGCAGTATCTAGCAGGCACATATCGACTTTAGCCCTATCCATAGCGGAGAGGTAGCAATTCGGTTATTTGTCATTGTTTGGTTGTGGTCCTTTGAAAGCCATGCTGTGTGACTAAGCCTTTCGTGATTTACAGTTTTTGCATATTTTCAAACTTCCTACAAGTCTAGGATTTGCGTTAATGCAAGGTCATATATAAAATTAAAAAAGGTACTTTTTTAAAGATGCTTGAATTTTTGAATTCTTGCCTAACTGACCCCTTTGTAGCCACTCGGTGTTTCTCTGTTGTGCACGCATCTGACAGCTTTTTTAGATTGAAAGCCCTGGAGGTAATTAGCACTGAAACTTTCAAACCAGATCTGTGTAGCCAGAAAGTGTTACTTTGCTACTTCATAGATTCGCTCATTTTAGAAGCAATCGATCATTCCTGCGTATACACGCTTTATGAGAGCTGGTGAAAGGTGCTACATCGCGTTGACAATATATGCACACTATGAACATCGCTTTGTTTTTTATCTACAATGTTTGAATTTTGTCACTTTTGCAAACATTTAGCATGGTAACTTGCAATGGAACTCATCTATTCCCAACATGAATTTATGAATAGACGTCGAACACGGTCCGGGAGATTTAAATGATACGTGCATATTGATTTTTAAACGACTGTCGATTGTGATTATATGAGTATCACAGTCGATCAATCGAGAGAGTGCAGAATCAGTATCATAGATTAATTTGTGGATCTAATTGCTTTTGCCCAGACTTTGTCCCACTTTTGAGCACAGACGTGTAATTCTGTCTTTCAAGTTATCTTTGATTATTGCAGGTGATGATTCTCTTCCATTGCATAAACATGTTCCTCGAGTTATATCTCGTTAAAATCAATATGAAATTCCTTTGTGTTTAACCGCAGCTTGTTCAAAATGTTTTTTCATCACCGTGTGGAAACTGGCTGATAGTGGTCTCAGTTTATAAATTTCTGTAAATATGATTATGCTTACTTGTTTTTATTTCTATGTTAATTTCTCTGTCTGAACAGCCGTTTAATTCGTTCACTCCTCAAGCTCCAATAATGAGGAAATTTAAAGAAATAAACGTCATTTATTATTATTATATGTGGATTGTACAAATTGCAAATACAAATGTTGTTTTTCACAAGTAATGAGTAGCGCCAACGTAAAGCTCCTCAATACCAATTGGTGATTGCAGAATGCAATCCGCCCTCGACATCCCTGCGTTAAAACAATGCCTTTCTGACTAATTTGCGCTCTGAAAAGATGGTCCGGTGGCCTTGTGGTTAGAGGGTATGCTTGCACGTCCTAGAGCTCCAACGTCAATGGTTCATACTAACACATGACTGATGAGGCCCTACAGACCGGAAAATATGTATCGTGATGGCTGCATCTGCTGAAATGTGATAAACCAAAAGTTGCTATTTATAGCACAATGATGAACGAGTTAGAACAAAGGAATACTGTCAGTGGAACGCTTGTATGCCATATGTTGAACATACAGGTTGCTATTTTGATAAATATACTTAACTGGTCAGGACTGTGCCCGCTGCTGTCAACACAGTCATACTTTCTTTGCTGCTGCGGAAGCCATGGAAGACATAGAAGTTGGGCATTGGTAAAATGACAGAACTTTTTTATTGAAATGTGGGCGTTAAACAAAGCGGTTGAAGCGATCCAATGTGTTTAGTTACTGAGAATATAGTGTTCTTTGATAGTTTTTAAATATTAAAAATTTTTCTGAAAAAGATTTTAAATTTTCTGAATATGACTTCAAAATTTCTGAATTTGATTTAAAAATTTCTGAATTTTATTTTAATACTTCTGAAATTGTGTTTTTCATTGTGAATTTCAGAAATTGTTGCCCACTATTTGCTGGGTTCTCATGTAAACCTACTGATGCTGCCCGTATTGAATCTCTTCAACGGAGATTTTACCACATTATTTGCGGCAACGAATGCCGAAGTGCCTGCCTGGAGCCTACACATTTTCGTAGAGATGTATTGACCGATAGATTTTTTCACAACGTAATGGAAGCCAGCAACATTCTCCACGAACTTTTGCCACCCATGTCTCGTGCAGGTCGATTTCTGCTTCCAGAAATCCGCACTATGCGACGTAGGAACTCCTTTGTGCTGCATGCAAGTAGACGCTTTAGTGGCCATTTCTGTCGCTGATCTCATTACCATCCCTCGATATATTTTGCCTATTTCATTTCCTTGTGCCGATTTTCATTTCAAAGAATAAATGCGCATGTCATAATTAATCAACTGTTCTAAATTTATTTTCATGTCTAAATTTATTTGCATACACAGAAGTAGGACTAAACACATTTTAAGATGCAAGTTGTAAAGTGATAATCCTTCGGTCAAAGCCTGCCATAAACAGTGCTAAATCTATTTCGACTGAAGCGTGATCATCAAACGTGATTTGGAGTGTCACCTAGTTATCTACACTGTCCATGTATCAATTTTTGCATCTATTGAGCAGTTTTTGATATTTCTGAGTTCTCAAAAACATTCAGGTTCGACAAATTATTAGTATCCTTTATGTTTGTCGACAAGATTGGATTACAATTAGCGTTGAGCTCATTTTACCTTTTGATTTTCATCACGAGAAAATATTTGGCCTACTTAAGAACACTGTTTTAGAAAACTTTTCCGCTTTGGAATCTTCTATTACTTCATTATCTACGCGCATTTTTCCTTTTTTTAGAGGTCGACGGTATTATCTTTCACTCCAACTTTTTCATGTCCCAGTCATAACAATTACAGTCTTCTAGATCGTCCTCTCTTATCCACATATCCATTTACTCCTCTTCTCACGTGCCCGAACCATCTCTGTCGGCTCTATCTTAATGTTTCCAACAGTTGTTGTTGTCGAAGCATCCTTATTATCTTCTCGTTTCATATTTTATCCCTGTGCTCGTCACTCCTACATAGAATATCAGAGCAATGCTTTCTACTTTTGAATGCATAAAGACATTTTACAGCACTACATTGTAGATGGTTTGCCCTGCGACTATCCCCCAGGGTCTTTTAGAATACCTATATTTAGTCTCAGAGATGTACAAATGAATAAAGCTTGTTTACACTCGAAAGAACATTAGACATGATGCCTTTCTTCCATGTGGCGAGTTGTCATTTATCCCATCATCATTCTATTTGTGCTGAGTGTTTAGCAAGAATGGAGAGTGTACCCATTTTAAAAGTCTTAGATTTGACCCGACCAAGATTTGAACCATGGTCTCCCGGACGCAGAGCGAACACTCTACCACAAGGCCACAGCGCCGGTAGAGAAACAAAGCGTGAATTCTTCTTGTTTCTACTCGGAATTGTAAACAATGCTTGGAGGCTGAAATAAATCAAGGAAATGGCAGCAAATTTCGAATACCGTCCAGAAATAGAATAAGAATGATAATTAATCGAAATGTTTAATGCAGGCTAGTTACACGAACAAAATTGCTGAATGTGGAATTGCAGGTCATAATGGATGAGGAAATAGAATTTTGTCTGATCATTAAAAAGAGTTACAACATTCAATTCCGTTTGCGCATGATCTGGGCGATGTAGTTTACTTATCTGTTGTCGTCATATGCAGCTAAGTAAATATGCTAAGAAGCTGGACAAATAGAACCTAAATTAAAATCGAATGTAGAGGGACTATAATAGAAGTAATCAATATTTGCGAGTCGTCAGTACAACTGTTCCTATTGAATCATTTAAAATGTGACTGTTGACAGAAAATCACTGGGATTGTAACAATGCAAAAAGGCAATATCAGAATTCAGAAGAACAGTCACATTAATGAGAATGCATTTAGAAATATGGGAATTTGATGAATCACACAAACGATACAAAGCTAATAAATGAAGTGATTCCAAACTCTAATATATTTGAGTTGGGCAAATAAAATGATCGAATTTGTTAAATATCTAGCCATTTACCTGAGTCAAGAGAGTGGCACAATAAATCACCAATGTGCGAAAACTGCATGCATTTAAATCGATTAAACTGAAATAGATTTCTTGGTTTTCTTATAATCAGGTTGAATGCAATATTTATCACCAATTGCCTTGATCCTAGATAGCAAATGCCCTGCAAGCATTAGCTGGAAAATTCTCTGCATATGCTGTAAATAAGAATTGAGCTAAAAAATGCGTTTTCTTAAATAAATAACAGCTCAAGAGACGGATCGTTCGACGATACTTCAAAATGTTTTTATAGGAAAATAGAGAACGCCTTTTCAAATCAGATATTGATCTAATAACTTCAACCGGTTTCGATTGGAGGACAGTGAGATATGCTATTGGCCACAATCTTCGTCAGCAAGTTCGAAGATTGCGGCCAGTTGCATATCTCACTGTCCTCCAATCGAAACCGGTTGAAGTTATTACATGTAGATTGATATCTGATTTGAAAAGACGTTCTCTATTTTCATATAAAAGCTAAAAAATACGTTGCCATTGTTCACCATGGCTATTACATGGCCAATTGCAGTATTCACCAGAGATTTACGGTCTGGTCTAAAAGAGTCACTACAACTACAGAAGCAGAGTGAAGTTCTCCATGATGAGTCGTTTAAATAACAATATATACGTATACACTTCATGTGCAGACATCAGGTAGCACTGTCTACATGACGGTTAATTGAAAAAGAATCTCCGTAATTTGCAGTGGATTCGTGAAGATCTTGTCCCAAAACTTTATTTAAGTGCATTTCAGCTAGTCGTTTGAATAGGCTGTGTCCACGTAACCTACCCTGAATGCCAAGTTTTTGATGAAAAGCATTCAGTGATGACATCATCAAGGCACTGAACATTCAGTTATCCACTGATGACATCATCAAGGTGCTGAACATTCAGTTATTCACTGATGACATCATCAAGGTGCTGAACATTCAGTTATTCACTGATGACATCATCAAGGTGCTGAATATTCAGTTATTCACTGATGACACCATCAAGGTGCTGAACATTCAGTTATCCACTGATGACATCATCAAGGTGCTGAACATTCAGTTATTCACTGATGACACCATCAAGGTGCTGAACATTCAGTTATCCACTGATGACATCATCAAGGTGCTGAACATTCAGTTATTCACTGATGACACCATCAAGGTGCTGAATATTCAGTTATTCACTGATGACATCATCGATGTGCTGAATATTCAGTTATTCACTGATGACATCATCAAGGCACTGAATATTCATCTATCCACTGATGACATCATTAAGGTACTAAACATTCAGTTATCCACTGATGACATCATCAAGGCACTGAACATTCAGTTATCCATTGATGACATCATCGATGTGCTGAACATTCAGTTATCCATTGATGACGTCATCATGGTGCTGAACATTCAGTTATCCACTGATGACATCATCATGGTGCTGAACATTGCTGTGATGCTGTGAGAGATGCTGTGAGAGGACCTGCGACAAACCAGGTTTATTTATCAGAACTGTTGCTCTGAACAACTGAGCTACTGGCGCCTGTGTGCGAATGATTTCAAATGGCGGTGTCTTAACCTTCACACATCAATTGCAATGGGAATTTGTAATCAATGAAAATTCGGTATGAGAAATAGCACCAACTTGTAAATGTCCATTCACATCGAACGCAGCACGTCCTTACGCGTCCAGAATTACGCGTTAATTTATTAAGATTCTGATCGAAAATTGTGGACGCGTGAGGATGCGCTGCTCCGCGTAGGCTGTGAATGGACTTTAAGAATAATATGATCCAAGGAAGATAAAAAGACTTAGAATTACAAAAACTCTCTTTTTGCATTAATTTTGGTTCAAGTTTCAGACAAAAATAAAAAATATGAGATCTAAGAATATTTACTATCAAAAGTATCCAAAATCAATATTGCCCTGACAAATAGTCTCTAAGGTGATATCTTCAGCTGGCAGATGCACACTCCAGCTACAGAGGCACAATATTTTTTTACTGGTGTCTTGCTTTTCACAGCACTTTTGGTAATCAAGAAAAATACTAAAATCATTTATCTGCAAATTCATTTAATAAAGAAAAACTAAATTCATTCATGTACTTGTAGAAGGACATATTTGTTCAACGCATCCGCACCCTTTGGACAAGAATAATTTTTGAATAATAGCGTGTACCAACAATCACAAACTCCTCGAATCAATTTTAATCAAAGAATCAGTGAATGCAATGAGTAACAGAGACGGATCCATTCCTTTATTGTTGAATTTGTAGCTAATTTATCTTTTCATGCACATCACAGTGTCTAAATGACGTTGTTAAGACAGTTGATTTTATTGATTTCACTTACTCTGCTGTAGATCGTTGTTGTACATTTCCATATCATGTCATTTTTAAACTAGTCAAATCATTCATCTCTCATAAAAACATTATTGTTCGATTTTGTTTGCATCCATTGAGGAAGGAGTTGTAAACTCTGAAATCCGTCTGGTCAACATTGATTTTATCAAAATCAATTTGTTTTGATTTCAATATATATATATATATATTTGTGAATAGCCCAGAAATATTGGAATGAAAAGCACAGTTTTGACGTGAGCACTATATGTTTCAGCAATTCCTTGCCATCATCGAATTAAAGTCACTAGCCATGAAGTCACAAAATCAATTGTAAAGTCACTTGCAAGAAGATAAATAGTTGTTACAATCAATCAGAACAATAATATATACAACAATATATAATAGTATATATATATATATGTATATATATATATATATATATATATATATATATATATATATATATATATAATAGTATATATATATATATGTATATGCAGAATGATATATAGATGACTATAGAAAGATATTCCATTTAAAGAAAATCTTAAAGCCGTCATACAATCATACAAAAAGCAAAAGCTCTAAAAAAATCTTTTCTTATATAAAATTCATTTTGCTCAACAGTCATTTGCTATAAATCGCCCTACAATATGAAATTTCCGGTATGAAGATTGATCGAAGCGACAGAAGCAGTAAGCCAGAGTGCAACAGTCTTTTTATACAGACGACAAAGAAAAAGTCGACCTGATGACGGCAACATCCTCGATAGACGCAATATAACACTTCTTATTTCTACTAATATTATAATATGATAGAAAATGATTCTATCTTTATCATTTCAACGAAGATCTCCTTTCTCAGATCAAGTTTTTCTTCTCTCAGTGCATCTTTGATTATTGTGTTGCTTGCAATCACTTCCTTTGTTTTGTTTCGAGTCTTGGAAAGTGCTTTTCTTATTGGAAAATGATTTATAGATCTTCCATGTTTGATATGATATTGCGCTTTACTTCTCCGTGTGACTTCTATCATAGTAATCAAACTTAAGGCCCTGGAGCCTGTGACTTATTGGCCGTTCAACCTGAATAAATGGATTCATACACAGAGAAGTAACTTATCAATCGAAAATCGATTTTGCTGAGAAAGTAAGAATAGTGATGAAACAAGCGAATTGTTTTCTGTTCTATGTAATCTTTTTCTCGTGTTTTTTCAAATTATTTCCACACGCCACTTACTCTCTAAACGGCATGGACTACGACAAACCAGGTTTCTTTGTCAGAACTGTTGCTTTGAACAATTGAGCTACTGGCGCCTGTGTGCGAATGATTTCAAATGGCGGTGTCTTAACCTTCACACATCAATTGCAATGGGAATTTGCAATCAGTATGAGAAATACACAATGAGATATAGCACCAACTTGTAAAGGTCCATTCACACCGGACGCCCAAAGGACGCAGTGCGTCCTTACGCGTCCAGAATTCTCGTTGAGATCCTTGATAAACCTGTAGTATGTTCACACTGGACGCGGCGTGGTATGGACGCGCCCTCATAAGTTTATTAAGGTCCTGGCTGTAAATGGACTTTAAGAATAATATGATCCAAGGAAGGTAAAAAAAGACTCAGAATCACAAAAACTCTCTTTTTGCATTAATTTTGGTTCAAGTTTCAGACAAAAATAAAAAATATTTGATCTAAAAATATCTACCATCAAAAAATTCCAAACCTCAAACTTTCAATCATTACAAGACAAAACAGCATGCACGCAGTCCAGAAAATGGCAAGAAAGCTGACTTTGAAAATAAGTTATTTGTCATTTGAACTCTGAATATTGAAAAGTTCATTGAGCAGCAAAACGACGTATTTCGAAAAGTGTTATAACTTCTTAGTAGTCTAGAATGCGATTCAGATATCCGAATATAACAGTTAGTACATTTATAAACAAACAGAGTCATCAAAATCATTTTGAGAAAATCAAATTTAAAATTTCGCACAATGCATTTCGTTCACTCTTATTCAAGTGCAAACTTTGGATTTAGTTTGCATTACAAATTCTGCAATCAAATATTAATATAGTAATTATACATGATCTATGAATAAGAAAATTGGGCGGATGTAAATCAAAATTATCAGACTTAGAGACATGCATGTATGATAATGATAGCTGCATGATATTAACATTTTCCATACAAATTCCATAAACCGGTGAATTGGCTGTTCAGCAAACTTAAGCAAATCACTTAGACATCTTTGAAGACCGATCTGTGCAGGAAAGTGTCTGATTGACACAATGGAAGTGAAAGTATGATGCTGTACTTCATCCTTGCAAACATAGAAAAAAATGCATTTGAACCTTAGCCATGAATGTGTTGAATCTGCTAGAAATTGGTGAGAAGATGCTAAATATAAGAATATTAACTTAACGTCGCTACAAATGAGTTTCAATGAAATAGTTCACCCACTAAACGGGATTGTGATTCTAGAAATCCTGCGAATTTATCAGCAGCCGCTATTATGAATGCATGAATGTACAATCCAGATCGATGGCAGTACACTTGGTTTTGAATTATGCCGTGAAATGTCTGTACCAATGATATCTGTGAGTGCATGGAGCATGAGCGCAGGATGGATATCTTTAGGAATCGAGATCAACCCAGTGCCCCGGTCGGCACGCAGAAAATAGTCGGTCGAGGCCGGACCGATGCAGTCAAAAACGGCCGGAGCTACGCTGACGTCTCGTCAGCATTCTGGCTAAGGCTGGCAGCATGTCAGGTTAAATGTAGACCGTTGACATCATTCGATCTCTTGATTTCTACATCTTAGAATGCGGTAAGTATACCGGTACTCCGAATGTGCAAGAACCCCGTATGACGCTCATCGGTGTACTGATTTTTATCAATTTATATTCACGCTGATCTTCATTCAGGTAATTAGACAATTATTCGTCCGCTGAAAACATTGCGTGCTTGTACGCGTATGGAAAACATGAGCATCATTACGTGTAATACCTTACTCAAGATATGGAATAATTTTCGAAAGTTCGGCTATAGAACACACAATTCTCACGAAATTCATATCGATAACAATAACAATTCTGGAAACTCTGTCTGATATAATGTAGGGTTTGTAGCTACATGAACAAGCTAATAATTGCCCACAGATTACTGCCTAATCAGTGTCGATGTGCAAATTTGATGAGGTAATTCTAGAACTCTGATCCATACTTGAATAGGACTTTATGATTTAATGTACAGTGTAGATATGGGTGTCACATACAATCACATACAAAATTCAGAATCCTGGAACGCCGTTTTGTAAACATCTCCGAAATAATTTGTTCTCCGTTCTGCTTTAGTATTGCAATAGCAAGATTCAATATCCGAAGTAGCAAATGAATATGTACAGTAGATTGGTGTATCTGTGAAGATACGTGTAGCAAACAAGTTAAATCACTAGTAACGAAAAAACCATCACCATTAATAAGCGAATACGACGAAAGTCTGGTAAATGGGTACATTTGAGATTGTTGTGAAGCTGTATCGGTTTCACATCATGGCAGCAACAACTTCTTTTGCTTATTGCGTTCGTCAGTTGCTACGGAAGAAGCATTTCAGCACTAGCTAATTGACAAAAAGCGTTTGGAAAATAATTCATTTCGCAAATCTTCTTTCAAGAATACTAATCACATCTGTGCGAAGATTTTCAAATTGCGCATTCAGAAATTATCGTCCAGTCTCAACAACTATACATTTCAATATTAGTCAAATTGACTGGAATCAAAATTCCATTATAGATTCAGTTTAAATCATGACTTATGTCAACATTAATATAACAATTTTACAGGTATATGGAGCTATACTAAATGGAAATTAACTTACTTTCGTAAAACTTGCGTTTCTCACATTAATCAAAGCAAATAACTAAAAAAATCATGATCGAAGAAAAAACATGACATAATGCCAGCCGGATGTTATTTTTGGACTTAGCTGGCATCATTAATTCCTATTTATTTCACTCATACGTGAACCTTATCTCCTTTTCCTATTAAGATAAATTCTAATTAGCTAACGAACTGGAGATTTCTATGAAAATATCTAATATATAACATGCATAGTTTTATCATATATTATTATCGAACGCTAAGTCTATTCCTCCTTTATGTAGAACTCATGTTATATTTTGCAATGCTAAATGATTGCTCTATTGAATATCATTGAACATAGATATAGAAATCGTTTACCATTACCAGTAATGGTGAACGGGAGATAGTAATGGTAAACTATGTCTAAATATACAGTAAACAACACAAGTAAATTACTTTATGTTAGGCTAAGCCTAAACAATGAAATAAAAAACAAACAATGAAGGTGAGTGGAATCTGTCTGTTCAATTAAAGGAACAATTGTTGAATACACAATTACTGAACTGCAGATTAACGACTTTTTCCTTTGCAGAATTTTTCTTTTCGAAGTTGATAACTTCACTGAGAAGCCATTGGTCTGAGACTTCATCTCCAAAATTGTCGGAAATATCCTAGTTCTGATAACTCGAACTGGATGGTGCCAATCCAAGTTCCTTGCTTATATCAAGAGACATTTCTTCCTTTCTGGAATCTTTGATTCTCTTATAAATGCCCAAAGATGATGTTGATTGGTGACCGGACACCGCCTTGATGTCATTTTCATCATGATTTTCACCAAGTATTGTACAGGTTGTCACCCTCAATGAATGGTTGGTATATGCATCAGATAATTGACAAAATTGACTGATGTTAGCCATGAATTTCTGAAAAGTATTGATGCCGATCTTTTTGTTTTCAAACCAACACGCATCATCACTTCTATATGAGATTCTTGGCCGCTGCCACAAAAAGATATTTTTATCGTTAAGCTTACTTAAATAAGTTTCTATTATATTTACAGGACATTTGGTGCTCCCTGTCTCATATATGCGTCCATTATCTCCTCTTTCTGTATTATTTTCACGGCGACACTTCGTCAGTTCATCTTTTTAAGTGAAACAAATCTTTTGCTAGATTGATCTTTTTGTATGACAATATTGGATTTCTGCATACTGTCAAAATTTTCACACCCTCTCCTTGCAAAAAACATCCCAATTAAAAAGAAAACCATCCACTGTAGTTGTTGAGGAACAAAACAGTCTAACGTTTCGGTAATTTTTTTTCAGATCATCGATTGGTATTTCTTTGTAGTGTACAGTATTTCCAAATCCCTCCATTTTTACCTTCTTTAAAAGACATGAAAATATTTCAATTGATTTTTGAAATGTTCTTGAATCGTTTACTATATCGATCCTGCTTTCTCCATAAATTCTCTTAAAATAGCGATTGAGACCCTGTCGTATAGTGAGATATATTCTCTTGTAATATTCATCGCCTTTTCGTAATGAGGAAAAAAAATTAGCTAGCACATCATCTAACTCAGGTAGCTCAAGTTCTTCCATAGTAAGTGATGGACTTTGCAACCCCAGATATTCACGTAAAGCATTTACGGCAGAATTCTCGGCATATACGGTTTTCTTTGAAACTTTTATTGACAATAAATCTTCTTTTTGAGTATTTGTGTCCAGCAGGAAGCGTCGTTTGTTTGCCATCATGAAAAGAAGTTTTGCAAATATCAACTATGAAGGTATCAACTTTTTTACGGCAGCTATCCAGAATCAAATTTGAAAATCCAAAAAACAGTCATTTCCATGTTAAGGCATATTTTTCTAGCTGGATATCTAGGCAGATCCAAATAATATTCCATAGATGACTTTGCATAGAAATAATGCATAGAATTTGCATAGAAATGTTAATGCATAGAAATAAACAGTATAGTCACTTTCTATGGAGCGTTCAATAATAGCCATATAGCTATTCGATTCATACTCCATTTCAAAGATATAGCACTCGGCTGCGCATCGTGCTATATTTTGAGATGTCGTATGAATCTCATAGCTATATGGCTATAGTATAACACTGACTGAATGTGTACAGTACATTAAACGTTTAATGTACTGTTTATGAAATAAAGTATGATGTACCACATATATTTTATTTGACGTATATGAAATGGTATCACTAATATCAGACTTTACACACTGCAGAAAGTTCGATTGATATCATAATTTCAATGCCGTAGGAGTACGTTATCGTTTAATGTACTGTTTATTTCGACTTTAAATTGAAAGATAGTTATTCCTTTGTTCATGACATAGTTGCGAAAGACTATTAATTACATGGAGTAGTGTCATACAGTGATGATCATAAAAAGTGGACTACCTACATCTTGTTTCATTTAATGACATTTTGTCAATTCGAGATACAAATTTGGCAGATAAATGACAATAAAAATTGAAATAAATTTTTTTTGTTGTTCAGTGGCTGTGTAGAGCCAGTTGGTCCTTAAAAGGGCCTGTGGTGCATTCGCTGGTGGTCAATAATATTTCGTAGCCTCACCAGAAAGCTCAATCACATGTCGAATCCGGAAAGACATGCTTTTGATCAGGCGATTGATTACGTTTTGATCTAGACTCTCCCACTTTTGCCTCAGCAAAGCTTCAAGTCATGAGAGACCATCTCCAGGAAGAATTATTCACCTCACACCACGCTTCAGTAGACTCCAGACATTTTCAGTTGGATTGAGCAAGCGGCAATTGGGTGAGCAAGCGGGCCATTTCAAGGCTCGCATCCGGCGCATCCGGTTTGAGCTTTGAATGAATTGCTTACATAATTCTTATGACAAATGGCGTTTTCGTCCATGTAAATCCAATCGGAGGAACGATCACCCATTTGAGAGGACAATGGGAGAATGTGCCTTTGCAAAACATTCACATATCCATCGGAATTCATGCTATCCCTCTGGATATGGAGTTCAGTTCGACCATTCATCCATATTACAGCCCAAATCAACAATCTTCTCCCTCCTTGATTTACAGGCAATGTCAATTGATCAGGAATTGCGTAACCTGACTTCATCCAAAACTCTCTAACGGCCATCGCGACCTCTGAGAAAAACGGAAGCTTCATCACTGCAAACAACTCGATTCCATTGAGAATGCCAGTGTCAATGATGCATGGCCACTTCAGTCTCAAGCTCTTGTGGTTGGCGGTTAATTTGATCCTATGATGGTCTCTTAAACAATCCCTGATGTCCACCTTAAACACTGACGGATACAAATGTACAATGGCTCATTGAAAAGCTGGGAACATAAGCTCTAGAATGGTGTATGACTATTGATATAAAATGTGACTGAAAGGCTGGAGAATCGATTGAAGTTGAACACAATTTAGCTTGTCCGTTTGTTATGATCAACTCTGTAGATAGGCATCTAAACATAGAAAGTTCTCGTCGTTCTCATAGATTAAATGTGCTCGTCTCCTACTGGATGTACTCGTATTTCTATGATATGATATTAAACGTTTAATTAGCGCAGAAATGTTAACTTGAAAATCTTCTAATTTGCATCAAAATTTACAATGCTAACGGTCGAACTCAAAAATTTACCTGTAATCAATATGAAAGCGTTCTTCAGCTAGTCATGGCATCAGATAGCTTTTACATGTAATGACCACCTAAATCTTTGACTTTAATCTTTCACCTGAATCACGGGATATCTTTGACTTCTGCATGCATTCTTGGTATGTACACTGACAACATTCATGCATGCGTTATGTTCACACTTCTTGTAACCGTCATCAGTAGTTATGAAGGTACGTAGTGTCTTCCCAAAGCACCTTCAAAATGATTCTTTAGACTCGTTGAAGAGCACATTCCACATTCAGTTTACTCGCATATTTCAAAAGAAATCAAGAAATTCAACAAAATCGTATGTTTGAATTTTAAAATGATATTTTTCGTGACAATAAAAACACAAATCAATATCCTCATGAGACAGATCTTGTGAAAAAAGTGTATATCTATATAATGTTTTTCTTGGACAGCAACAATGAATAACAAAACAAATCAACCACTGTTCATAATTAACTTATAGTGAATCATGTTATACCAAAGCCTTTCTGTAGGAACATCATACTTCATCAGGGAAATAATTTAATAACTGATGAATACACGCACATAAATTTCTACTTTAGATATTCAAAATTATCAAACTGTTCTATGGAAAATCTAAATCTATGATAATAATTCAAAACACATTAACATACTTTACAGTATACTGGTGAAAGTTGAAAAAGCAAGAAAGGGAGAATTAGAAAACAGAAAGAAAAAAAATTAAGAGCCCCTTTGGGAAAGTTACTTATTCAATATTTGAGACCTCTTCTTTATGATCCTCTCATGATTCTTAAATTCATAGTGCCATTTAGTAGCTGATGACATGTACAAGATCACCAGAGAATATGAACTTCTGTATCCACAAATCAGATCGATGAATCTTTCATTCAGATACTAATGCATAATGTTTATGTCTCTCTAATATCGAACGAAAGATTTATCCGAAGCGTAGCACTCGATGATGTAGAAGCTGGCACTGAGAATTATAGCCTAGTGTGAGGACATATTTTGATTTCTCAGTAGTCCAAGTATTCTCACAGACGCCTGTGTTATCTGATTTTGACACCAGGAATCGACACGAAAAGCGATTAAGCATTGATAATCACTGGTGATCATTCGAACGATGCCTGACAATCGCACTGATTTGTCAATGATAATGGTTTGTGCAGGATTTCATGGTATTTTACACTCGATCATAACTGGAAGCATCAACTACCATGATTTATGGGTATTATTACATTCCAGGGAGCAAATTATGAGGCAGCAAAACAAAATAGAAAAATTGAATGATAATTTCATTTAACGATTCCAAGATGCGGAGATGATATGTATAATGTACAACGTGTTTCTAATCAAAATGATAATTACAAACAATACGACTATTAAGCGTATCACAAATGAAGTGATGGAGATAATTTCTAAAGGGTGCGGTAAATTCATCCCCGACTAATGAAAAGGTATTTTCTCAATCTATCATATTACATCATACACTCGACTCCATTTGAAGTACCGCCAATTCCTGGTTGAGAAACTGTTTATTTGAAGACGTTCATCATTTGGCAATGATGATAGAGCTGTCTTGGCAACGATGAAACAATGGTTAAAGAAACATCTTATGAACGGAAGAAACAGATGAGTCTTCATTTTTCTTAATAAAGGATCACAATTATGTCACGCGATTTTCTAACTATCCTACGGAGCTAAAGATATTGAAATTAGCATATTTTATACCTGTGCTAAGTTTGCCGCACGAGAATGGATGGCATTCTGCACATTTCAAATACAGACAGAGCGGAGACCAAATGACGTCATCAGATGCCTTAGATGGCGGTGAAGCATGCATTAACTAGTAGTTAAATGAAAGTAGTACGTGGTGCGTCCAATATGTTTCCGGACTGATGTAGAAAAGCTTCATATCTTTCAATTCTGACATGATGGATCATTAATTTGGCATATGTAGGTTAGCATGGTATGCAAAATTTCAAAAAAGTTGCCATTTTTGATTCCGTTTTGATAAATGCCTAAACAACACAACCGTCAGCGAATTTGTCATGCAGAAAGAAAATTAAAAAAATGATTTTATTTTGTTTTACATTCAAAATAACCAAATTTTCGCATGTTTTTTAAAATGGGCCAGGAGACTTATAAAATTGAATAATTTTTGAAATTTTGCATATCATCCTAACCTACATGTGCCAAATTAATGATCCATCATGTTATAATTGAAAATTTTGCAGTTTTTCTACATTTGTCCGGAAACTTATTGGACGCACCGTGTATAATAAATTAGCAACTTAAGAGGCAACTATCAACAAGCACAACAGTAGCATAGGCGTAACACTATGCTAATTTCAATATCAAGCACTGCTGAGATCCAATATTTATACAAATGGCAAGTTCAAGATACGCGTGCTTATTAAACTGTGGATAGTTACCTCTGGTGATTGGCAACTACTATGAAAGCACTTGTGCAATTCCCCATTTTTCATGCATGTGATACTATAGTCCGGCAGCCAGAGCGAGTTTCTGCAGGGAACGAGGCCGAAAGTGAGACTTTCACAGAATGATGTGCACCCTATGCCTACTTCAAATCAGCACGTCTGCCGAGTTCTAGTGAGTTCCTCTCCTTGTTAGACAAGATCAAAGAAAAACACATGTAAATCCAATGGGACGCAGATTGCAGTTTTTGGCTAAATTGAAATTTTCTATGCTTTCTCTGATTTAACGAAAAGTATTAAGCCTAGAGTCATAATTTTTGGCATGGAATGTCTTCAAGTCATTTCCTTTCATTTTCATGCACCCCTCTCTATATAACTAAACGCATTTAGATTTGGCGAGCCTCTTAACACAAACACAAGCATTTTGAGCAACTTTATCCACATTCAACCACATTTTCACATACATTGCCTATCAGATGCATGATAATATCACATGCACATCATAGGAAATGACCTGAAGACATTCCATGCCAAAAATTATGACTCCGGGCTTAGTACTTTTCGTCTAATCAGGGAAAACATAGAAAATCTCATTTTAGCCGAAAACTGCAATCTACGTCCCATTGGATTTACATGTGTTTTTCTTTGATCCTGTCTGACAAGAAGAGGAACTCACTAGAACTCGGCAGACGCACAGGTTCGTAGTAGGCATAGGGTGCACATCATTCTGTGAAAGTCTCATTTTCGGCCTCGTTCCCTGCAGAATCTTGTTCTGGGTGCAGGACTACTACTGAACTTTCATTCAATTGCTGTTTAAAGCTAGAGCTGTTAACTTTGGAGTGTGGAATTACATCCAGTAAAACAAGTTTATAAATCCACACTGGATTTCTTGAAACCAAGTCTTGTTTTCATTGAAAAGTTTAATTGACTACTATTTTAGAAAGTTAATAATCATTCAAGTGGGGTTTAAGTCAGGAAACTGTTTTTGTTTCGAAAAATCTAAAATTTTTCTAAAATGTGTACAATATCTAAATATTTTATGAAAGAGTAAGCATACCCTACAAAATGTCTCAATCTAGTACGTCAATGATAAATTTGAATAGAAGTATCAACCGAATTGATCATATAAGCGTCATTTCGAACCTGAGACAAGGAAAACTTGTGATAAAGAAGCATAGGGAATAGATACTATGAATTGAGACGGATGTACAGTGCATGTCATTTGATTAACCAACGAGTAACCGTCAGCAGCTCAAATTATGAGCAAGAAGTTTGCCTGTCTCCTTCCTCAATGAGTACGTTCTTGAGTACGCATGCAACAAGTATATGACGCTCGTCGCCAGTTGGCTACAGCCCGAATTGCGTCAAAAATAATTACAACAAGGCGTGAATGTGTACTCAAGGAAATTTCTTTCTTTTTCCATAACTCTGTTTCCTACAATATACCTTCCGTGGCTGGCTAACAGTTTCTCTGCTTTAACATGCATGTTCATTGATTACATGTATTAGTATTGCGATTCCCAATTCACAAAGGCAGTGGCAGTAGCAACGCAGACCATCACCTTGGCTTGCAGACAAAAAGAATAGATCAATGATGCACATGTACAGTGAGGACAGAAATCTCCAACTACATGACTGCATGAACAGTACATGTATTGAATGCATTGTACAGTGTAACTAATATAAGCCCCATATTTGACAGGCAATCAAGAAGTTCAATCTTTTTGCAAATTTCAATTTTATTCCAGTCAAATTATTGTGAAGCAATTTATGCAGATGTCATGCACCCACTTTATATACATTCTTGCATTGGTTCTTTTCCTCAATGCATTTTTTCAACTCACAAATCAAGATGTACAACGGCACATTTGAATTTACATGTAAAGCTTCACAGGTTGTGTTCAGTTGCACGCTAAAAACCCTTAGTTGATTACATTGTAAGACAAGTGGCGTGGCAATTGATAAATTTATCAAATCTCAACAGATATAGCCATCACTAGGCAGGTTCGAACCAGCGACGTTGGAGCTGGAAGACATCGGACAAGGCTATCGGGCCATCTGTTGAGATCGTGAATTAGCCAGGAAGGCACTTTTTTAACGCAGGCATGTGGAAAGCGGATTGAATTCTCCAACCTCTAAAACCCGCATTCGACATCGAGGCGCTTCATGCAGGCGCTACTCACTACAAGTTAATGAGTGCCTCTACGTGCCTGCGTCAAAGGAGTGCCTTCGCGGCTAATTCACGCTCTCAACAGATGGTCCGGTGACCTTGTGGTTAGAGAGTATGCTTGAACGTCCTCTATCTCCAACGTCGCTGGCTCGAACCTGCCCACGATTGATGAGGCCCAACAGGCCGAAACATTTCCTGTGTTGGTTGCAGCTGTTGAGATTTGACAAATATGCTGATTTCGTTCTCTCTGGAGTAATTGGAGAATGATCCAAAATATTCATCGCAGTAAATTCTCCTATGAAATCATGTTGAAAGTTCATAAAGAGAACGTCTGAAGTAACAAGGATATAATTTGAATTTGACAAATATTTTTGATGCAAACAAATGCTGACCTTCAACAGTTCTTCATTCTCGGAAATGATTAGCGACCTTAGAATCCCATTATCTCCGTCGTGAAACTCAATCTTAATACCTAACGTTTCATAACATCTTGAATTTGGAATTTCATTCCAGAAGAAGACAATTTGCAGAAGAATTAGAAAGTGCTGTATCTTACGAATGATATCGAATAGAAAATTGTGAATTTAAGATTCTACAGAAATCTCTCATTTATGAAAACGAAATAAATTCCGATAATTGATCTCGAGGATTGCGATAGAGTTGCTTAGTCAAGATGTGTTTTTGCATAAATTTCATTTACAACAGACGATCTAGCATGTAAATTATGTCAAATGTAATCTCATCCCTTCTAATGATGCTAAACATGTTTGCTCTACTGACCTACACGTTTTCAATACAGGCGACTTAAAATTCTCATTTATTGACGAATAAATGTAGCGATTTTGATCATTAATGAACCACATTAGTAGAATATTTAACAGTTCCAAAGTTTGTTAGGATGTTTAGCTTAAGTAAAGCGGTGCATTTACTTCAATTAAAATGATACGTCGTTTATATCTCTCAATCAGCTGTCTAATGAAGGTTTCAAATTGCATCGAAGTAACACAGAGGAATTTCCATTTGAAAATTGGGCAGAATTCATTGAATTTCCCTATTATAATGAAATTGAGCTTCATTTTTCTATTCATGAGCTGCTTGATTTTATTTCATATCGTGTTCAACATACTAAGAATAGCTGAAATGATGTAAAATTGATTTGTTCAGAACGCTGGCAACAAACCAGCGAACTTTCTGATGTCCTGCTACGTCACGCGCAATGAATCGATGTCATTTAGGGCTGTTAGTGATCAAATTTATTAAACACTGATGAGCTAATATCGACATTTCAGCATCATATTGGTGTTTTTTATTTTGCATTAATTTATCATATTGTGAATAAATTACATCAATGATATGCCTACATGCATTAATGTAGGCAAATATATGAATAACTTAACTTACGTGTATTTATAACCATGTTTACAACAGTGGAGAGCGCGATTCGATCTTCGCGCGATTTCGAGTCGTGCGACTCAGTGCACGATTTATCGAAGATTGTGCGATTCTGAATATTTTGAGGTTTTCTCAAATTCAGTGATAAGAGGTTTAGTCTGGCTGACATATATTCTATAATTTCTAGAGCGTTTTTTATTCAATAACGTTATTTATTCTAGAATGTTATTTATTTAAATTCCTGGAAAGCTTTATTATCAATTTGATGACTTGCATTAAAATTAAAGCTATCTGACAATAGCCTATTTAGACATTAAAATTATATCTACCCGATTTTTTATACCACACTCTATTTGTACATGATTGAGAGCACAGCATTACACATCAGAACACTGATAAAGTCGTAAACAAGGCATACGTTTGAGAATCTATTATTAAGAATCTGCTATGAAGTACTACTCTCCGATTGCATGTCACACCACTGAAGAAGCCTTATCGGCACAACATGTCTAGTGCTATCAATCCGCCTTTTGTGTCCTCGAGTTCGTGGTATTAAGACGGGGGAACATAGTCCGCGACATGTGTCGACATTGGTCGATCATTTTTGCTACCTACTATTTGCATTTCCCAATTTTAATTCTTTTTGGCATTTTTCAGCCATATGTTATCGAACATAGCAATAGGCATTTACCATTTCTTCCATTAATCTTGTAATAAGCCTTATCATGCATCAATAAATTAAAACCTTTAGACTAGTTAACGAAGCATTAGCAAATCTGAGGCTACACGAGATTAAAATTCTAGATGGGTTAGATCAGTGATTCTTAACCGGGGGCCATGTGGCTCCCTGGGGAGGAATTCAACATGCCAGGGGAAGAATGACGTACCTAAGGAGGATTTGGGGAGGAAGGAGGTTCGAAGGAGTATTTAAGATGAACAGGATTTGTTGATTCACCGTCACGTGTGAGTTATCATCGTCAGTATTCGTTAATCGCTTCCCAATATTCAAGATAATTATGCAGCTACTGTTTAATAGCTATTGCGACCACAGATTTAGAGGCTACCAATATATCTCTGTGTACGAGTGTTCCATTTGAATTATTTTAATTAGTGAAAATTCAACTACGCGGCTATAGATCATCACCTGGACGTTTTGTCTGTGGCCTGCTCAGTTGCACCGACAAAGATAGACTAGAAGATAGTATTCTGGTCAGAGAGAGCTAATGAAGCGAGGCGTCACATTTCCATTCATAAATTAAGGTCAAACGGTATGGCTCCCTCAAGAAACAGCTGAAAAGCACCCAACTTTATCAGCTAATGCCCACACGCTACTACTTCCTTTTCCAACATCGTACCTGGTCGAGTTCAGTGTCTCGGCGGTATCAGATTTGATACCTAGGAAGAGAAATCGACTCAGCATCAGCGTGCGCAGTGATTTGAGATTGAAACTCACGAATTTGACACCTCGAATTCAGGAATTGTGCGGCAAAGTATTAGGCTCAATGCAGTCATTAGTTTTTTGTTGGATTTCTTGTAACACTTCTCATTTGCATGTACGCCTACTTAGATTCTTCGTGATAAGCTACCTGAAGTCTGCATTTGAAAATGTTTGTTACTGCTATCTTTGATTTCTTTTTTTAACTTGAATGGCGGCCTACTAGTTTAGAGGGAGGAATTAAACATACTTTCAACTGTTAGGGAGGAATCCGAGCAAAAAGGTTAAGAACCACTGGGTTAGATTCATAGTGTGCATAATTGTAAATAACATATCAAATTTTTGTCAGTCACTTAAATCCTTTCAATGCGGAGATATGATTGATATCAAAAGGACCTCCTTATACTTAACAACACAACTGCATGATTCGTATAAATCGTGTACTGCGAGCATTTTCGAGGCATTCCTGTGATGAATGAGAACTCCCACAGGAATCCTATAGAGATTTACTACTGTTTGGGTATGGAAAATCGCATCACACAACAACTCTTTCTTATTCTAGCTATACATGATCTCATGTGCGAGCACCCGCGCATAGGTGCTTCACACAGGTGTCATACTTCTATTCTGTGCAATTATGTCAAATGTTGAACGATTGAATAAGAAAATAGCCTAATATTTTCTTCATCAAGCAAATTTCATAGAGCAGTCACTTAGCAAAAAATCGCGCTATTCCTGGTCATTCAGGAATCGCGCGATTGATTCCACCGCACGATTAATCGAGCACAATCGATTAACTGTGCCCGTCACTGGTTTAAAATGAATTGAGAATCGGACTAGAATCCATTTTTTGAATTATGCGTGTGAAGGCAAAAGTATTAGAGTTGCGAATTGCGAATTCCATTTATCTGAAGCCCTTCGATCAAAATTTGATCTGGTGAGCAAATGTATTGATCGAAAGGCCTGAGTTATATTATGAAGGCATCTACTATTGCGCTATTCGTGCTTTAGGACTACCTCGTTGTCAGTAGGATAATTGGCATTCCTGTGTTTTGCTGGTCCCATATCCCTAGGCATTGATGAGAACATCATCAGAGCAATCGCTAATTGCGAGGAGAAATTCATCACCTTCATCATCAAGTCACTGAACAATGGGTTCGGTGGAAAAAACCTCAGCAAAGATAAAGGTTCCTCGTAATCACCCCAAATCGATTTGCTGTGACATTGCTGCCCCTCATCGAACAATATACAACACCGGAAAGTATTGTTTGTTGCGATTTACGGGTGGCATGCAGTTCCAGCTCCTAAATTCAAGAGATTCTCTTTATTAGCATCGAACAAGTGACCATTCAGAAAACTAAGAGGAATATTTGCAAGCGCCGTTTTAGGTTCATTAACGGAGTTTATGGTATCAATGTTGTCGAGTCATCTTGATGATTTCTCCGGTGTCAAATATGCGGTAAATCTCATGTAGCAGTTTTTGTGAGCATTCGGAGCCATCTAGCAGAAATGCATGTTGCTCCTTTGCATTTTGGATGCATAAAGACTGATATTTTATGGACAAAGGTGGGCTTCAAATTCATGAAAACCAGCTAAGTAGGCCTACACCGGAAGGAGTATCTAGTAACAGGAGGGGTATGTTGTGACCAGTAAAATGCAGGAGGGGACTTTGGGACCAGCAAAGTACAGGAGGATGTGTTTTGTGAACAATGAGGCACAGTAGTGTCGGATTATCAACATTATTAGCATATGCGAAATATAAAGCGCAATGGACTACATTCTATCTTCATGATCATGAGATGTGCAAGATACTTTGGATAATACGACTGCAATGGCAGTCATGCATTAAAACAGCCTGAGGAAGCCGCAATCAAAGTTATTCGATAGTTTCTTGTTGAAGAAGAACTTCTGAAGATCTATTCCTTTTCTCGTCAGTAAATTTGTCTTCTGGTTAAAACTAGAGAGCGTTGATACTTAAAAGAAAGGACGCAGCAATGTTCGACTTGTGGGCCATCAGGCAATTTATCAATTACTTTGATATTTGTATTTTCAGCATAAGAGAGTGAATAAAGTCATGCCGTTTCGAATGCGGAAACTATTCATCGTAAATTGAATTAATACAATCACTAGACCGAACGGACGGGCTCCTTATTTTCACCCTCTTCTTTTGCCAGACATCTCAATAAATGCAGCAGCTATGAAACAGATTTTCGTGATTTTGAATCGAAACTTATTCAAAGCATCCTGTCAATCACTGGAGAAATTTGAACAACTACAACAAGATCAACTTAAAAGGTTTTGAAGATAATGAGAAGTCAAATACAAAGTTTCCGTAGATCTTATTTACAATGAATACCGGTAGATGTGAAGCAGAAGATCGCTCTCCAAAAATTCAAATTTCCAAGTAACTGACACTGTTAGCAAAAAGAGGAAACTTCAAGTGTAAGCGTATTACATCTTTTCATTTAGCTTAACAATCAGCCTCCACAACCTAAAGCAGTGGAACATTTATATATTTGTAAAATTCGAGACTCAACTTTTTATTAGTTATTTACAAATACTAATTGATAACACTGACCACCATTGACTCGACACGTGAAATATATACTTTAGGCGCAAAACCACAAGCACCAAAGTAACGATCGGTAATACATGTATGTTCAGAATTCCTTGATATTGTAAATTCAAACTTGCATATCAAGCAACGTATACATTTCAATTTGCAATTTACATGCATAGTGCTACCACTGAATTGTAAGCTTATAAAAGCCATTATTGAAGAATTCTCTGAATAATTGAGCTTATAAGACTTTTTGATGTTTGAGATCATTGAAAATCAACGTCAGAGAGGATGATCTCGCACGAATCGCAGGAGTAGTCCGGCAGCCAGAGCGAGTTTCTGCAGGGAACGAGGCCGAAAGTGAGACTTTCACAGAATGATGTACACCTTATGCCTACTACCAATCGGCACGTCTGCCGAGTTCCAGTGAGTTACTCTTCTTGTCAGACAGGATCAAAGAAAAACACATGTAAATCCAATGGGACGTAGACTGCAGTTTTTGGCTAAAATGAAAGTTTCTATGTTTCTCTAATTAAACGAAAAGTATTAAGTCCATAGACATAATATTTGACACGGAATGTCTTCAGGTCATTTCCTATGATGTGCATGTGCTATTATTATGCTTCTGATGGCTGCTTCTGAATGTGGATAAATTTGCTCAAAATGTTTGTGTTTGCAACATTAAGAGGCTCGCCAAATCTAAATGTGTTTAGCTTTATAGACGGGGTTGCATGAACATGAAAGGAAATGACCTGAAGACATTCCATATCAAAAATGATCTCTCTGGGTTTTGCACTTTTCGTTTGATCAGAGAGAACATAGAAAATTTCATTTTAACCAAAACTGCAATCTGCGTCCCATTGGATTTACATGTGTTTTTCTTTGATCTTGTCTGACAAGAAGAGTAACTCACTAGAACTCGGCAGACGTGCCAATTCGTAGTAGGCATAGGGTGTACATCATTCTGTGAAAGTCTCACTTTCGGCCTCGTTCCCTGCAGAAACTCGCTCTGGCTGCCGGACTAAAGTGGCTCGTATCAGCGAACACACGAACTTCAGCGGTCAGATTGCAGGCACGTACGTATCTTCAACTCAATTTTTCCTAGTGATAAATTCGTCAAATGAAATGCTGCTCTTATCGCTCAAATCTTCACGATCTAAATTTGCTGACTGTCGGCTTAATGTGGTATCAGTCTTCTGGTTCTTCAGAATTCAGATTTGACTTTACATTACGTTCAATGGAAAGTTGATCTTCTTGTCCCTCAAGACCAGTTCTAGCCGTAACCATCAGTTTTGTGGAAAGTCATCTCCAGACCGAAATTCGCAGACAAAACAATTTATGTCTGTGCTTTAAGTACAGTTTCTTAGCTTTTTCATTTGGATATGTGTCATACCACAACTAAAAACAAGCTTGAATTGTGAGTGGATCACTGTTGAGGTGGATAGACAGGTGATAGTGACAAGATTTCATTCAATTATTTATCAAGTGAATCCCTGAGGACCTAATAACATCGATTTCTTGATGAATATTAAAGCCAGTCGTTTGATTCTCATGTCAATCAAAGCTGAGTTAAAGATATCGATGTGTTCTATAAAGAACACGAGAGAACTATGATGGCACTCCTAAAAATAAACGTAGTCGCCAAGAAACCTTTATTGATGAGTAACATAACGCGAGCGCTTTCGGGACCTCTAGTCATGCGTACAACGGCCGAGATGACGAAATAGAATGACGGAATGATTGTGTGTACAAAATGAGACGTATTCACTGGACAAAATGAAGATGTCTGCAAGACTTCAAGACAATAATGGACGGAACCACAGATTAACTGTATAATTGTTAGATTATACATTAACTGTTAGATTGTTTAACTGCATCACTTTGCCAGAAGTGCAAACTGATTCAAAACAATGGCAAATGAGGAACTTACTGAGTGGGCAAAAAGATATTTTTAATATCTTGCAGAGATAGGAAAAATAGTCGTGCGCCGCTTGCGGATTGGTGTGAATTCCGATCGCCACGATTCCTTCAGATTTGAAGAATTCAGATCATTGTGCAAAAGTTTCCTCGATGATGTTGGGCCCTCCGATCATTATTAAAAAAACAGGCGCACGAAAAAACGTTCACAAACGTCTCTGTAGAACTTGACATCAACTGTGTCTCTTTGCTGTGTGATCCGGTTGATAGCAGTCACTGAAACTTCGCACAATTTGGCATGCTTAATGTTGAACTGGCAGCTCATTGTTCGATTGCTATGGTATTTAGTCAGGAGATTGTGCCATTTCATTAACGTTACATGTTCCAATATATCCTTTCTAGTCAAACAGAAGAAGAGACGACCTGTCCAATTCTGTGGACAGAGCTAACAAGGTAATAATTTAACATAAAGGAGAGTGCAGGAAGGGGAGAGTGAGTGGGGAAGATGAGTTTATGAAGACCACGGCAGTGACTGCTTTTAGATTTGGTTATTATTATAACGTATTTTGCATCAAAGGATTTCTCGTATTCAAACTATGATGATTGACATTTGGCTGTAATACTGTTAGGCCTGGCGAGCCTCGGCTTCTGCTTGGAAATATGAGGCCCGGCTGGTCACTGCGAAACTGGAAATTGCAGAAATGCTAATTTTCGAGTTCAGCGAAATTGATCATTCACGCTCATCCATTGCTTGAACGTCACATCCATGTGTTTGCTATTACCGATGGTCCTTCATCAATAACCTCTGCCATTTAAATTAATAGTCTCCGTTTTCATTGCACGAGATTTCTACTCCTCCCGAATTCAGTCACAGGCTGCTATTGTACTTCTCTTGATATATAGTTACATCATGCTTTTTGATGCATGATGTTTGCATGTCATCAGCTCTGCAACTTTGACGCAATGAATATGAAAATAAACACTACCTAGGATATTAGCAGTAATTTCATCATTAGCTTAATGCATACCTTTCTCAAAAGTTGAGTTCTGCGTCTATCGAGAAATTATTACCTGCTATATGCAATCTAATAATTCAGGTATTCCTGTCAGTGTGATTTAATGGTCTCTGTGGCACAGTGGTTAGGTGCTTGACCAGTGATCCTTCGGTCGAGAGGTAGAGCCCCGAAAGTATCATTGGAAGACATCAGGAGGGGCATGCGGTCTAAAAGATGCACTCCAGATTAAAGTCTGACCATGTCAGCACCGCCCAAGCCCTCAGTATGGGGAGTAGCGGCGTTAAACCATCATCATTCGCATGTCAGCGTAATTTGAGAATATGTTGCGCTATCCTGATGTTTAGATAAACTAAATGGAGGTGATGGTTCCAGTATGTAGTGAAAGAAGTGGATTCTGTCTGCCTTGGATGTGGAGGCATGATTGACATCTGCAATACCTAGTGAGCACTCAACGTTTTCTAAAACACAGTTCTTATGACAAACATCCTTTGCAAGGTGTGATAAACATCGTTGTTTGTCCCTATTAGTCAAACAATTGGCTTCAATAGACTCGGTCAGTCGGTCAATTGCGAAATCAGACGTCTGAATCAATTAAAATCACTTATAGAGCATTGACAAAGCATTTATCTAGTTATGATTTATGTGATCAGGCATCCACAAATGCATCTAAGTACATGAATAATTGCCATATCTGCGCAGAATGGATTTATAAGTATGACTGTCAGTATTATGCTAGGAATAGCGGGTTACAAGTCAAACAATGAACAGATTATCATGGCTCCTCATTTCTTTGATGCATTGATCACTAGGAGGAGCAGCTACTGTAATTTTTCTGCACACTATCCAAAATAACTAACTGAGATGGCAGCAACTGAGAGAACAATAACTGAAAATATAGAGAATATAACAATAACTGAGAGAGTATAATAGAGTAACTTAGCATGGATTTTCAAAAATCTCTATTT
>CAJQUW010011029.1:0-19453 GCA_907163375.1 Prostheceraeus crozeri
AAGTAGACACAAACTCCTAGCATAACGTTGGTCCTACTGCATTGGTCCTTTGAAATGTTATTCATTGGCCTTTCAGTGGCTTTCGTTAGCCCGACATTAAGCCGCAGCATTGGTCCAACGTTTGTATCTTTCCATGTGGTTTTCGACAAAGTTGGTTGGCTTGGAGTTGGCTTACACTGGCCATCTTAATCCTTTAATGAAACCGATGTAATAATGAAAATAGTAGATAGCCATCTTCGAGCCCAATGATGGTTCCATTAATGGTAATTTTGTCTAAAAGTTGCTAGATGAACAGTTAAATAAAGTGCATAGGAAGAAAAAACATTGTCATGGGAACATACTCTATTAGCGTTGCCCTATTATTGTTTTATTACAATATTTTAATGGAAATATAATTCTGATAATCAGATTAAATTATCGATAAACACATGGGGTTTATAGATGAAACTGAATGTTTCATGCAATATTCACGAAATGATTTAGTTATTAGAATTCGTCAACTGACAAGCACAACAAGGCAACAGATTTCTCATACTTCTCGTTGTCACATTAATTTAAGTCTGTAATTTTTGGGAAATTTGTATCTCAAAACAGGCAAATCAACTATTGTAAACTGTGCTTGATTCACACTAAAGACCATGAATTATCAATTATCTGATGATCTATCAACCAGCCACTAATTGGCTTGTCTCTTTTGTAAATAACATTTACCCTCCATATATAGATGTCAGTAGACATTGTGAAAGTTGTTCGTGATGTGTGAAATGTGTTTGAATTAAGGAAAGACTTCCTACAGTTCACCATTCTGTGTTTGTTTTACTCTTTTGTTTTAAGTTTTCACTTTCAAGCAATGAGCACAAGATTGGAAGAAACCATAAAAGTATGAAGGCGTATTCGAGTAACGGCTAGAGTAAGAAATAGATTCGCTTTGATTAATATTCGAATTCCTGATTGAGATTGGCCATTGTTACAGTTTAATGACAACAAAACCAGACTATGGTCACGATGAGATCTCAGAATGCGAATCGTGCATCAGATTGTTTAGCGCACAGGTCTAGTTAACCTTGGTCGTAGGTTCGAATCCTACCAGTCGCACAACTTTTGCATGGCAATCTGATCTATCGTGTATTTAATAATCTCGTTGTTGTTAATTCTCAGACTACGATTCTTACACATGTCAAATTCTTACGATGCACACATATACAAAAACAAGTTAAGGGGAATGGAACATCCTCACTTTTGCACCTATATTTGAGAATTTAGAATGTGCTGAGAATTCGTTTTCATTCGGGAATAAATTAGATATTATGAAGCATTTACAGATGGATGATGAATGAAGAGACAGGATCAGCGCATATCTTGGAAACGCATCATTTCCATGATGTTTTAATCAACATGTTGGCATGTCTTTCCGAATAGTATCACTGCCAGTTGAGCATAATGTCAGTCGCAATGTGTGTGAGACCCCGCTCGTCAGGGTTTGAGTGTTCAGGTTAAGGTCGAAACGAACCAGATGAGCACCTGCAGCATTAGTACGTTCCCTTGGTCAATAGTTCAGTATTGGTTAAAAATTGATCATCAGTAGAATTGTGGCATAAGTGCTTGTATGTCCACTACTATGTAGAAATGTAGAAAAACAGTAGTTATTTATTTTGTGTAGTGTTACTGTCTAGTGTGTAGCATTATTTCTTATTAAGTTCTAGTATATACGCCTACACATAGCTCTATGTCATAGTCGGCTGCCAATCTTCCGCCATCTGGCTGAAATTCGCCAAAAAAAGGGTCTGGTGAAAAGTCGACTATTTTTCATCCACGGACACTGGACGGCTTGCTCTCTATAAATTCAGTGAAATCGTTAATGTTACATGCTTCAAAACTGATTCAACCTGATAACTGCAGGCCTGTGATTACTCTCAAATTTGTTTTATTACTCCTCAAATCCTCAAAAATTCCTCAAATATAGCTTAAATATGAGAAATTCCTCAAATTACACTTTACAGACTAAATGTCGGATAATGTATTATTTTTTGGCGAATGGTGATGATGTGTAAACTTCCAAAAAGAAGCTAAGATAGAATCCTGTAACATGTACCCTACATCCATGCTGCTAATCATGAATCACTCATGATTTGTTTCTTTTCTTTTTCTTCTCTCATGATTTATAACTAAATGATTTTTCTCTCACACACTTGGTAGATTTTAGATGGCGTAATCCCGCTGTGCTAGCTAGATCTGATATTTTGATTGAAAACAGACCTGTCCTTTTATCATCTGAATGGGCAGACTGTCAAAAAGAATCTTTTCAATATATTTTCAATAAGTGATAAACATAATTTTGAAAAGAGCGACTTACTCACCAATTCATTCCACATGAGGAGAGGAGAACCGTTGCTTGTCCTTCTAGTAAGTATTTTTAAATTTCTAGACATTTTAGGATATAATGATTTTCTTTTAGCCATGTCATATTTAGCACATCAAAAATTAACCAGTCGTTAGCTTGTTTTTTTTAATTTTGTTACCTTGACGCACTTTGTTACGTTGAATGTCGTTTTCATTTCTGCAAGCTACAGGGCTGCAGATGTTCCGGTTCGTCTGGACTTATTTTGCTAAGCAGAGAAGTTGTCCGAAGTTATTGTCTGTCGAACTCACTCATTAAATGCTTTCACGTATTTAATGAGTGAAACACTGCGATCAACCTACAGAAATTGTATATTTGAACACTGCAATTTTTTACTTCTTACTTCATAATATTGCTTAGAATTCCAACAATAAAATGCACATTCAATTATTTTCATTAATTATCTTGACCTTTGTCACAACCTTCTTTATATGTTTCTGCGACTATATGGCTGCTAAATACATGCCTGTACTTCTTAAGAACTTAAGGATATCGATCTTTCCATATCCATTATATGATAACATATAGGTAGCCCAGCCCACTTGGATTTCAGTGCTCTTATCAAAAGCTCTTATCTGAAGCGTTTGTTTCACTCACTCTCTTTCATTTTATTTCCGCTGAACACGAACACATCCGACGGGGTAAAGCGGATGGTCCCTAAATTTAGTGTCTACATGCCTCCTGGTCACTAGCGTGCGGGGGTTGGAAGCGTATGAAGCTCTGCTATCTCATGAGTCTTTTTGCAGCTACATTTTCCAGGGTCTGCTGATCGACATTTATCCTGGATGAATTATTCACTTATAGATCGTTTTCATAATTTGCTAAACACAGGTTGGTGTGAAATTAGTGCACACATTGCTTATCGTTGCATGTGAACTTAGATTAATTAAGACATTGAACCACATAGTACTGGATTGGTAGATTTCCAACCTGGGTTTACTGCAAGATGTGGACGTCAATATCTCGGCGCAACTTCATGCGAATAGAGGTGATAATTATCACCTCCAAAGATTATAAATCTCTCACTCTTTGCCTGTATGAGACCAACAACTCAACTGGCAAGCCTGTTCCCGACACTTCTTTTGTGTTGTATATGAGAGAATTTATGTTCATTTGAATGTGGATCGGAGCGATATGATCAAACGCTAACAAGTAAACAAAACCCGCCAAAACTTATGTAGCATAAAGTAAAATTAATAATTTAGTGTGTAATGTGGCGTATCCTTCATGATAAATTACTGACTTTTTTAAGTCACAGGCATTCCGTCAACGATTTTAAGCTTTCTATACTTATGGGTTACTCTCCTCCCAAATTTGTTTTAAGTCCGTAAAAATTAATCGTTGCAAAGCCACAGATGCATGTGGTTGAGGATATATCCTACATTAAAAAAAATACAGCATACAAATCTGACAAGCATAATTGAATTGGAGACGATAGCGTGAAGCAGAGCGATATCAGCAGCTTGATTTGACATCCTCTGTTCGACACATTCTAAGCAGATAATACTTGAGGCAACAAATTGATTTCGTAACAACGCGGGAAGTGATTATGACCAAGTCAGTATTCCTTTGCAATATACACAACTTCAAGAAGTGTGGTGTAGTCAACCCTTGGGTTACCTTCTTCGTTGTGACTTTCATGATTTGAAGTTTGGCCCAAAGTCCGTGCTAAAATTTGTAGTTTTTCTTGCAATTATCATAGTAGGCTCCGTTTCCATTCCTCAAATTTTTCACAAAAAATCCTCAATTTTTTTCATAGGCTAATCACAGGCCTGTAATTGTCTACAATGGCTCTCAGATATTGGTTGTATCGTGACTCTGTCGTCTAACATAATTTTGGAGATTTTATTATCCGGCCATTCGACTTCTTGATGTTTAAAAAAATTTCCGCCAAAACGACTTTCTTCTGTTGGCAGCTATGCATAGTGTCATTGCATTTTTTGATTCCATTCTATATTTTTTTTATTTTATCAGTCGGTCCTATCTTGTTTCGATCATGATTTTCTTGACTTTCGCGACAGCAATTTGTAATGCTTCATAGAAAAAGTGAGTGCAATACTGTGTATCACCAACAGGTTGAGTTACGCAGATTCTTTGTCCACTCTCGTTTTGATTCGATCACAATTTGAATTCTTTTCCGCATGTGTATGTTTCCTTGATTTCTTCGTCATGATACCACATCATCAGGAAAGTTGAGACCATCTGTTGCTATGCCTTGCGATATTTTTTCGATAGCCAGTAAATTTTTGATTGGTTCAAGGCCTAGTTGCGGCATTGATTCCCTTCGAAAATGTTCCATGCATTTCCGACTAAAGTGACAAGCAGCGTTGCATTGTTGAAGAAAATTTCCATCATACTTAAGAAATTACGCGATGGTCGATGATTCGACTCTGACATGGAAACCGGCCGGGATGTTGGGTGTCGGTCGGGCTCCGCGGCCGGCCTAGATCGAACTTCAGACCGGGATTTATACCGGCTTCAGGTTGATTTTATCCAAGATTCAGCCTATTTTAGCTCAGTTTCCTGTTTTCAAGGCCTATTTTGGACCGGCTTCGGGCAAGCTGCCTCACGTTGAATGCAATTTATTTGAGAGCAAATTCAGTTCGCCGGCACTGATCGAGCCAGACCACAGAGAAATAAACGATATGCTCTTACAATGGTGAAGTTAATAATATTCATCAATTTTTGAATTACTCTTTTAATCGTAGCACACGTTAAATATCCAATCAGACTGCTCGAATGATCCGTCAGGAATTCGTCTGGCCAGTAAGTCAATAAATGTTTCCAATATCACCGGAAGGCAGAAACATTTAACTACACCTCATTTAATTAGTGACACTGTTTATTACGGTCTCCTAAAAGTAATCGCGTATGAAACTACCCACTAATGTTTTTCCTTTTGGATTGCTTATGAAAATGAAAGTGATTTCAGTTTGATTCAAATTTTATTCTTAAATGAACAGAAGCACGTTTTTATGATTCACATTGCAAATGCCTTGAACTTGAGAGATTATTCTTGTCACATCAGTCGTATTTTTTCATTCGCTCAAGAGATCAATTGTCCTCGTTGCCGCTGCTATCGTCAAAAATCCCTGCCTTAACGACGTCTGCATCTACTAGACTCTTGATCCCTTTATTCACTTAGTTTTGTTTAAACATCCACATCAGAGTCTATACGTGTGGGTTTCATGATTTCATTTGTGCAATTCTTCATGATTGACGGCATCTACCTTACCAACCACTAATTTCAGGCCTGTTCTTGAGCAAGTCCAAACATTTGCTGCCTCAGAAACTCGTGTTGCTGAAATTCTGAGCAAATTGCGCGGCTTGTCTTGAGTGCCATGCCTTACTCGAAAGCCTAGACCATATCGGTATGGACACGACAATGACCCCAAACGACGTTCACTTACGCAGAAATTTCAGATAGTATTGTCTGTGTATTTCATTGTCTACGTTTGATGTCCTTTGAGTAAGAGTAAATATATACCCATGCAATACACAGATAATGCTGTCTTGAATTCCTACAAAAGAGTATGACGTTAGGGGACCTTATGCCCATGCAGACATGTCTTCGAGTAAGACATGGCACTTAAGACAAGCGGCGTAGCAACTTGTTCAATGTATGGGCTACATGTGAGACTAAGTTCAAATCGCTTAAATCGTTGCTGCTTCCGGAATATTAGTCTATTATGAATTATAAATAATTCCCTCATTTCATTTTTCATCACGCTAGTAATGTGCGTATAAAGTTGTGCATTTTCTTGTATGTTTACAGTCAGGTTTGTATCTCGCCAAAATTTTGATAAATATAATACAATATAATACAGTGCATTCCATATACATGCGATCATAAAATAGCACATATTTTTTCTTTTAGCCGAAACTTTATTTGTCACTTAAATATTATACAGACTGCTCGAAGTGGTTTCAGCACTCAGTGCTTTTGTCAATACCTAACCAAAACTATGTTTGCATCTTAATTATATCTTCGTGTTGTGATTCAATTCCCTGCGCTCATGATTCAATTCTTACTCATCAACATCTTATTTCTTTGTTATTATGTCCTTGTATCTAATGTTTCTAATTAGTTTTCAGTCAATTTTGCTAAAATTCAGAGCTATAAGTGATTATGGTGAAGTGTTTGCTATATTGCTCATCATTTTCACGAAATATTTGAATTATTTGGCATAATCATCTGAATTGGCTACAGCATCAGGAGTTCCAACACATTCCGGTAAGACAAGAATCGGGATTACGAATTGGAGAAATTGAGATATTTTTAAAGTACACATCTATGGGTTTACTTTGTAGATGATGAAGCACTGCGCTCATTATTCAATTCTTACTCATCAACATCTTATTTCTTTGTTATTATGTCCTTGTATCTAATGTTTCTAATTAGTTTTCAGTCAATTTTGCCAAAATTCAGAGCTATAAGTGATTATGGTGAAGTGTTTGCTATATTGCTCATCATTTTCACGAAATATTTGAATTATTTGGCATAGTCATCTGAATTGGCTACAGCATCAGGAGTTCCAACATATTCCGGTAAGACAAGAATCGGGATTACGAATTGGAGAAATTGAGATATTTTTAAAGTACACATCTATGGGTTTACTTTGTAGATGATGAAGCACTGCGCTCATTATTCAATTTGACCAACATCCAAATGCTTGCTGCAGAGGACAACTGTTTCTCGTAGAAGATTTTATGAGTTCGAAGTAGGCCAGTGGTATGACAAGGTAAGGAGACACTGAAATTCGAGTGAATTTAAGCCTACTGACACACTCGATATCATTCATCAAGTATGTTCCTGATTTTTCAGTGATAACAGACTCGCTTTATTCTTGCATTGTTGCTCATCGGTATGTATTCGCACGGTTAATTCAGCTTCTACTTGATAGGGAAAATGCATGAACAGATTGTTTCCGGAAATGCTGTTCTTGTCTATTCATGGAGTTTTCGAGCAGCGCGACTTTGACGTATGGACGAAACATCATGTACAATCATATGTTTAAAAAATCTTGGAAATACTTATGAAGCAATACTACATGAACACTAAATATTACAAATTTTTTGAATTTATTAATTGTTGAAATGCTTCGCACATGTGTCAAAGTCGTGCTCATTCTCGATAACTCAATTAACAGGTAAAGACAGCATTTTTCATAAATGGAATAACTGTTCATATGTCTTCATACTGATGCAGCAGTTGAATCTAGCCGGACACATCAAAGAGCAACAATGTAAGAATAGAACGAGTCAGATATCGCCGCAATATTAGAACTACGCCCTCAATCGAGTTCGAAATTTAATGTAATCACGCTTCTTCGCTCTCGATCAAGAACGATGTATTGACAATCACGCTAATTTGTGCTCGATCGAGTGCGAAAAGTGAAAATCGCGTTTGATCGTACATTAAGTCGACCAATGTTTGCTAATGGGAGGCTACGGTGGGATTAGGTTGACCAATATAAGCTATCGGCGGCGGCTGAAGGTTACGTTGGCTTAAAGAGGCAATAAAGTGGGATTAAATTGGCGTTTGTTGGCATAAGGATGGCTAGAGCGGCGCTTGGATGGCCATCGCACGAAAATATGTTGGATTACGTTGGTTGAAGACCGGTTCTAGGTTGGATTGCCTTCATAGAACCAATGTAGGCCCGCTGTATCATTTCCAACTTTTGACCATTGTAAATGGCCAATGAAGGTCCAACGTAGTACCAACGTATCTGTGTTACTTGGGATCCTTTTAGTGTCTTTCAACCTTCTCAGTAAACACATGCGAAAATGTGGTGCTTTTGTAATTCAGTGACATCTAGCACATCATCAGTTGTACTAAGAGTCGGTTTTACGATGTTTGCTGTCGCCATGTAACCTCAGATAGTTGATTTCAATGAAAATGAGTTATCACATGCAGCATAACCCTTCATTTGGCCATTTTATTCAAATTTATCCATGCTAATCGGAAATAGGCCTAAGCTGAGTCATAATTGCCGCATTTTAAGACCCTCAAAACAGCTGTGGAGATCTCAAACTCATCAATCACTGCTGTCAAAACTTTGCCAACACATTATTTTTAGTGTTGAACTAAAAGCATAATGATTGCTTTCGTTTTGAACATTAGTTTATGCTGATTTGTTTATGTAGGCCAACCAGTCATGCACGATCATGTGCGAAAACAAAATATTCACATTTTGCGATCATGTAGCATAACACACATCTACGAGCGTGATGCAAAAATTGAATAAATGAATTTCACTCATTATGCATCATCGTGGACATGCACAAAATCATTTTTCATTTGATAGTAGAAATTTTGTTATGGGAATTTTTACACCCTCTGAGACCTGAGGGGGGCCCAGTGGACCCCCTTGGCCTATCTATCATTCTTCTACTGATTCAATTGAAATCAAATAGCACATGTAGATTCATCATCAAAAATGATGATTTTACATGGGCATGAGCGGTTGATATATATCCTCATCACAAAAAGTGAAACAGAAAAATGTGGCTCCGGGGTCCATTGGACCCCCCTCAGGTCTCTGAGGGTTAGGGTGAAGCGAGAAAAACTTTTTTCGAATTTGAAGATGCTTGAGGTCTCAATCTACGTGAACGGGTAATTTAGGATGCCACACCAAATTTCATCGATTTTGGTTAATGTTTAGAGGTCCCACACTGAGATTGAAAATGATTAGGTAGGCCTAAAAATCGATTTTTTCGATTTTTTGAAATTTAAAATTCAAAGCAGCTTGGGGTCTAAAATAATTCTGTTGGGTTATATGAACAACATATTCAAATTTGAGACGATTTGAAGAAGGTCTTCAGTTCCCACACTGAGGTCAAAAAGTCCCAAAATTGACAAAAAAATCAAAAATCTTGCAGTTTTTTAGATCTTGTGATATATAAGATCTAAGTGCGACGTAGCTTGGGGTTTGAAAACACTTATTGGGTCTGAAGCAACAACATACTAAAATTTGAGACGATTTGAACAAGTTCTTCAGGTCCCACATTAAGATTAAAAAAGTCCCAAAAATTACAAAAAAACAAAAATTGCAACATTTTAGAAATGATTTTGCTTAAGGTCAAAATATGATGTAGCCTGGCGTCTGAAAACATACCCAAGGTCTGAAGAAACAATATGGTAAAATTTGAGACGATTTGGACATTTTCTTCTCGTTCAACAACGATGTCAAAGTTAGACAAGAAATCGATATCTAAAAGGAATAAATTAATTATATTTTGATTAATTGAGCTGCCTTGTGTAAGATAAAAATTTGCATGTGGATCTACTCGTATCTTGTCTTGGAAGATACACATGATGCAGCACAAGGACTAGCCTATTACCGATTTTCTAACATACAAGCACCTGTATACTCATTTACATTTTCAGTATTATTAAAAAAACATCATTTTCAAGCCCATTGTAAAAAAAAACAAGTGTCATCTGTTTTCCAATAGTACCAACATATCAAAAGTTTTGAATACATGTACAATTTCTCATAACAATACATATCTGACAATGCTCGTGAAATCAGTAGGCCTAACTTCAAGTAGACTAGAGGCAATTTTCTACTATGTACAGTTCAGAAAAATCCAAAACACTGCCTCAATTGGCTACTGTCTAAACTCTTTCTTCGCATTGAACCTGTCCATCTTCTTTCGAAACAAAATCTTTGTTTGTATCACCGCATTTCGACGATCACCTCCACATACCGAAGCAGCCGCCTCTGTCGTCATTTTGACTCCACGCTCAACAGACTGTGAGTGGCAAGGGTATTGCATGTGTTCTGCGAGATCCTCTGGAGAGCTCTCCTTCGCGAGTTCACGGATCGTGACGTCAGGCGCCATGGATAACATGGGAGGAGAGTATCTCTGTGACTCGGCAGTCCAGTCGATCAACTCATGATAACTATTTGCTGCGAGATTTATTTCTGGAACTTGGAAAGTGCGCACAGCTGTTTGGGAACGCAACACGGAGTCTTCTCTGACTTTTCAATTCCGCGATATCCCAAGGTTCTGACGTTGTCATCAACATCACAAATCATAGAGATGAGGATGCTTTCCTGGTGGGCGAAGTATCCGTTTCGCTTCAGAACCGGATCAATGATTTCACATAACTCATGCGGCGAATACCTTGATTTCTTAACAAGGGAGAAAAAATGTCTCGCGCCGTCAGTGCAAGACGGCATGCACTTCGTCTCAACCCAGACTGGAGCGTACACTGTCATGATGAATTTTGCGAGGATGACAAGGTTTGTGGATGGTCTTTCTGTCGCGACGTATAGACGCAGGATGCGGTTTGCCATTGTCAACCATCGAGACAAGCTCAAGTTTCTTGGATCACGATGGGCTAAATTTGTGGAACAGACACCGTCCGCTATGCCACGGCAGAGATCCCACAAAAACTTTTGATCAATGCTCAATCGATCTCTGACATGGGAAAAATCAAGACTGAAGTTGAATGGAATCGGCTCGAATAGAACAATGGGCTTCCTTCCACAGTCCTTTAAGGATTTGCCGAGAGTACCGCTGAAAGAGCCTGGACCAGTGCTGGCTCCATCGAGATGTAGAAACAAATGTCGGAGAGGAAGGTCGTTAATATGAAGCATACAAATCAACCACTGAACGGGATGTTGTAGCTCACGCTCAATCATTCGAATTACACCACCATTCTGTCCGGTATTGACATTTGCAGAATCACAACCTGCAGCAACCACATCTTCCAGAGAAACATCATTTTCGTCAGTCAAAAATTCGAAAATTCCTGACTTGATTGAGATCGCGCCTCCGGTTTCTGCCGTAAAGTGGCCGAGATAATGAGATCCTGGTTCTTCAAGTAGTATGATGTGCTCATTGACTGACACGACATTCTTTGAAATGCCCTCAACTTCTCCCCAGGATAAAGTTTTATCCTTCCTTCCATAAAAGAAGAGACCTCTTAAACTTCTCTGTCGCAGCTGATGAAAAGCATTGGAAATCAGATTGGTTCTCAGCATACTCCGTTCTCTTCTTATCTTTGATCTGTCAATAACAGAGGAAGTATCTGAATCGCCTTGGCTCACATCTTGCAGAGTAGCACTAGCAAGAGCAGCTGTCTGGCGATCCGGTACCTGGTACCTTATAGCGATCAGCACATAAAGCCACTGTTGGAAGATGCAATCGGAATTGTTCAGAATTCGACTTAGGGCTCGATGCGTAACGTGGAGGCTGCCACAAGATGTCAGCTTCATCCTCATCAGCAGAATTATCAGCCGATAGTGACATACCAATGTCCAAGTCCATATCTAGATCCATGATAGAATCCTTTGAAGACTGTGGCTGTGACCTTAGACTTTTCTCATACTCGTTTCTTTTAGATCGTAGGTTCCTCCTTCTTGTTGTCGATCGGTCCAGTGCGCCAATGACCATCTGCCGGGTTGTCCTCTGATCATGTAAAAAGGCCTTTTCTTCTGTTGGAACCTGCAGAAAATAAAATAAAACGCTAGAGGAGAGATGTTTTCGTTTTTAGCACTTGTACTGTACGTATGACTTTTCGATACTCACCAGATAACAAATCAAAACACGAGAAATTGATATCCAGCTGAAGGAAAGATGAAAGTCCCGCAAATTCAAGAAATGCAAACATAAACAAAATATTTTAATTTTCTTCCCTGACTTAGAAATCGTTGTTGAACGAAAAGAAAATGTCCAAATCGTCTCAAATTTTACCATATTGTTTCTTCAGACCTTGGGTATGTTTTCAAACGCCAGGCTACATCATATTTTGACCTTAAGCAAAATCATTTCTAAAATGTTGCAATTATTTTGTTTTTTTGTAATTTTTGGGACTTTTTTAATCTTAATGTGGGACCTGAAGAACTTGTTCAAATCGTCTCAAATTTTAGTATGTTGTTGCTTCAGACCCAATAAGTGTTTTCAAACCCCAAGCTACGTCGCACTTAGATCTTATATATCACAAGATCTAAAAAACTGCAAGATTTTTGATTGTTTTGTCAGCAGTATAGGGTGTGACATCCAGCGCCACGCTCCGCTTCGCTCCGCACTGGATGTCATCCCCACCCGATTTTTTTCGAATATTTTTCAATGTTTTACAAATTTTACACACCTGCAATTTTAGCGAAAAATAGTACAAAAATCGATTTCACGTAGTTTAAGAATTTAAGTAGTTTGAGAATTTCACATAGTCTAAAAATATCAAAATATTTATTAAAAAATGGATGAAACAAAAGTGGAAGAAACTTCGACGGGGACGACGACGACGAGAATATATCCTTCGTTATCACAATTAAAAACAAGTGAAATGGACATTGAAAAAATGAATAAAGAAAAGCACGAAGATATAGTTAGGTATATGAAAGATAAGGAATCTCAATTATTATTAAGATTAGAGCATTATAAAAAATTAAGAAAGAGATGGTCTGAAGTTAAGAATGTAACACAAGGAATTGGAATCTTTATAACAGTAAGTTTAGGAGTATTCACAATTGTTATTTCTTTAGGTGTTTTATTAATTCCAGTAGTTGCTACAGCTTTAACAGGTACGGGTGTTTTTGCAACTTCACTTGTTACAATGTTAGATAAATCTTTAATTACTAAGAAACGATAATCATTAAAAAATAAATATTCTCACGTTAAAGAAGTTTATGATAAACTGCATTATTACTTTCAAAGAGTATGTGATGATAATGTTATCACGTTAGATGAGAATGAAAAATTTGATCAAATAGCTAATGAAGCTAATAAAATATCAATTCAATTACAGACACAAGTTAATGACAAGAATAAACTGGTTGGTAAAATTTCTAATGAAGAAAATGATGAAATTATTTTAGAAGAACTAAAAACTTTATTAAACAAAACTTTAGACGAAAAGATGTCAGACGCTAAAGCAATAAATTGTTGTATTCCAATGTGACCAGAAAATTCAAATATAATATTTTAAAAATGGATAAAATTAAAGCTGATGATCAAAAAAGAATTCAACAGTTAGATGAGTTAATATAGCAAAAAAATATTATGAAAGAAAATCATACTCAGCATAGAATGACAAAAGCTGGTATTCAATCTGATATGTTTGAAAAAATGCAGCAAACCGAACAAGTAAAAACTGATTTTGAAAAAACCATGGAACCATTTAAAACTCTTCAGAAAGAACTTACAAATAATGATAAACAAATTAATATAACAGATCCAGTACTTAAAACATTGTTAGATGATTATGGATTGTTAGAAGCAAATATAGAAACAAAATTACCAAAATCTATGTTATTTGAACATTCTACTTTCTTTTTAGATAAAAGATTATTTGCAAGATTTTATCTTGGCGGAAAAGAAATATTTCCACAACCTTTACGGGGTTTAAGTTTTTCACCAGATAAATCACCTATTAGTTTAGATGGAAATTTTGTTGATCTTTAAGAGGAGCAGATTTAGAAAAATGTGCCGTAGAAGATTTATAAAATATAAAGCTATGTTAGATAGCGTTGGTGCAGTAAAATCTCTTAGACGTTATAAACAATTAGAAAATTTATTACCAACGGCACCTAAAGTAGGAAAAGGTTTTAAAACAGAAACAACTTTATTTTTACCAGATGATCCACAAGAATTATTAAATAGATTAAATATTTTAATATCTGCAATAAAAGAAGGACATAATTCTAGTTTCAATGAAATTCATACTATATTAAAAAGACTGTTAGAAAAGAAGATTATAAATGAAGAGGATTATAAAAGTATAGCTGAAATATGTTGTTTTTAATGTTTTTATGAAAAATATTTACTTAAAATTTTAGCTAAAAAATGAGTTCAGCAGATTTAGAAAAAATTAATAATCATTCAGAAAATTTAACAGGGATTTTGGGTTCATCAAAATTTAGTACGACGTTAAAAATTATAACAACTACTTCATCACACACTTGTAATTTAGAACCCATTCTACATTTGGAGCAAAATAGAAATTATCAAATTGCATTAACTAGTTTCTCCGCATTTAACACTATTCAAAACGTTATCAAAGATGTGAATGATCAATTTAGATATTCTACTGATAAAGGCAAAACGTGGAAAATACTACCTTTTCTTCCTGGTTCTTACGAAGTTGAATCAATATCAAATAAAATTAAGAGACATTTAGGTATAGGATTTAAATATAAGAAACCATTACATTTCGCAGTTGAACCAGCAGTTAATAAATTTTCTCTTACTTTAGACGAAAATCATCAAGTTGATTTTAATCATGATAGATCATTTAAAAACTATTGGGATTTAATAAACAAACCTATAGTCAAGGTTATCATTTAGGTGAGAAGATTCCTAAAATAACTGAAATAAAGTCAATTGTTGTACATTGTGACATTATTGAAGGAGGATATATAAATGGTAAATTGTCAAATTTAATATTCAGTTTTCCAGCTTTTACTGTACTCATTGGTTATAGATTAAATGTAATTCCACAAACATTAATATTTTTCCCTATTACAAGAAAAACTATTAACAGCATTAACATTAGAATTCCGGATGAGAAAGGACAAGAAATAAATTTTGGAGGTGAAGAGATTATGACAGATCTTTTGGTTAGAGAAGTTTAATTTTCTTCTTCTTAAAAAATAAAAATTATCTTATTAAAAATGAGTGAAGTGCCCCCATTAACCGTTTAGTGTCCAACGTTCCACTTGTGGAACATTTTTTAAATTGTGATTTAGATGCATAAGGGTTGTCATAATCGATGATCATGCAATGTGTTTTAGTCAAGCACGATCAATTCTATAGTTTTTTCAAGTCGAAGCGAGAAAAAAAACTGGAAGTGGTATTTCTGGTCTATCAATTTTTTCAAAATTTTGATTTTTTTGTGCATTTTGATGATCCAATTTTCAACTCGCATTTTGTACATGAAAACCTGCAGTTCAATGCACCAAAGTCGGTATACATAAAGACGACACTCCTAGTTTACTAATTCATATGTCGGCATATCCTATTCATCATTTGTCTTGTCTCAGCAGTGCAATTAGCATGTATGTTCCACTTGTGGAACGTTGGCTACTTCAGGTTAGATGAAACCTACATGTTTTTCGAGAGGAATCATCTCGGATGCTAACCAAATGTACCATAGCGATAAAGTAACATGATAAATATCAGACGAGGCCGCAGGCTGAGGCTGATATTTAGGTCATGTCGCTGAAGACTCCTCCAGCCCACCTTAATTAGCTGATGCTCATCCTGAATTAATTGGCAAGACACCATTGGAATATTTTCTACTTTTTTTCACGGAGGAATTGTTACAGGAAGTGGCTCAAACTTACCAATGGGTATTCACTTCAAAAAGGTAATCAGTATGTACCTATCTGTGTTATTATACGTACATTAAATCGCATCATTATACATGTACATGGTTATCTTATTGATAGAAGGCCTACATGTAGCCTATGCAAATGCAAATAGCGGGGACCAGTCCACACCTACTACACCCATCCACTTTTTCTGTTTCGAATTTTGATTCTACATATTGTGAAAGGTTAGGGTCTGAATGCATTACATGTATGTTCTTTCGTAAATATTTTGAGTAGACAGTCACGTGCTTCTCATGCAAAAGCCTATGATATGTACATAGGCTTATGCACGCATTGCACGTGCTACACGTAGCTAGCAGCTGCATGATGTGTGCCTTTTCATTTTGTTCTGCACTAAAAAAAGAAAGAACATAAAGGATTGATAAAAAGGACTGGTTGCGACCGATTGCTGATTAGCTGGGGTAAAAGGTGAAATTATGAGCTAGCTGTGTATGTATGTTATGTATGTACACATACATGTAAATCAGGTAAATCTTAATGCAAATGTACATGTATGTATATGTACAATCAAACAAAATATCCCAAAGACTAAATTTGAACATTTCAAACTTCAAGACTATCCGTCTGCTAGTTATTTGTGGTCAATAGAATCCAAAAATGTAAATAAACGAAATTGACGCGAATTCATAAAAAATATTCAACATTTCGCATCTTGTATTACATAATAGGCCTACTTATCAGTTGAAGTCCACTATTCTCATGTCTGAAATGCGACGCTTTTTAATCGAATATTCTATCCTGGGTCTAAATTTTGTAAGAGCATTTGATCTTTCAACAGGTTCTCCGCTCAATGTATTTGAGGATGAGCTCTTGCGCTTTTTGGGAAGTTTGATTTGAGTGGAATGCGTATTGGAAAATGCGTATTGGACGACTGCATCAGACTTGCGCTTTGATCTAGTCAGTCAAGTCATGTCCAGAGACCGCTTCAAGAAAATCAAGAACAACATTTATTTTGTTGATAATAATCGTCTAACACCAGGAGACAAGTATTCGAAAATCAGACCCTCTATGATCATTTGAACCAGCAATTTTCTCAATTTAGAGTTTTTGCTGAACATTTGAGTATTGACGAATCCATGGTACCTTACTATGGACATCATTCTGGAAGAATGTTTATAAAGGGGAAGCCAATACGCTTTGGCTACAAGATCTGGTCACTCTGTACTCCCGACGGATATCCGTTTCGTCTTCTTTTGTATAGTTGAAAATCTGAGAAATCACCAGATCCTACGGGGTCACGCGTAGTTGCGGAATTACTGGATGTGGTGGAAGCAGCAGAGCATCATGCAGTGTATTTTGACAATTTTTTCACCAACCATAAATTACTCTCTGACTTATCTTCGAAAGGCATTAGAGCCGAACTGGCACCATGGCACCGAACTAGCACCACTGGCACCATAAGAGAGAACCGCATGAACAGATGTCCCATTGGCAAACAAATTATGAAGAAAAAAGAAAAGGGCACCTTTGATTTTCGTTCTGATGGAACAGTATTCGTGTGCCAATGGAAGGATAATACTGTTGTGAATGTTGCAATCAATTTCGAAGTAGCCACTCCAGCTACTAAGGTGAAGGGATGGAGCACGAAAGAGAAACGTAGGAAAGACGTTGCGCAAGGTTGGTTCGCTCATACAACCAGTATATGGGAGGTGTCGATGTTATGGGCCGTCTCTTGGGCTCCTACCGCCCAAGGCTTCGTACGAGAAAGTGGTACTGGAACCATTTCATTAACGCTTTGAATGTGGCGGTCGTCGCAAGTTGGCGGATACATCAGTACTCAACGGATGACCACGCGATGACCCACCTGGAGTTCAGACGGCAGTTAGTCATGGCTCTGCTGAAATATGATGCGATTGGACAGCGTATAGACGCCTAGGAGGTCCCACGGCACCAGCCTCAAGCTCCATTCGCTATGATGTTGTCAACCATTTCATCGAGTCAACGACACACGGAGGGTGCAACTTGTGCCAGAAGAACACAAAAAAGAAATGCTCGAAATGCGATAAGAGACTACACGAAAATTGCTTCGCTTATTTCCACACACAGTAGTTCGCATTTTGCAGTTTTACAAAGACATACGCCTGATTGTTTTTTGAAATAAAAACACTCTGCAAATATTGATCTATAATATATTGGAACCTGGAAAGTGTGCATTCTATGTGGGGAAATATTATATGGGCGAAAATTTGTATTTACAAGAAAAGAAAATAAACCATTGAAAAAAATCATCAGCATGGTAAAAAATATGTAGATTCACACACCCTTTAGTGTCCAACGTTCCACTTGTGGAACAATGCTATATCTCGAAAAGTACACACTGAACTTTTGATCATTAACCACATTAGTCTTATTTAGATCCCATTGGCAGCGTTTTGTCACTTGCCACCAACATTTGACCATGCCTTCTTATGTCCGACTCTAAACGGTTAAATAAAAAAACTTAAATTTAATCATCATCCAAATTTATCTAATAAAGTTTTGTCAGTTATCTGTGGAAGATCAGGATGTGGTAAAACATGTCTGTTATTTAAAATTCTAACTACTCCAAATTTTTTAGATTATAACAATCTTATAATTTATACAACAACAGCAGAACAACCCGTCTATCAATTTTTAAAATATGGATTTGAAAATAATCTTAAAAACAGCAATTGCTTCCTTATTTGAAGAATATGAAAAATCTGAATATGAAGAGGAAATAAGTTCGTGGTGTTAAGAAGCAGCGAAAAATAAGCAATTAGTAGAATCTAGTAAGAATAAGCACATAAATATACAATTAATAGATGATGGTGGTAATATGCAAGATCCTTGTAAATTAGATAAAAGAATGAAACATTGTGTAATGTTTGATGATGGTGTTAATGATAGAAATCAGTCAGTTCAGAGAAATTATTTCACAAGAGGTAGACATAATAACTGTAGTGTTTTTCATTTAGCACAAAGTATGTATTCATAAGATGGAAGTGTTATAAAAGAATGCACATATAAGTATACTATTTGAAATAAATGCAAGAAATCTATGTGATTTGTTTAAGAGATTTATGTATAAGAGACAAAGATGAATTTAAGCATTCGTGTAATAATGCTTGGTCAAAAGATTATGGCTTCATTACAATTAATATTGATAAATAATACATGAAAGAGTTATAGAGAATATTTTTGCGGAGTGAATGAATAATGTTTCTACATTGAACTTTTCGCTGTAGTGAAATTTTTTACTAAAAAAATACCTCATGCGGAATGAGTACAAGATAGAACATGTACCAGTTTTAAAAGATTATAGGCATCCTACAAATCGTCTTACTCCTAAACAAGAAGTTAAATTTTATTATCACCAAAAATATATGCAATTCGTCAAAGACTATAAAATAAAAAAATGGTATAAAAAGTCATGAAAGAACAAATGATTTTCCACTTTGTTTGAGAAGTTTAGAGTATTTCTAGCCTTTAATAATTTATGGTGGTCAATAAATAAAGAACATTTGACAGTTTATGATTTAAAAACATTACAACAATTGAATATACCTTTATTTATTTCAAATTTTAAAATAAAATAATAATTTCTTTTTGAATAAAAAATCATAATCTTCTTTAAAAAATATGAATCGTAAGATGAATAAAGGTATGAAATCTATTACTGATGAATTAATAAAAAAACAAATTGTAGAATTTTATGAAGAAATTACTTCATTAAAAAAACAGAAATGGA
>CAJQUW010011031.1:0-218312 GCA_907163375.1 Prostheceraeus crozeri
AGTGCTGTTCGAAAAATTAGCAACTTTTTATTAATAAGTTGTAAAAACAATTGTTTAGATAGAAACTTTATTAAAATACAATATTATCAAAGATGTCAGCGCAAAATGTCTTACAGAAACATACAAGGATACAATCTCACACAAGATTAAGGTCTTGCCTAGTATTTGGAGGAACGACCGTGATTTTTGAGTACTTGACCAATGCGCTTTGGCATACTTGTAGCCAACTTCAACAAGGTCCGTTCAGTAATTTCATGGTTCCAGACGCGAATAATCACAGCAAGTAACTCACTTTTTGTTTTGGGTCGATGTGCGTTGACTCTCACTTTCAATATCTTCCACAGATTTTCAACAGGGTTCAGATCTCACTGGTTGACTCTCACTTTCAATATCTTCCACAGATTTTCAACAGGGTTCAGATCGGGGCTGCTCGAAGTCCACGGCAAGGACGTTATTTCATGAGATGCTTTGAAGTGCGTCGTTACTTTTGATCTGTGGGCGGGAGCCGAGTCGTCTTGGAAGATCATATCGCCGTTGAAAAATCGAGTTTGATAAGGTAAAACTCGAGTTCGAAGTATTTTCATATACTCCTGAGAGTTAACAGTCTTTTCACACAAATGAAGGTAGCCAATCTTCCTCGCACTAAATCCTGACCAGATCATGACGCTTTGAGGATGTTTCACTGTTGGCATTTCGCAGAAGGGTTTGGAGGATTCCGACGAATATCTTCTCACGCGCGTATTTCCAGAGTGGTAGCTGATCTCCATTCTCGACTCATCCGAGAAAAAGACATTTTTCCATTGTTCCTCACTCCAGTTTTCATGAAGCTTGCACCAATTGATCCTTGCGAGACGTTGCTTCTTTGTAAGAAATGCCTTTCTGACCATACGACGAGAAATGAGTCCAACAGAAATAAGACGCTTGCGAATGGTAGATGATGAAACAGTAACTCCTGTTGATTCTTGCCACTCACGACGAAGTTCCAGTGACGAATATTGACGATTTGCAAGACATAGTCGTTTTAATACGCGATCTTGTCTTAAAGTCGATTTTCTCTTTCTACCCGAATTCTTTCTTGATGAGTTTTTACCATTCAGATATCGGCTCACGGTAGACTTGTTAATTTTCAACTTGGTTGCGATGTAACACTGTTTATATATATGAAGGCTATAGCCTTCATCGTAGAGAGCGTCAATAACTGCTTTCTGCTGTTGAGTAAGATCGCGTTTTCTACCCATCGAAGTTGTTGAGAAACTAAAGTTGAATGCAACTGAGTATCATGTGTTCTATTATAATGCCAATTCAAATTCAAGATCGATATCAATGGTTATAGTGACACACATGATGTATGGAATAGAATAGATATCTACTATGAATAGAAACTTAACTTATGACAAAATACTCAAAGAGATTATGGCAAATCAGAGTCATAGCAGTAAAAAATCGATAAGTTGCTAATAACGACGCAATTCAAAGCATCTCATGGAATAACGTCCTTGCCGTGGCCTTCGAGCAGCCCCGATCTGAACCCTGTTGAAAATCTGTGGAAGATATTGAAAGTGAGAGTCAACGCACATCGACCCAAAACAAAAAGTGAGTTACTTGCTGTGATTATTCGCGTCTGGAACCATGAAATTACTGAACGGACCTTGTTGAAGTTGGCTACAAGTATGCCAAAGCGCATTGGTCAAGTACTCAAAAATCACGGTCGTCCCTCCAAATACTAGGCAAGACCTTAATCTTGTGTGAGATTGTATCCTTGTATGTTTCTGTAAGACATTTTGCGCTGACATCTTTGATAATATTGTATTTTAATAAAGTTTCTATCTAAACAATTGTTTTTACAACTTATTAATAAAAAGTTGCTAATTTTTCGAACAGCACTGTACTTTGCAAAAATATTAACATTTCTCTCTTTCTCTCTTGATCTGAATCAATCACATGTTTTCAATTTTCTATGGGTGCAATGGTGAAATGACTCATCCTCTTCCCTCAGACTTTGATGAACAAGCTCTCGATTGAAGCGCTTATAAATTATACCTTGATAATAATCAGTTTCTGATAGTTAGCAAGGTTGAACCTTGGGTTTTGGGTCAGCCTTGGGTAAGTGATACAAAATTTGGTTTTTCTATACAAAACTTGGGTCTGCTGTACTATTTATTAATGCTGCATATAGGACCTACACAAATTAAGCAATAAAATTGATATTTTGATTTGATGCCTGATAAGAGCATAAAGTTCTGATTTTTTAATAATCATAGTTTCAATCAATTCACAAAATATGTCAAAAATCAAACACTAGTGATGATTGGATGTTTCATTTTGGGTTTCACAATGCCGCGCATTGAAAGTTCGTGCATATTGAATTTGCTGTAGGCTTACATGTATTTTGCTGCATTTGTGCATATTGAATTTTTAAATAGTTCATATACTTCACATGGCTATATTCGCAGTTATCTTCACACCCTTAAACTTTCTGCAATAGCCGACAATTATCCAAAAATGAATTAATTCCAATTTCGAATTCTAAATATGTTTAACAATACACTGACTACGCAGATGCCATTTATTAAGTCTGTTTATTTCTGAGTGATAACATGAAAACAATTGCTTTGTTATAAGCAATGTGCAATTCAATCATAATTAGATCAAAAACCTTCAATTAGTCACTATATCAGTGTAGGTTAAAATATAGGGAAGCTTTATAGCGCAATACAAGCACTTAGGCTACTAATTACAGTTATTGCAGTAAAAAATCGTTTCACACTAATACCACACTTCTGATGGAGCCAATAGGAATTTTGGCCTATAGAAAAATCCTGCTGGCATTAAATACAGACAATGTACTTCGTTTACTTGATTCTGCTCATTCATTGAAGGTTGGGTCTCGGTTTTAGGTTTTGACCCAAGTTTAAGGTATTCCCAGTACACGTTTTTGCCCAACCTTGAGTTTAGGCCTACTGGTGTATTTTTCTTTTCTAACCGATTTAAGCGAGTTTTGCTGGAACATTTTAGAAAAACTGTTTTAGAAAAGAAAAATACACAAATAGGCCTAAACTCAGGGTTGGACGAAAACTTTGATCATTTTGTGGCAAACTCGGTCAACTGAGTTTCTTGAAAAACTCAATTGACAACACTGGTTTCATTCGGCATGCAAGTGGAAATGAACTAACCGACGAAATCCTAATGAAAAGATTCCTGCTTGTTACCATGATAATTTTATGCGATTCGTGATTCAACGTATTGACACCAAGTTGACTATTGCGTATCTTTACGAACATGCAGATGCAAGTTCGCTGTTTTTCATGTTTTCTCTACGACTGACTATTTAGTGTCCCGCTTTTGGTAGTAAGAAAACATGGCCACCATAATATAGCTCAAAACTAATTTCATCAATCAAGTTAAAGTAGCCTGTACATGCCTCATCATGCTTCTATCTGATTCATCGTAAATTCAGATTTCTGAAAGAAGCAAAACATGAAAATATTTATAAGTATCATAGATATCGTAAATATCATCAAATGAATCACCAGCTCAGACTGACTTGACTTGTGATGCCAACACAAAAACATGAAAACAAAATGTTATTCGTGTATATGTGTATGAAATGAACGAGCGTCGAATACACAATCCAGTTGGATATTGATAACAAGAAGACTCAGAAAAGTTGAAACGCGTACAACTTTTGCTGAGACATGGTCGTTGTCTCAATTGAAGGCACAGAATTAAATATTTTGTTTATCTGCTTCGAAGAGCGCAGATGAATCTAATTCTGTGATTGAAGGTCTCAGGGTTGTTCACACTTGAGACTGGGATCGTAGAGTTTGTGTCACAGACTTGTCTCAGACGCATGAGAGAAGCCTGACTTAGGACCGTTATCGTACACTATCTCTCAGCAAGCGTGGTGAGCCTCCCCCTGGTCGCCCCGCATAAACGACAACGGATGAAGATAGTAGGTCTCATGCATTTAATATTAGCCTATCCGCTAAAATACCGCACTTTACTATGTATAGCGAAATGTATCATGGCGAGTGTGCCTCGGACATATAGAAAATTGTATCATGGAAAAAAATCTTCATTATCATCATGAGACGCGGAAGTAACTGCAGCACTGGCTCGAGGCGGCCTCTTCATTGGCCTGTAGGAGCTTCCAGTCTATTTCCTAGTGCCGTATGGGTCATTGGCCCGAACTGAATTTACGATTAACAACCGCATTATACGATGTAGGACAGCTTGTAATTTTTAGCATTGCATCATCAAACTGCCTTGTTGCGTCCTTTCGTGTGGCGAATGTGTCTCGAACGTATTGCTATTCACCAAAAGTTCTGGGCTAATAAGTTTTGTATTCATGCTAATCAAACTCTGCACAACATTATATCAAATTCGGCGATTTTAAAATATGTGACCTGTCTGAACCTGTTTAAACTGATGAGTTTTACCTATATTTCCACACTTGTTTAAAAAGGTTTTCAACAAGGTGTTTAAACCATAATGCCACCCTGTATTATATCATTTAATCTCTTTGAATGAGCTACAATGCTGACATGTTACATATATACCATCTGAAAGGTTATTCCTTTAGTTTTTGTTGAGGAAGAGTCAAAGTTTTGCTGATTTAATAATTTAATTAGATAGCGATGTAATAAAATTTTGGTTGCCATTCGTCATTTATCATCATCATAAATCATTTATCATAATATAATTGGATCACATTAGCAATCAATTAATTATAATTATCTGCAGTTTTTATTACTGCCAAATCCATAAGAAGATAGCCTTCCAATCTGAATATTTTTTGTCCACATGCAAAATGTTTGCATGATTGATAAATGCTTTGAAAGCAGTATTATCAATACGTACTGTACATACGGAGCATGTAGGTCTACGGAGATGCATTAAAACACTTTCAGAACTTTACCTATAATGACAGACATGAATTTTCTGCATCATTATGTCTGTTGAACTAATTTGCATTAAGAAAGCATACGTGCATAAATGCACTGATAACAATATCGTAGAATGACCTTAAAATTAAGATATTTACCATTTCTCCTCTATTTTACTAAAGCAATATTTTCTTGCTCAGACAGTGAAACACTACACATTCCAGCCATCGCGATGGTATGTGTTTCATTACGTTTAGCAAAATTTGAATTTATCTATGATAATCAAAATCTCACATAGTTTGAGCCTTTTCAGTTAAAATTGGAATGAATCCTGTAGTAAAAATTGTCTTCTCCTTAAATGTGCCTACGTGTGTAAAATATCATATAATCCACTGTGTGTCTTATACAATAATCGCTTATTGTGAATAATAGAAGTTACTTAGAATATTTGGTGCCTGATCTAATCAATTAATTGAATTGAAGAAGGTCTATACTCAAAAATTTAAAACAGCCTTTTCTTCCAATGACCTTAAGTAAAGAAAATAAACTCATAACATAATGTATTATCTTAAGCGATTTCGATGACTCTAATCATAAGATAGCGTCATGATACATAAGGATTCAAAATAATCTTACACTGAAAGTTATAGATATTCAAAATACATAGCTATGAAAAGATAAAGTTAGTAAAAAATATGCATGCATACTGAAATCGAGACATTGGACTACAGAAAATTAACAATGTAATGGCAGTTAACGGGAGGCGCATTTTGAAATGTAAGGTTTTCAATAATGAAAATGGAAGTTTGCTCCCTCTGTTTTTATGTCTCAAAATAAAAATTAAAAATATCTAATTTCTTCAGCGGACGTTTCGGGTCCAGACCCTTTATCAACGCAAGAATGATGGAATTTACAGAAGAGATGAAAAACGTATTTATACAAAATGACGAGAACAACTCTATGCGGCGCAACTAAAATGTGTCAGCCAAGCGGCAATTCATGTCGTCGATTAAGGCTCGGAGACCTAGCCTGAATCAACCTCGCTTCCCACAACGCACATTCAACACTGTCATACGTACACTTCAAGATATCGACCGTAAAATCATCAGCACTCGCACAATTAGAGAGATGTAATTTAGAGATTAGGAGTAATAGATGTAATAGAGAGATTAGGAGATGTAAAGAGTGCCTTGAGTGCGCATGTCCTTAGCGATTGTAATTGTGCGAGTGCTGATGATTTTACGGTCGATATCTTGAAGTGTACGTATGACAGTGTTGAATGTGCGTTGTGGGAAGCGAGGTTGATTCAGGCTAGGTCTCCGAGCCTTAATCGACGACATGAATTGCCGCTTGGCTGACACATTTTAGTTGCGCCGCATAGAGTTGTTCTCGTCATTTTGTATAAATACGTTTTTCATCTCTTCTGTAAATTCCATCATTCTTGCGTTGATAAAGGGTCTGGACCCGAAACGTCCGCTGAAGAAATTAGATATTTTTAATTTTTATTTTGAGGCATAAAAACAGAGGGAGCAAACTTCCATTTTCATTATTGAAAACCTTACATTAGAAAATTAACATAGAGAAGATGAAAGTAGAAAAGGGAGCTAAGTCCACGGCAGGAGCAAATCACTAACATAATCTTTCATTATACAGTATATAATGAGGGCTTGAATCGTTTTAATAAAATGGCATCAGTGATCTTCACATGTTGTACATTTCTGCAGTATGCAGCGACGGAGAAATAGGACTCGATCTTATGTCCGGAGAATTGATTGCAGTCCCAGAGATGCTTGCATATTGAGCTGCTTTGATCTTTATGGCCTCTCAATCTTGTTGCTGCCCACTTGGGATAGTGCTCTTTGATTCGGATACCAAGACATCTCGTTGTCCGACCAATATAACTGTATCCGCAGTCGCATTTGAAATTGTAACAGACGTTTGATCGGTCAACGAGAGGAATTGGATCCTTCAAAGAACGACAAGCGATCTTCATTGTCCGAGGCAAAACAACAAAGCAACAACAACGAATTTTTTATTTTCTTTACTTAAGGTCATTGGAAGGTCTATCCATCAATTAATATTTTCCAGCCCCTGGTGGACTCATCGCAAAGCAGAGGCCGAATTCACGAAAGCGGTAACCCTGTAGCTGCAGCTCAGGTTAAGGGTAACGAATTCTTCTATCGATGTAGTTACAGCTACTTAACCACAAGATGGTATTCTGGAAATGTGTTACGTAGCTGTAGCTACATAACTGCAAGCTGTGAAGCTACATGAAAATAGTGAACCACCTAATTTAGTGGTTAACTGCAGAAAATCAATGGTTCACTTAGACAGGTTGGAGAAGAACGACAGCTACACGTGTATGTAGTCCATAGGAAGGTTGCTGTTAATTCATTCTCATTGAGCTTTACGCTTTGACGATGCGGTTTGAGTGACTTCCAGTGGACTGAAGCAGTTAGAGTCAAACCTTCTTGCAATCGTCAAATCTTCGATTATATGCAATAAAATTGAAACGGCCGGAGTACACCTCTAGGTTATCAAATTGTCTCAAAAACTAAAATTTTGCAACGAATCCTTGTCAATACGAAAATAAAACACAAGCACGAATGACAAGGCTCAACACAACACGAAATAGGATTCTGTTAGTGTCAAGAACGCAAACCTGTAGTTGATATCCGAGTGTCTTATAAATTTCACTTCTCCATCATTTTCAGGAGAATGAGAGTTTTCATGGCTTACTATCAAATAATGTAGGCCTAAATGTAATAAGTAGTGCAATAAGTCATCTAGAACAGGAAATGATAATTAAAAACGATTTGTTTCAACGGGTGACGGAAGTTGGTTGGATATCTTTTTATAAACGTAAAAACGAAATTGTGTATTGCAAAATCTTTACCTTTACAGCAGCACGCTCACTCATATCAATATCAGTATAAAATATAAAGGCAAGCACACTACTAGTAGGCCTAGTATCATTTAATGCACAATGCTTTTATTGTATTATGACATTGCATACTGTTTATCTGTTTCTACTGGACAATAAACCACCGATAAATGTTAATATAATTAAAAGTCAATATAATGAAATCGAGTATAACGATTTTGCCTTGTGCGCAAGTGCTTTGACACAAATGCTGCTTCATTGTCAAGCGAAATTGATTGTATCTTCCTAATATTTGAAATAACATCTAAAAATATCTGCAATAAAAATTGCATCTATAAATATCTACAGTCAAAGGACATGCATATTATGAAGATAGCCAAAAAGATTATTATGAGTAAAAGAGATAATTAAATAAACTGTAGGGTCATTGGTTACCTATTGTATTTTCGACTATGATGCCAAATTTGATGTAAATATGTACTTTTTTGAAAGCTTCCATTTCTGATGGGCCATGTAGTTTATTGTAGTCTTTTTATACTCTGCATAGTTCATATGGATCATATGATTTTTCTATCTTGTTGGATATCTTAAAAGCACACATGTCCTTTTGCGCTAGATATTTGTTGATGATTTTTTTATTGTTAGGTATTTTTGGATGTAATTTCAAATGTTAAAAGACTTAATCACTATTATCTGACAATGATAAGCAACTGTGATGTCGAAAGAACTTGCGCAAAAGACGGAATATTTTTATTTGATTGAATTATGTTAACTTTTATAAGCAGTCTTCCGTCCGCAAGAAATAAATATGTGAAATGACCACTTTCATGAAATACCTGCAAAATACTATGGACAGAAGTATATTATTATCGATAAATCTTGGAAGAACGAATCAATCAGACATGCAAAAACCCAAACCCAAACTCTAAAATACTGAATACTAAATGATAATTATTCATTAACAATGCTAGGAAAGTGAAAAGTTATATTCACTGTACTGTATGAGTGTGAGAGTGCTCACTCACAGCCACTTGAATGTACATCTACTAGTATATTACACCCAGCAAATCTGAGGAAAAAATGACACGGTGATCGTTTAGAATGTGATCCTTTACATAGCATATCATATTACGGAGCAGAACACTGGAAACATCGTGCATTTCAGTCCGATGAGTAAAAGTAAGCAAGTAGAAAATACTTAATCGGCCTGTTGGAGAGATGGTAAACGTGTCTTCTTGCTCATAATAGTGGTCGATGTTTAAATGGCACTTGATTGTTTCAAGATGTAATCCAAAAGACATTTTTTGAGTGAGAAGGCACTTAGCTTCTGCTCCTCCTGTGTAAAATTCTCCTAAATTTTACATCTCTATCATTTTCAGTGGGTTTGTAATTTTCGTGACTTACTATCAAATACAGGTATAAGTAGTACGATAAGTCATGCATTACGCATACCAGTAGATAAAAATGGAAAAATATACGTGTGTGATATTGAATTCATACGGGCATAGGTACAACCACAGTCAAAAAGTAAAGTTTATGCTTTAGGATATATTGACTAATAAAATTATCATCAAAAAAGGTCACAAGACGCCCAACGTTGCGCGCGTTCACGCTTTGTCAAGCGGGGCTGCTGGCAAAAGAACATCTGAGACGCAACTTTTTTCTTCATCAAAATCATCAATAGAAGTGATGTCACGCATGCATTCGTGGTCAGTCAGAGCTTTGCTGACGTTATTGTTATAATGGAATGCCTGTGTTCCATGTAGCGTAATTAAAAGGCTGACTATACTGCTCATTGGGAAAATAAGCACAAGCCTTGGAAATAAATTTTTACAGCAGACATTTGTTGATACAATGATGTACCTTCGTGTCAAAGTGACACAAAAATTCTTTGAAAATTTTTTTTCAAAAATTCAACTGAAATTGTTTTTGGATACAGCAATATCCTAGTATTCTTTGGGGAAATTGTCAACAATGAATTTCATTTTCATTCATCGGTATGCAGTTGTGTTATTTCAACCGAAGTGCACAACCACCAATTTCTCTTGGTGTCACAACTAACTATCCGACTACTGAAAAAAATTAAACGTTCAATTGAAGCAGAATATTCGACCAATAAGTAAGTCAAAGTGAATGTAGGATATTGTTTATGTGAAATGATTCATTTTTGACACCTGTTTTACAGATTCAAAGTCTGGTTTGTGTTTTAAAATGTCTCACCAACTTGACAAACGTGAAAAAAATTGTAGCTAAAAGACAGTAAGTTCAACATACATTTAATTAGACAAAATTTGGGTCGTAGTTTATTCATACATGATTGACAGTATCCTCAAACACAAATCAAATCACGAATAGACTATGTTAACAATGAAGATCAATAGCTCCATTATCAATGATGGGTCTAAAGATTGTAGGGTCTATGAACTTCAAGTAATAGGGATCATTGAAATTTAATCTTCCGTCGACAATATTTTATCGAAAAGGGAGAATGTTCCTATCTTAAAATTGATATTTGAGGTGAACAAAAACTCCAATATTGGAATTCCAATCACTATAATTTCAATTACAAATTAAGCTGTGAAGGAATGGAACTCGATGCCTTTTGCACCTCACCCACGTGCTCTACCATTAGGCCATGGTGATTTCTGATTTAATGTGGCATCTGATGTTAGGATCTTGCGTAAAAGTACTACTTTAATCAAAATATTAAGTAATTCGGTAACTTTAAAAAATCAGTAATAATATTACAAAATTTTGATAACTTAACGTAAGCATAATATGCTTTCAGGCGATTCACCAGTGAAGATGTTGCGACAATGATGGAGGAGGACGTACATTGGTGGCTCGGAGAATGAAACTTTCGTTAATGATGTTGGTGGATCTAGTCATCTAGAAAATAGTGACACGGAAAATCGGGAATTCGAGGATAGTGTAATTCTGCATATCAGAGAAGAGCAAGAAAAGAGATCAGTAAAAGGACAAAGCAGAGGGCAAAGAGAAGAAAACAAGAGATGGAAAGATCATGAGATGGAGTATACCAACAGGAATGGTGAGAAAAAGATTGCCAGAAAATTGTAGCCAGTTGTATGTAAAGATGATTGCAATCATAAGATATCTGAAATCCAACGCGAAAAGATCTTTAGTCAATTTTATGAGTTAAATACCAATGAACAAGATCAATTTATATCGGGATGTGTTATTGAAATGGAATTTAAGAGAAGAAGGACGAAAAATGAAGAAAATTCAAAGCGCACTTGCGGCAGGAAATATTTCCTTTCAACAGATTCAGGGCGCCATAGCCTTTGCAGATCGTACCTTCTTTGTACACTTGCAATAAGTGATTCCAGAATTCGTACAATATCAAGAAAACGCAGAGAAAATAAAACAAGTATTATAAAACTCGATCAGCATGGACGCCATCCCAGCGTTATGCATGTTCCCGATGAAGAGAAACAGAAAATCAGAGATCACATTCAAAGTTTTACTTTATACCGAAGACACTACAGCAGAGAAAGGACGGATAAGCCATTTCTTTCACCTGAATTGAACATGAGTAAGATGTATTCTTTGTATAAAGGAGAAGCTTGTAGAAAGGTGAAAAACCTCAAAAAAAGTGGTTGTACTGTGAAGTGTTCAAAGAATACTCCTATCTATCGTTCATGAAGTCGAAATCAGATACTTGCAATAAGTGTGACAAGTTTGAAGCAACCAGTGACAGCCGATCTGAAGAACATTTATTTCACCTAAACGAAGCTGAAGCTGTTTATCAGCAAAAAAGAAAGGACAAACAGCGGTGCTCTGATGAAAGGGATTTTGGAATGATAAGTTATAATCTTCAAAAGTGCCTTCCTATCCCGAACTTGAGCTGTTCTGAGAGCTTCTACAAACGACAACTCTGGGTATACAACCTGACAGTATATGACTGCAAACATGGTCCACCATTTTGCTGCATGTGATCAGAAGATGTTGCCAACAGGGGTGGAAATGAGATAGCATCTTGCCTATATGATTTTATTTGCATAATCCAGAAATCAAAGGCTTTAAATTATATTCTGATTCATGTGCTGGACAGAATAAAAATCGACATGTTCTTGCAAAGCTCAAATTTCTGGCAGAAACAACATCTTCCTGCAAGGTAACTCATGCATTTATGGTTCCTCAGCACACACACACACACACACACATGGAATGTGATTCCGTTCATGCCATTATTGAGAAAGTGAAAAGAGAGAATGGATGTGATCTTACCAAATGATTGGTTCAATCTTGTTAGACTGACCAAGTCCTCTCTAGCTTTCAACAATTTCAATTTTTCCTCTGATACTTTATCCCACTTGTAGAAGCTACTTTGACTAATTGGAATTACATTGAGGAAAGCCGGAGAGGATTTGGAGTAGGGATGTAGGGTCGCAAACTGATGAGATATGTTTAGAACAAGTATGTTCCAAATGTTTTCATAAATACATGTACGTAATGTCTCAAATAGTAATTCTATTTTCAGTGCTACTCAACTCCCTTGCTATTTCGGAGAGGAAGAAAGCAGATCTCCTCAGTTTGCGACCCTGCATCCCTACTACATACTACCCATATGATAAAGGTTTGAGGTCGACCTCAGAAAACGATGAATACCATGACTTCATTTAGAGACAGCTGCAGCATTATCAGCTTCATTGTGTCTTAGATACTGTAATTACCAATCTATTGTTCAGATTTTTGATAAATGTTGATTTTCCAAACAATGTCATTTTGACCTAATCGCCATCATACGAAAGCAAATCGTGTCACATCAACATAATTCATAATAGTACAAGACAAAGGTCATATTGTCAATACAGATGCAACCATTTTAAGAAGTAAGAAAATTATAGACAGATCTGTTCAATAAAATGAATGCTGTCATTCGATAATTGAATTTTAGAAAGTTTTTTTTGTCTCCTGTGAAATTCAGATTTTGTCGCTTAGGTACAGAATTAACACGAAGGTACAAAATGATCTAATAGCAGATCTTATAGCTAATGGTAGCAATGCATACATATAGTACAATATTGTTGTTTCTTATCCGTAGATCTAAAGTTCGAACAATGACAAAGTTTATTATTCGGAGATTCTAAAAAAAGTGATGGGTAATTCCCTAATTCGCATTAGCGAAATCTCGCGACTACTTCTATCTATTGTTCACGTATTTGTTTCTACTTTGAAACGCGCCGTTAGTAGAATTCGTGGTCCTGGGGCAGGCGACACGAAACGCCGTTAGTGAACCCGTTATTAGCGAGAAACGGATTGGTCGGTAATAGACGCTACACTATCAGCGACTCGAAACCTCTGGTAGGTAGAATGTCTGTTAGTAAACGCTAGCCAAGGTGGTTGTCGGATGTCTATGTAAGATTTCCCATACAATTATTGTTCGTTATTATTAGATGTAGAGCTATCTTAGCAACGCCTGCATCAACCAATCAAATTGTGTATCAATTGCTGTCAGCTGTATGATATATAACCATTCTGTCGCCTGCCGTCAGGTCATGTGTTCAATTCAGTCTCACAGAAATTCATGGCACAGACAAGCAAGAGACAACGAAAGAAGGATTACACGCCCGGTGAAATAAGCAGTTTGATTGACAAATTTATTGAGTCCAATGAATTGATTTCCTCGAAACATAACAACGATGTAACCCAAAAGAAGAAGAAGGAGGCATATGCTACGATTCTCCAAAACGTAAATGCCATTGGAGGAAATGAAAGGACTTTGGACTCCATAAAAGATAAATGGCAGAATTTGAAATCAAGCGTAAAGAAGAAGGCTGCCGATTTCTTTGACCAGCAGAAGCTTCTCCGCAAGAAAACGGGTAGTGGACAGTCAGCGCATCTGGAGGAGACGGTGGAAACCATTCTTACAGAGGAAGAATTAAGGATTTTTCGTATTCTTCCACCTGAAAGTGTTAACGGTAAGTAACAAATATTTTACTTAATCTCGAAATATAATTACGCTTGTATTCAAATTCCAGGTATCCCAGGAGGGACATAAAGTGGTGAAGCTGTGGCGGATAGTGAGGATGAGGTCTCCGACACACAGGACAACGACAGTCCTGAACGGTCTCGAGGAGTTGGAAGAACTCGCAAGCGCTGGTTATCCACTGCTCGGAAAATACATTGCGAGGATTATTACGCAGGAATGCTCGACGTAGAGCGGAAGAAGTTGGAGTTAGAAGAAAAAGAGAGTGAAGTACGAATGGAGTACTACAAAACAAAGACGAACTACTACAAGGAATTGCTGGCTCAGATGCAGACACGCCAAACTCAGCATTGATTTTCATCTAATCTTGAGAATATCCCACCTTATAATAACTATATGTATTATCAAAATACATCTACATATAATCCTTACCAAGGATGATGTGCACATTTGTATTGTATATAAATCGTAATACAATTATAGCGTTAACAAAAATGAAGTGTTTTAACGAAAAATCATTAATTATATTGAATACGAAATTAAATAAAAACTCGGTTGACAAGCTCTTGCCTTGTCAATTGCCCACTTCATGTAGATCCAGTGTTATTTGAACTACCAGCAGTTCCTAATTCCACTTCCTGAGTAGTTAACAGAGTAACGCTAATGCATCGATCGATTGCTAGGTTGTGTAAACAAGCACAGGCGATAATTATGTCCGAATTTCTTTTCGGTGAAAAATTCAACTTTTGCGTTAGACAGCGAAAACGGGATTTCAATAGACCGTTACACCGCTCAATAGTTGACCTGCCCTTCTTATGAGCAGCGTTGTACCGTCCTTGAGAAGCATCTGCTGGGTTATCGAAAGGGGTCATTAGCCAGTCTAGTTGAGGATAGGCAGAATCGCCGAGTATTAAATAGTTGCTCCTCATTTCATGGGCATGATTCCATAAGCATGATCGTCGGAGCATGAAGGCATCATGCGAACTTCCTGGCCATCTTACACTAATATCAAATATCCTCAGATTATAATCACACGCTAAGTGGCAATTAATTGAATGAAATCCTTTTCTATTCACAAATGTCGATTCCGTAAAGGGAGCTGAAGGTGAGGAGACAATTGGAATTTGGCTGCCGTCAACGGGTCCTATCACTTTAGGAATGCCACAGTAATTGTAAAACTGATTAATGCTGGAAGTCATTTCTTCTCCAGTTGGTATTCGAATGAAGTCTCCATTGCTGCGACATAAACTTTCCGATACAGCATGTATCGCGCGACTGGCTGATCTATCGGAAACTCCATGCAAATCACCGATAGTACGCATGTATCCTCCTTGAGAATAGAAACGTAGTGCACATAAGACTTCAGTTTCTACTGACAAAGCACAAGAGCGATTTGTGGATCGCGTTAAATCACTTCGAAGTTTTTCGCAAAGTTCTTGTACAATTGATTTTGGGAACCGGTAGCGGTCAAAAAAATCCTCATCACGCTCTTCTTCTATAGGATTGATGCGTGGTCTAAATAATCTTCTTCTGTTCCCTGCGACGTCAAATTGCACTCTCCACATCCTGTTAGAATTACTGTGTGTGTTCTGCATGCATTTCGATTACCCAAGTTTATTGATCGAATCAATTTTATGAGTTGAACACGGCTTTATGTATACTATAACACAGAATAAACCACTTAACAGAATCACTTAACAGAATCACTAAAGGTGCCTCTCATGTCCGTTAAGAAATTCGCTAACGGCAGGCTTCACTTTTCTCTAACAGACGTTCGAGTCGCTGGCATTCTATTAGGCTAAAACCCGGTCGCACTAGCAGCGTTCTGTGTCGCTGACTTTCCTGTTACACTAATAACCAAGTTGTTCACAAATATTCGAGTCGTCGACAACACGGCATTAGGGGTCACTAATAACCTGTTAGCTCTAACGGCGTTTCGTGTCGCCTGCCCCTGGAATTTCTTGTTCCATTAATTTTTTGACGTGGTAAAGTTGGTATAAAAACTGCATCTTTTTTGAACATGGTCTGCTGTGTTCTTGATGCAATTACTTTTGACGTAACTCGATGCGCAAATACTTTTTCGCATCTTTTCGAACCTGGGGCAGGCGACACGAAACACCGTTAGTGAAAGTGTTATTAGTGAGAACCAGATGACTCGGTAATAGACGCTACACTTTCAGCGACTCGAAACCTCTGTTAGCTAGAATGTTTATTAGTGAATGCCAGCAAAGGTGGCAGTCGGATATCTATGTAGGATTCCCCATAAAATTGTTGTTCGCTTTTATTAGATCTGGCGTTATCGTAACAACGCCTGCAGCAACCAATCAAATCGTGTATCAGCCATTCAATTCAGTCGCTGAGACAAGCCACAGTCTAATATTAAGTCTATGTTGACACGAAGCAAGGAGGCAAACATGGCGAAAAGGCAGCGGAAGAAAGAATACGCGTCCGTAGAAGTAACACAATTAATTGAAAAATTCATTGAAAATCCTCATCCCGCTGTTCTTCGATGAATTGATTTGGGGTTTAAACAATCTCATTTTGCTTCCTGCGGCGTCAAATTGCACTCTCCACATGCTGTAAAAATGGTGTGTGGCGTCTCCAAATGTCTACGCACTTTTATTCGATTAGACAGTGTTCACTTAGATAAGTTACATTGGTTTTTAGTGACGTCATGAGGGAATATGACAATGCCTGATACGTTGCAGGGATAGGCTAAATCACTGCGCATCTATTCCAAGTCGATAACGTCAGCGTAAACCTTTCCTTGAGCATCAAAATGGCTTTCTTACATTTCGTCTTCCACATTGAGAGACAAGTGAATGTGCATTGCTTAGGCACTACTAACAAGCTTGTAAATAATTCAATATGCGTCCTTTCATTTAGGCTATTTCATATCACTGTAGTTAGACATACAGTAGATCCACGTAATAAATCGCTTAGGCAACGTATGCGGAGTCCCTTGTTTTTTGGTAAATGGTGAAACACATATTGACATTTCTTTATGATATTATTCTAAGCTTCTATATGTGTTTCAAGACAAAATAAACGACTAACAGAATCACTAAAGGTGCCTCTCATACCCGTTGAGGCCGGTTTATACTTCTGGCGTATAATTACATTGCTATCGACTGCATTACGTCGACTGGAAAAAGCTTCAGTCCACTGACAATGTCAGTCGACCTGCTCGTTCCGTTTAATCAGTGAAAGTCAGCGTACATGTGTTCATACTAGTGGCGCAGTCTTTGTGCGCTTGCTGTGTGGTGATGACGTCGGTCGAAGAAGATAGTCCTGTGCTGTTCGCATCATGCCTTTTGCCTTTGAAAAAGAAGAGAACCAGAAAAATGTATTTCAAGCGGATAAACAGAAGACGGAATACTCACTCAGAATTCCTCCTGATTAATGAAATGCGACTATTTGATAACGAAAGTCATATGAATTACTTCAGAATGACAAAATCTGTTTTCGACACTTTGCTATTGAAGCTTACACATGCCCCTACCCACAAACTTCCAATTTCCGTGAAGCAACGTCTTGCTGTCTCGTTACGTCTTTTGGCTTCTGCAATCAATTGCGTTTTCTTTTCGCATGGGAAAGTCTACGGTCTCAAAATCATTAACGAGACATGTGACGCAATTATCGAATCTCTTTCGACCGAATGATTGCCCTCTCCAACCGAGGACAAGTGGCACATCATTTCAGATGGCTTTAATTCAAAATGGAATTTTCCTCATTGTGTTGGAGCCATCGACGGAAAGCATGTTCGAATACAATGCCCCGATAAAAGTGGCAGTGAGTGCTTCAACTACAAGCGATACTTTCTTTTATCTTGATGGCAGCAGTTGATAGTGATTATTGCTTCACTTGTGTTGATATTGGAGGTACGGACGTGAATCTGACAGTTCCGTCTTTTCTTCCTCAAAATTCGGCCAGCTCATTCTGAATGATAAGTTGGATCTGCCAGATCCAGAACCTCTGTCGAAGTCGAGCAATGAAATATTTCCATTTGTATTCGTTGGTGATGATGCCTTTCCGTTGAAGAGCAAACTCATGAAACCGTATCCTGGAACAGACATCTCTATTGACAGGTGCATTTTTAATTATCGATTGAGCCGAGCAAGGCGGATTGTTGAAAATGCCTTTGGCATCTTGGCCAATCGGTGGCGAATTTTTCATGCTCCTATTTGCATGAACCTTTGGAAGGCCAAGAAGATGGTCCACACATGCATAATTTTACACAACTTCTTGCGACGATTTGATCATGAAACTGCACCTGCTCATCGATGCATTCCGGATCACTCTATTGATTTCGAGGATAATAATGGCGAAGTAACTCCAGAAACATGGAGAGCTGAAACTGCTGAGGATACTGGACTTTCAAACATCAGCAGGGTTGGATCAAACAATTACGGAAAACATGCTGCTAAAATTCGAGAGAATTTCAAAACATACTTCAACACCACCGGGGCTGTTCCATGGCAAACAAAGGTTGTCACCCGAGGTGCTATAAACATTGATGATTGAATTTGCATGCAACAGCTGATGACAATTTGTGCACGTTTTCGAAATAGTTTCGGCTAAAAAGTAAGTCGCTTCGACTGGTTTATCTTGGGATACAAGAATATGAGCTAGTCTACATCAATCTCGTAAATTTTTTATTTCCTGTAACTTGTTATGAAATTAAAAAATCTCGCTCGGGCATAGACCAATCTGGGGCATGTAATAACCATTTCACAAGCCTGTATAGCCATGCATCAATTATTGACCAAAAATCATGCTTATGCTTCGTCGAGATGCAATCATATAATTCTATAGGTCTAATGCTTGGCTTTTTGGGGGCTATAGGTCAACTCAAAAAATATTAATTTATTAGATTAACTAGTTCGATGTTCGATGCTTCATGTAGATTGGTGTGGAGTCATATGATTGAGCTTAGAGCCATTTTGTCTCATTTCAGTACAACATTCAGATGAATTTTTGAAATACATTAGTAATCAAGTGCATTCGAATATAGGAAAATCTATCAATGGTCTGGCTACATTGGGCCCAAGATTCTTTATTTCATGAATAATTACAGGCTGTCTTTTAATTATACTTTGTTTTCATAATTGCCGATGCTATGTGGTTTTCAGGAAGCTCTTTCTAGGCCTACTTCCCGTAAAGCGTTGAATGCAACTTAATCATGTTGACTGCAGATAACTTATAAGAAACAGTGCAAAATTTCATCCAAAAAGCTGTATTTTGGTTGCTGAGCAGGATCACACATGCACTCAGATGTTGCGATACTCAAGTCTGCTGTCCGCGTCCACGTGAATGGAAGTGTCATGATTCACTAGTTCCCGCTGCATTGGATGCAATTGTTCATCGTGTAGTTGCATCTCTTCGTAGTTAAAAAGTACGCGTTGAATGTCCATCTTCACCTTTGACCTGTGTACTGGGGTCAGGCTTCTCAAACTTTCGGCAACATGATTGCCAAAAGCCAAGCAGTCGTCGTGTCTATTTTGCTTCTTCATCCATGTTTCCATGCAAGCAATCACTGTATCCTCAGCCTGAGTCTTTTTTCTTCTTTTGCTCATTGGCTCGAGATTTTCAACATTTTCAGTAAATGTGAATTTTTGTCGATCCTGATCCTCATCCTCTGCAGCACCTTCCACGAAACTTGAGCACAGTGGTGATGAGAGAGTTTCACAGGACCTCGACGCCTTCTCGATGAAAGATAGGGTTTGGAAATATTTCCAAGCGATCGGCTTGGATCTTCCATCGCCACTTTTCGCTTCTCGATCTCTTGCGCGTAGTCGCATATAATGATCGCGCAGATACATCCATTTTTTCTTGCATGCTGCTTCATCCTTCTCTATGCCGACAGATGAGAGGGTACGACTTATCTCTCTGCATGAATTGCCAGCCCTTTCCGTATCTTTGAACTTATTATTTTCACCACCCACATATGCTCATACTTTCGAACCTCCTCGATCAGTAATTCTTCAAACAAATCAACATTCGCATTTGTTGGTGCTGCAGATTCTTCAGACATTGTGCGCTATCAGTCGACTGGTTGCAAATGAAGTTGGATCGATTCCAACTTCAATGCGCTCCCAGAAACATCAGCCGACTGACTATGTGACTCATCAATCGATGACGCCGGTTACAGTGAGTTGCATTTTTTTCTCTGTCGAAGTCAACCGACTAATGTCAGCGTAAGCCAGTTAGCGTTGACTGGCGCGTTACGCCAGAAGTATAATCAGACCTTTAAGAAACTCGCTAACGGCGTGCTACACTTTTCCCTAACAGCCGTTCGAGACGCTGACATTCTATTAAGCTAATACCCGGTCACGCTAGCAGAGTTCTGTGCCGCTGACTTTCCTGTTACACTAATAGCCGATTCCCTAACAGAATTTTGAGTCGTCGACTTCAGGGTATTAGGGATCACTAATAACCTGTCAGCCCTAACAGCGTTTCGTGTCGCCTGCCCCTGAATGGAATGGTTTCTCGCAGCAACTGTAATAAATTCCGTTTTAAAATTTCAAGTTTATGTCATTGAAATTCAGAATTCTACTGTCTAATATTTCAACAGTGAATTGAATGTCAGGGGAATTAAATGTAATCTCCTAGGACATCCCTTGATTTATGTATCAACTTGAGTATGTGCCTGTTCAATGTACATATACAATGAATAAGCAAATTTTTATTTCTTGATTATCCTAAAATATCAAACAAAAAAATCAAACATATTCTTGGGCATTTTTTTTATCTTTCAGATGAACATGATGTGAGAGGGAAATCAGTGCTCAATGTCACAAAAGTAGTCTAATGGTAGTAGTCTTCAATTTCAGAATTGAAAAAATATTTCAATTAGATGCTCGCGTCACTGCATTAAACTTGGGATTTGCACAGTGCTGAAGTAGTCAGAGTTTACCTGGAGAGTTGTGAAACTTTCGGTCCGGATGGTCTCTGGACCATACGGCCAAGCGCATAACCTTAGCACTGTTGCAGAGAGACCACAGTGCTGCACTCGATAACTGATCACATCGCCATGATAGATCACATTGCTGCAAATTGGTTTATTACTGTTTAAATAATGCTAAAAGCATTATTTCGATACTCCTTAGCGCAGTTCTTAGCGCGCTTTTCTTCTTTGCGCAGTTCATTGTTGTGTCTTCTACTGATCTACCTGTTTGGCTTCTAAAATTATAGTCATGAACGTTGAACATCAGGTTCTGTACATGGTTGTGTAAGGAATTTGATGTGACTTTTAAACATTACAATTGTGGGCTTTAAATTTGTATACGTCTATTTGCTTTGCATCTACATGTCAATAGGTTTTACAACTGAATGTGGATGCCAATCGTTGTCGAAAGCTGAACAAGTAAAATTTTTCATTGATTTGTTGAATCGCTGTAAATAAATGTCATTCATGTAATGTTGCAAATTGCTCTTTGTGTTTAATTAAGTGAGCTTCATGTTTTCATATGCTCTGCTTAAATATTTTTGAATTTGTGCAAGTAGCACGTACATTACTGCGTTTGTAGTGTGATTTTGGCCATTTGATCACATAAATTGTGAAGTCAATCTATTGGGAGGTTTTATGTTGGAACGATGCTTGGCGATATGGTGCCTAGATTTTCACGGATGAAAATAGTATCGTTATCAAAAACAAATAAAAGTAATGCCCAACGTGGTCATACTTAATCAATAAAATAGCACTAAGCTTCCGAACAGAAACCTTGTAATAAAAAACCAAAAATTTTTGCAAGGCCTTTCACCTGCGTCTTACAGGCATCTTCAGGCAATTGTGTTATTCTTCACATTTGAGATAAAATATATACATCGTCAATTAACTTTCAAACATCACTGTCCAAGCATGTCAAATCAATTAGCACATGATATGAAAGGGAATCTTTTCATCAAGTCTTAACAATAGGGAGTCACACCTGCAGAAGTAACTGATCCCTCGTACCCGCTCCTCACACCAGAAGACCTTTCCATGCCTGGCTAATCTCCCACCTGTTAAAATTGATGGTGGCACACGGGAGGTTCTCCATTTCAAGTTTTGTTTCACAAAATTAAAACTGCGCTCCCTTTCTTTTTAAGCCGAAGTTATATTTATTGATTTAAAATACAGATGAGACGTCCGGTTTCTGCACTCAGTGCCTTTCTCAAGACCCAACAGTCCCACCTGTTGTTGAAACTCGCCGTCCTCTCAGATAACACCGCTTCCTTCACCTTTCTCTTATACCAATGCCCCTCACCAGCTAAAATCCGCCCTTCCCGCCACGTCATCCTATGACCTTCTTCCCAACAATGTTTCGCTATCTCAGAGGTAGTAATACTTGCTTTTTCAACATTTTTCTTGTGCTCTTTTGTTCTCACCTCCAGACCTCGTTTTGTCTCTCCGATGTAAACTTTGTCACAATCTGAGCATGGAATACTGTAAATTATCTCTTTCCTTTCCATTGCCTCCCTCTTTCTTATGAGTCCTTTCCCGATAAAACCGGAATTCTTCTCGAACACTTTTATCTTGTGCCTCCTCATAATGTTGTAAATTCCTTCAGACAAATTCTTTTGGTATGGTAAACAGACTACTCCTTCTCAATCATCATCTTTCACATCTACATGTATTTTCTCCTTCCTGACTGATCGAAAGCATCTCTCTATGAAACCCCTGCTGTAACCATTCTGCCGAAAGGCCCACTTCAGATGTTCAAATTCCTCCTCTCTATTGTCTCCGTCACATACCTTCATCGCTTGTCTTATCAAACCTTTCAAAACTCCCGACTTGACCCGTTCGCTGTGATTCGATCTTTCATTAATATATAAATCCGTGTGTGTTTTGTTTCTGTAGACCTTGGTAATAATTCTTTTTTCCTTTCTCTCTAGCTCTACATCCAAGAATGCCAAACTCCTTGTATTCTCGTTTTCTTTTTCGTACGTGAATTTTATATCGGGATGAACCGAATTCATAAATTCCACCAACTCTTCTCTGTCTTCCCCATTGCCCTCCACTACATCCAAACAGTCATCTACGTAGCAAAGATGCAAAAACTGTTGGTTTTTTATTACATGGTTTCTGTTCGGAAGCTTAGTGCTATTTTATTGGAAAAGTAATGCCGTTTTTCTAAAACGTTGAATGAGGTTGAAAATCACTTTTAATCATCAATTGTGCATTATTATCTATTGCACATCATCAATTAAAGACGTCTCGACACGACTGCGTAATTAAAAATTAAGTGGGCTTCTTCTGAGGGAAGCAATTCTAGAAATAGGAGCGGAGAATTTTTTATTGCGGGAAAATATACGATTAATAAACACTACTGCTCAATTCTAATTTTTGAGTAGTGTTATGTTGCAGCCATTTCGCATTAGAGCACGTAGACATCTATGTGGATATTAGCTTGGAAGATTGGGAAATTTGTGCATATGGCATCCATATGAAAAATCCACATAGGTACCATTTATCTTTTCCAGTGGAATGTTTTTAATTTTCTATTTGGGGCATGCACCCAGATGGTGAAATGACTCATCCTCTTCACTCAGACTTTGATGAAAAAGCTCTCGATTGAAGCGCTTATAAAATATACCTTGATAATAATCAGTTTCTGATAGTTTGAAAGGTTGAACCTTGGGTAAGTAAAACAAAACTTGGTTTTTCTTTACAAAACTTGAGTCTGCTGTACTATTTATTAATGCTGCATATAGGACCTACACAAATTAAGCAATAAAATTGATATTTTGATTTGATGCCTGATAAGAGCATAAAGTTCTGATTTTTTAATAATCATAGTTTCAATCAATTCACAAAATATGTCAAAAATCAAACACTAGTGATGATTGGATGTTTCATTTTGGGTTTCACAATGCCGCGCATTGAAAGTTCGTGCATATTGAATTTGCTGTAGGCTTACATGTATTTTGCTGCATTTGCGCATATTGAATTTTTAAATAGTTCATATACTTCACATGGATATATTCGCAGTTATCTTCACACCCTTAAACTGTCTGCAATAGCCGACAATTATCCAAAAATGAATTAATTCCAATTTCGAATTCTAAATATGTTTAACAATACACTGACTACGCAGATGCCATTTATTAAGTCTGTTTATTTCTGAGTGATAAAATGAAAACAATTGCTTTGTTATAAGCAATGTGCAGTTCAATCATAGTTAGACCAAAAACCTTCAGTTAGTTACTATATCAGTGTAGGTTAAAATATAGGGAAGCTTTATAGCGCAATACAAGCACTTAGGCTACTAATTACAGTTATTGCAGCAAAGATTCGTTTCACACTAATACCACACTTCTGATGGAGCCAAAAGGAATTTTGGCCTATAGAAAAATCCTGATGCATTACAAAATACAGACAATGTACTTCGTTTAATTGATTCTGCTCATTCGTTGAAGGTTGGGTTTCGGTTTTAGGTTTTGACCGAAGTTTAAGGTATTTTTTTTTGCTCATCCTTGAGTTTAAGCCTATTTTTCTTTTCTAACCGATTTAAGCGAGTTTTGCTGGAACACTTTAGAAAAGCTCAGTATACCGACTTTAACTTAACTTGGCTAATTTGCGGTAAACTCGGTCAACTAAGTTTCTTGAAAAACTCAATTGACAATGCTGGTTTCATTCGTCATGCACGTGGAAATGAACTAACCGACGAAATACTGATGAAAAGATTCCTGCTTCCTCTTATGTCCGAAGCCCTGTACAGGATTAACTGGACGCTAAGCGTGCGACATTTTTCCTGTATAAGATTTATGCATTTGGTACACTTTTTGCCGGGTGTTTGATCACTGAAATGTCTCTTGTATCTATAACTTACCTGTTTCATTTGATTTAACGGCAAAAGAAACCGCTCCTTCAACACGTCGAACGTGCCGTGTCATCCAATGCGAAAGTAAGTCTTCCGTCTTTTCAGTAGATTTTTCAATATTTTCATTCAAGAAAGTCTGAAAGCATAAAAGGGATGGTTTCGAAACACATCTTAAAAAAAAAACTTAAGTCAAAGAAGGATAGTTTAGGTGCAACTGCAGTTTCAGCTATGTAGAATTATAATGGCAAATCCATCAATTGGATATTGTATCACATGCGATCTTCTCCGTCATGTCTAGCTATGACTGTCAACCATTTTTTAAAAATTAAATAACACCATAATAAAATCTCGACTTTATTTAAATGTTACTTGAATCCAATTATGACTTATTGCTGTTATTAGGCAACCCCATTCATTAAATCAACTGAAAAGAAATGACGAGAAATGGAGCAATAAGAATTTTGAACTTCATTACATATTATCAATGACTATGACTCTCCATTTCAGCTTATTTTATCTAATTTACTCTTAATTACTAGATGGAGGATTTCTTAAAACAAATAGGAATTGTTTCATCTGCAATCATACGACAATCAATTGTTCCTGAAAATACTGCCGGGAAAGCAGTCAAGAAATTGTCTGCGATCTTCTCATTTGTCATGAGATGACTTACGTGTATGTACTCCTTTGCTCTATCTATAAGAATATTAACACATGGAATTTTACAAATAATGATAGTCAGTCAAACAGAGATCCACTGTGAGTCATAACAAGGTCGATCAGATTTTCGTTACTTTTTGGGAAATTTTTTTAGATTGGGGAATCACTCGGAATAATGAAACCAAACCACCATTTCTTTGATTTCTTGCGTAAGTGGCCGGGACGGCAAATATGTAGAACTTTAAAAGAATTGAACTGGACATTAGCAGCAAATTGAAGTTGAACTATTGACAAGATGTTGGAATCAGTATCGATATGAACTTTCTGGACGTCACCTTTTAACGATCCATTCTTGTACTTTAATCATTTGTCACACTCATTTAATGAATGTATTGCAACACTTATGATGATTACACCAACTTACCATGATGCTCATGAGATTCAAGTTAATGGTGTTCATGAACGATAGCAATTCATTTTGATCTCCATTAACATGAACAGGATAGTCTTTCCATTCCAGTTGATTCTTATCTTTGTATTCTACAAATTAAAAACATAAATTTTACTTTAATCGAAGAAGAAATAGATGAGGTAATAACCTGACATTTTTCATATAGGCTAATATGATATTTATATTAATGAGATCTATAGGTAAAACTCCAAGTGTTCCCTTACTACATTTTACGGTCCAACTATATCTTTGAGTAGTTATCAGTGAGCATTCCACTATAAAAATGCGTCAACTTCTTTAGCTAACACTTGGAAATTACATGTTCATCGATTGTTACAGCATCATCTACACTGCAAATCGCTCAATACCAATCACATACGAAGGACGCATACCAAAGTATTTTTTGGTATATTTCTGCATTCTCTTGGTATCTAGTCGTACGCTTTTCGCATGTTATTTCAAATTTGGTATGCTTTACATACTAAAGCCATACCAGCACAATGCTAAAAAAAGCATAAATCATGTCCAAAGTATGTTGATTTAAGGCCTTTTGTCAATAAAGATCACACTAATGTTGCTACTGTTCTGTAAGTAGTGAGATAATGACATTCAAGAGTCATGCTTTCAATACTGAATTCGATTATAATTAAAGCTGAGTGATAGAGGCAGCTTTCACCTGGTTGAATTTACCCTTTTGATAAAATTGAAAAGAAAAAGTTTGATTTTTAGCAGTCACTTTGTTTCATAAAAGAAACCATAAAGTTTGTACAATAAAATGGTATGAAATTTGCTCCGAAATAAGTAACCTCAACGAAAGTGGTTGGTTTATTAACCTTGGAGGACCAGTTAGTTGACAGGTTTCTTATATTTTCTTGACCAATTTACACTCTGTTGCTTGTACATGTAGTTGTTAACGATAACCTCATTTGAAATTTTGTAATTAGTAGCTCACAGAATGTCTACTTAACTTGCTAACAATTTTTCATAGAAATTTGCGTTAAACTTATCAATCATAGAAAAAGATTAGTGAATAGAAATTATGCGAACATAGAAGTATTCGGCACAGATGCGCAAATTGAGGCCATGTGCTATGTACTTCGATACACGTAAGTCTAAGGCATTTCATGAATAATCAATAAGTATTCAACCATCAACAATGCATTATTTATGCATTATGTAATTTTGAAATTAAGCATATTATCAATCCGAAACAAAAATTCATGAATGCAAAAATAGTTATGTTTGAGATATATAAGTCAACATGATTGCACGAAAGATATCGTTTGAATGAATTGATGTTAATCAACTTGGTTAATAAAGTAGAGCTAACTAAGCTTTGTGTCACTGTTGTTAAACAAGTAGCAACAACGACATACTCGTGGAGATAAATTTCACAATAAATCTTATCTAGTTAGATATCACTCTATCAAACAAAAAGACCAAAAATATCGAAATCAAGACCATTAGGCAACTGTAAAAGCAATATACAAAATTTTGAGCTTCTTAATCGAACAACAATTTATTGCCGAAAATGTCAATCTTTTCAATTGCTATAAAGCCACAGTTTCACACACGATTTTTCGAACAATTTGTTGGTCCATCAACCTGAACATTTAATAATGTAATTAGCAGATCCTCCCATCTTTACAGTATTGCATTGTCCATATACCGTCCATCAGAAAAAGTGTTATACTAATGTACATGAGTCTTTATTATGACAAGATCGTACATTGGTCGTCTCGAGTAATAGAGACCACTCACCCATTTTCAGGTTCAAGGTGAAGGGTGGTACATTTTGCCGGACAGCATAATGCCACCGCATGGACACATTGAGCACGAAAGGGTCATAGAAGACAAGATCAAAATTTATTTTTCAATAAGAATTGCCTCAAATGGATGATTTAACTATTATTTATTATTAACCGACACTTTGAGTTATGTCGGAAATTAGAAATTCTGTCATCAAATTTTATGATTTTATCACAGCCAAAGTTATCCTCCAATTAAAATGACCTATCAGAAAATGCTTCAAAATCATAATTTTCCGGGAGCTAGCGCATGTTTATATAACATCTCGCATGCTACCGTCTTAAATGTAGCGAAATATTAACGAATCTTGTTCATGCTAATATCACGAAGTCTTACAGGAATCGGCTCTATCTTTGAAAGTGTCAGTTATCTCTGAATGAATGACTTAAACACGTTGTTTCTCATGTTGCAGTTTTATTGACAGAGAGCATTGCTAATTAATTTTTTTCAATAGACTTGATAATCAAAAGTTTTGAAACTCGTAACTTTGGGCACGTGGTTCTCTGAAATCACAGAGGGGGTTCATTTAAGGCCTAACTTAAGCATGATCAGATGTACAGAAAAATTTAAGAATTACTCTACGGTGCTAATACACTCGGTATTGGTATAGTAAAGCAATCTGAATAAAAAATGAAAGTATACCTAAAATCCATACTGCCTTCAACAGGCCATGAACAGTTGGTACGTTTCTTCTTGTTATCCGAATCAGAGTATATAAACAATCCAAGAATGAGGCACACCAAGAAATCGAAAACCACGTATCGTATCTCTGAAAAATGATCATCAAAAAGACATTGATGACCTCAAATAAGCTCAAAAACGCGGATATCGGCAAATGAATAATTGTTTTAGTTAGAGCGCGATAAAATGAACATACTTTTCGTTTGACCGTCTATCAGTGTGACCAAACCAAGTTTGAGAAAATAGAGATCTATTGGCGCTGTTATGAGTATTAAAAATCTGTGGGACGGAATTCGATAATGATTTATGCTGTCATTTTACATAAAACTTTAATAAAGGCCAGTTTATCTCATGTAAAGTATACGTACCACCCAATAAGTAATTTAGTATAAAAGTTTTCATAAATCTCTAATTCGACAAAGAAAGATATTGTGATATGTCAATCTGTGGATGGGACGGAATCGATGGATTTTAGATAATTGAGGATTTGTATTTGGTTCCATTTCCAATAAAAACTGCGGTGTTTGTAACTACCTGATCACTAATGCTTGGCAATTTAGATCATGCCTTATAATATCATGTATGGCAATAATAAGCATGTTCCGTACTTCTATGATAAAACAGCCTTTAGAAAAAAGTAAATTTTCTGTTGGACGGAATCTGTAGGATGTAAAAATGAAACTAAAAAATGAAACTTTGAAGTATGTTCCCTCGTATGATAACTTCGAATCCTCTATCTAATAGGGTCACTCCGGTGTATTTTGAGCATTATTGATTGTTAACTTTTGACTTTTATTTAGCATCTAAGCAAGACTTCCGTCCTACAGATTTCCAGAATTTATTGAAATTTGAACTTTAATCTCATCAAATGTGTTCTACGTTAACAAACTGGCCGACCACTTTTTCCTGAATCGAGCACTACTGAGTACAACAACATCAGAGTCTTCAGAGTCTCTCAAACTATTTATTGACGACGAGTTTGTCCAGCAAGTGGTGGACTTCTCAAATACCTATGCAACACAAAAAGGAAACCCAAGACATCAAATGACGCCGGATGAGTTTTATGTGACATTAGGGATCTTCATCTTGTCAGGATATAACCGTGTTCCTTCCCGACGAATGTACTGGGAGATGCAGGAAGACAGCCACAACACCTTAGTATCTGAAGCAATCAGAAGAAATCGATTCGACGACGTTACCAAGTTCCTACATTTTCAAGACAATACAAAACTGGATACAAACGACAGGCTTTCTAAACTTCGACCGCTGATCGAACATATGAACAAGCGGTTTGCTGATCTTGCAGTCACAGAAAGAGATGTATGCGCCGATGAAAGCATGATTGAATATTATGGTCATAGTAGCTTGAAGCAATTTATCAAAGGCAAACCTATAAGGTATGGCTACAAAGCCTGGTGTCTGAACTATCGCCTTGGATACTGCTTACAATTTGACATCTATCAAGGCTCGCAAGGACATCAAAATTCTATATATGACAAAGCTTTTGGAAAGTGTGGCAGTGCAATGATGTCTTTGATTGATCGTTTGCCAGAGCGACTGCGAACATTACCTTTGGATTTCTACATGGACAACTTATTTACCAGTATGGCTTTGATTAACGAAATGCACTCAGGAGATTACGGTTTCGTCGGCACAATTCGCGAAAACAGGATAACAAAATCATGTCCTGTTCATTTTTGAAGAAGAAAGAACGTGGAGCATCTGAAGTTGCGGTCGATGAGGCTAACCATATTGTCATTGTCAAGTGGATGGATAATTCCTGTGTTGCAATGGCTTCTAACAGCCATGGAAAGCTTCCCCTTGCAACTACAGAGAGATGGGATCGTACAACAAAATCTCGCAAGCAGGTGTGATGCGTTAGTAATGTGTATTGCTCATTTGTTTCTAACAAACATTCTTCTTTTCAGATTGAACAACAGAGCTGCATCAGGAAATACAACCTCAACATGGGTGGCACCGATCGCATGGACGAAAACATCGGGAAGTACCGAATCAACCTCAAAGGTCGTAAATGGTACTGGAGCATCATGACATGGTGCTCTGATGCAGCGATTTGCAATGCCTGGCAGCTGCTTCGGCTGTCTGGATCTGAAATGACTCAGTTGGAGTTTCGCAGATCTGTTGCTGTGCAGCTTCTCAAAACGCATGGGAAGCCTCCACACCAAGGAAGACAAATAGGTGCCTTTGTGAAAGACCGACGAGTGTCAAATGAAGTGAGATTCGACCAGAAGGGGCACTTTCTCACCAAGACTCCGAACGTAAAGCAATGGAGATGTGCCGGACAATTCTGTTGTCGAAGGCCAACAACCTTGTGCACAAAATGCCGAGTTGGCTTGTGTGCGAAGTGCTTTCAGCCGTGGCATGATTCTTGACTTAATCTTGCGATCGTTTGTTCTGACTAAAATCTATTTAACGTCTGTTAAATTGAACAATACTTTGTTTTTTAAAACAGATTAAAAGAAATAAGCTGATTCTATTTTTAAGGCAAAAATGATACATTGATAATTGGTTTTCAAGCATTTTGTTGGATACAAAAGTCAAATTCGTTAGTCACGAGGAAACTCCCGGTGGCATAAAAATATGCCAGTCTGGTTCTTCATTAAAATTAAATTTTCTGAGAACATGATTCAAGCTCCAAACTATTGGTCAAAAAAGAAATTAAAATAACTGCATTTGAATAAAAAATCTGTTGAAGATTAACTTTGGGCGTTAATGGGTTAAATATAGACTCATTCGATGACAGTTCATTTATTCGTTTCTCTATCGTAATTGGAAGCTGTTTGATTATGTTTCTTGGGTGGTTTGACTTCGTGTTGATGCAGAGCGTTTCTTGGTCCTGCTTTTGGTATGGACGATGCGATCCATCATTTGAATTCAAGGTAACATCTAGAAAATTTACCACTCGCAGGTTGCATTGAATCTCGACTTCGAGACCAAGCTGCCTAAATATTTCGTGAAACTTCTTCCTTGCAACATCTGCCTGCCTACCAGTTGTATTTCTGAAGTAGACCAGACCATCATCTCGATACAGACCGATAAACTCCTTGTTGAAATCCTTGGCTAAAGTATGCAAGATGTAGTAGATTCCAACTAATTCGCATATTTCAGCTCCGTCGTAAGCTCCCATTGAAACTGTAAGTATATGTGCGTTTAGTAAATACTATCATAGTTGTTTCAACGTTGAGTAAATTTTTATATGAACTTCAGCAAAACATTTCAATGTTCTCTGATCGTTTCGATTTCGCCACATGTAGATATCAGTAAGTGACATAGTCTTCTCTTGTAATGGTAGATATTTTCTGTACATAGATTTCATGGTAAGCATTGTAAATACTCAACCCAACATGTTGATATCTATTTTTTGAATGTTGCTTGGTACATTTTTATGAACGATTAGTTTCGGTTTTACTGTATATGGTCGTGTAAAGTAAGTCGTTACTGAATATTAAAGATATTTATCCTGCATTAGAAGTTTTACAGAAACATCGAAATTCGCGTTATTTCTCTTGACCCATGGCTCATTGTCTTTGAACAGCATCCATTTTCGAGAATGACGTATTGCTTGCAGATCCTTCCAATCCAATTCAACATAACTTGAAGCAAAGTTCAAAGAATTTTCCAATAACTCGTGCGTTATTGAAGGATAAAGTCTTTAACATCGAAAATCATGAATTTACCACTCGATTTGCGCTCCAGTCCATCAAACCATTTTATTACTTCATTAGTGCTTCTCCACTGACATACCCCAATTTGAGTTCGTAACTTAGAATTCATGTTCTCCAATATACTCTTACTGATTCGACCGATTTCGTTTTTTGAGGGATTGATTTTATCCGATTGATTTCAACAAGGAGTATATCGGTCTGTATCGAGATGCTGGTCTGGTCTACTTCAGAAATACAGGGTGTCGCACGTAAACCGCCGGATTTTAAACTTTTATTACTCCTCAAATATTCATCTGATCGTCATGAAATTTCGACTCATACTAGTTTGGAGTATAGGATTTATGATGATTATACCTGTTGTACTGAGAATTGTCAGAAAATTCTGATTCTATTGACCGAATGACATGTAGTAAAATTGACATACCAACAATGTATCTTAACATGTAAAATTTAATGATAAACTTTTCCCTTTATTTTCCCCACGTCTTTATCAATAATGACCATAACGAATTAAGGTAAATGTCATAGAAAACATTTATCAAATGAAAAACATAAGAAAAAAGTGTTATTAGTCATCGAACTTCAACGTGTCATCCTCCATTCTCGAGGACGGATTCGAGTCGCTTTTGGCAGACCAGAGCAGTTTCTCGACACATCTCAATTGTCACTTCTTGGAATGCCTGTATGATGCGGTCCTTCAGGTCTTGCATGGATGTTCGCCGTGTATGGTAAACCTTGGACTTGACAAAACCCCACAAGAAGAAATCGCAAAGCGTCAGGTCAGGTGAACGCGGTGGCCAGGGAATGTTAGGAGATCCACGTCCCATCCATCTGTTAGGCATATTCTTGTTCAACCACTCACGCACAGGAAGTCCCCAGTGTGGAGGTGCACCATCTTGCATGAATATGATGCTCCTGTCTCTTCTGTCCGACTGAATCGCTGGCCAAAATTCCTCCTGTGGCATCTTGAGATACCGATCCTTGTTGACGGAGGTGTCGAAGAAGAACAGTCCTTAGATACCTGATTGGCTGATTGCCGCTCGGACGGTGGTGCGTGGCGAGTGCATAGACTCTTGCTTAATCCAGTGAGGGTTCTGGTTGGCCCAATAACGACAATTGTGGCGACCACACCACCATCCAGATGGAAGTGAGCTTCATCGGACCAGGTTAGTTCCACTAAATGGCTCGGGTTGGCTTGCATGCGCTGTAGCTCCTGTTCTGCGAACTCCATTCGGTTTTCCAGATATTCTTCGTGTAATCGCTACACCACCTGGACCTTGTACGGATGCCATCCATAGTCATGGAGGATGCGTTGGATAGTGCGGCGACTCACTTGAAGACCATTAGATGCACGACGGGTAGATGTGTTTGGGTCCTCCTCGAAGTGCTGCACAACTCGTTCCACATTCTGCTCTGTTCGTTCAGAAGATGACCGGTCCCGCTTGACAGTCACCACACTACCACTGGTCAACAGTTTTGTGTGCCACCGCTTTATGGTACGGGCATCCGGTGATCTCGCGTTCTTGCCATACTCTGAATGATAAAGCCTTTGTACCTCCACTGGACTCTTGAGCCATTCGTACCAAGCCGCGCATTTTGCTCGTTCTGCAATCGAATAATCATCCATTCTTCTATGTTCGATTCTTTTCAGATAGTGATTCAATCGTCGAATGGTATTCTATATGAAATGGAAGTAACTGAACAATATTCTTTTCAAGACTGCGCACAATTCGTTGTGCAGAATACGATTCATGTTAAGTTAATTAACTTGATCTAGATTTTCGATGTCAACAAAATGAGTACATGTCATTCGGTCAATAGAATCAGAATTTTCTGACAATTCTCAGTACAACAGGTATAATCATCATAAATCCTATACTCCAAACTAGCATGAGTCGAAATTTCATGACGATCGGATGAATATTTGAGGAGTAATAAAAGTTTAAAATCCGGCGGTTTACGTGCGCCACCCTGTACAACTGGTAGGCAGGCAGATGTTGCAAGGAAGAAGTTTCACGAAATATTTAGGCAGCTTGGTCTCGAAGTCGAGATTCAATGCAACCTGCGAGTGGTAGATTTTCTAGATGTTACCTTGAATTCAAATGATGGATCGCATCGTCCATACCGAAAGCAGGACCAAGAAACGCTCTGCATCAACACAAAGTCAAACCACCCAAGAAACATAATCAAACAGCTACCAATTACAATAGAGAAACGAATAAATGAACTGTCATCGAATGAGTCTATATTTAACCCTCAGAGACCTGAGCTTTTTCACACCCTCTGAGACCTGAAGGGGGGTCCAGTTGACCCCTTTGACATATTCTTAGTTTACCTGCTTAAATCGATATCAAAACATTAGGAAAGTTGATTTTAGGTAAAACAATGGTGTTTGCGTGTAGCAGGTCGGTATAGCGAATCCCTTGAGTGACTTTCAGCCTTCTCAGTAAACACGTGCGAAAATATGGTGCTTTTGTAAGTCAGCCACATTCAGTACAGCATCATTTGTTCTAGGAAGCGGCTTTACGATATTTTGTGTCGCCAGGGTCATTCCATGAAATCGTGACATAGATGCGCAAAAATAAAAGAGACTTAACTTAACCACTAAAGGTGAATTTGAGAAGTATATAACCGAAAGTTTATGTTTTCACATCGATTTCAAAATTTTGGCTAATTCTACTAGAATTACACACAAATAGAAATGCGTACTTTTTTCTTTAGTTTTTTGATTTTTTCCACCGATTTAAGTTGTGAAACTGATAATGAAAAAGCATTGCAAATGAGCTTCAACTCCATTTTTAGTAATAGTTGATCGTACTATTACATTCCGTAAAAAAGAATAATGAAATTTTGAAATTGTGTCACTTCTATAGGCTGTTAAAGTGCAAATAGATAGTTTTGTTCCGTTCGTCACGAAATGATCTATTGTTTTTATTATTCAATAAGTATGAAACATTTCAATTAGCGGTTGCCCTCTATTTGTCAACTAACGTCTTGACTAGACACCACATTAATCTCAGACAAGTATGATGTAATGGGTGTAGCTGAGGTGCGTGGCGAACGGGACATCGCCATTTCAACTATCTCTACCGGATAGTTGAAAATTGTCCCATTAGTCACACACATCTGTTAAATTAATTTTCACGACCAAGACTAAGTCTATGGCAATGCACTTTTGTTTAGACTTATAGCCAGCCGAAATGTGCTTGACAGAGCGAGTGAGCGCGATCATTGTGCGGCTGGCGACATTCATAGATATCCTACATCGTCGAATGCAAGGTGAAGCGCCGTCGCCAGACAGGGGATTGCCGAGACAATGAATAGGACGTTTGACACGAACTTGTCATTCTCTGGTCGAACATCATGCTTTTAGCAGCAGCAGAGCGGAGGCGCCTTGAGAGAGCCAGAATGACAATCGAAATGAAAACAGAAGAAAACAAGTAAGCGGCAATGCGAATTGAAGAGGAGAAGAGCAACGGTGAAGCAAATGCGATCGAATAGTGAGACGATGAAGCAACGGGAATATGAGAAAATGCGAAAGGGAATTCAGCGGCAGAAGAAAAGAAAAGAAAGAGCCGACACCTCCGCATTCCTGACTCCTCAAAGTGAAGGGAAAGCGGTCTCCCGTGTGAGATGCACTCTACCGAGAAGTCCCACGCGTCGGAGAGAAGTTGTAAAGCGATTGGCGGAAGAGGAGAGACTCGTGAAGAAGATCCCAAAGTCAAATTCCAATGGAAATGCCCTGTCTCAAGAGACGAAAGAGGTAGTAGAGAAGTTCTACTGCGATGATCTGACTTCAAGAATCTACGCTGACACCAGAAAATCCAAGAAGGTGAGAAATCCTGATGGAACGAAAGAAAGGGTGCAGAAGAGATTGCTGTTGTACAATTTACACGACGCTTATCGCTTGTTTAAGCAAAAGAACCCAGACGTTTCTATCGGAGTATCCAAATTCTGTGAGCTTAGACCAGCATTTGTTGAGACTGTCTCTGAGAAGGACCTCACCGTGTGCTGTTGTCCTTACCACGAGAACTTCGCATACATGATCCAAGCAATTGGGTACAGGAACAACGTCGTGTCGTTTCTGGAGGACTTTTCGTGCAACACAGATAGTGCTGACTGTACGTTCTCACGATGTGGATTTTGCTCGTCTATCGACGTTGAAGCAGTGTTGGACAAGGATTCATACGAAGTCTTCATGTGGAAAGGGCCCAAACATGATAAAGTAAGTTCAAAAGGTGATTTGCACTTTCATGTAGTATATGTTCGGCACTATACCGTATTAACTCTTATCATTTCCCTGTGTTGTTCACGCTTATTCTCATCATACCTGTATTTTGCCTTGTACAGGTATAAACCCGTAGTTTGACTATTGATGCATGTAGGCAAGACGCTATCATTTCTAAAAAGATGCACATGGACATGTAATACATAGAATCAATAGAATATCATTTCAATTATTTTTGGCAATCGTATGTCTAATTTGTAATTGTGATTTATTGTTTGAGAGAAATTCAAATTTCAATGCGTGAACTAATTATTTAAGTAAGGACTATCATGCAAAATTGAAATGTGGATAATGCTATCGGTAATACATGTATGAATGATGCAGTTCAATTAAATGCTCAATGCGAATATTCACACGTGTGTAACAGCCGCATATTTTGGTAGGCCTTGGTTACATACAAGGTGCATGTCTATTTTCCAGGTAATGTTCTCTCGTTCCGAAATGAAGACCTATACACAAGACAGCATCAAGAGACTAAAGCAGCATGTGTATGTCAATCACAGACAGCATGAAGAGCTTCGGAAAGCGAAAGAGGATCTGCAAGATGGCTCTGTGATCATGCTATGTGATTTCAGCGAGAATTTCCAGTGTCGAATTCAACGGGAGGTCATGGCTGCTCATTGGAGATCAGACTGCAGGGGTCAGGTCACAATCTACACATCCATTGTGTACTTTTGGAGTGGACACAAAGTGATCCATAAGGCGTATGCAATTATTTCTGACACTCTCCATCATACCCATTGAGAAACTGCAGTTTTCAACGAACAAATACTGGACGACATCAGCAAGATTACAAATGTCGAGGAAGTCATGGTGTGGTCGGATGGAGCTGCTGCGCAATTCAAATGCCGGCACACGATGGGTCACATGCTGAAATCTAATTACAACATCACCTCCTGGAACTTCTTCGAGAGTTACCATGGAAAGGGACCGCATGACGGAATTGGTAAGTTAATGACAAAATATAAAAATATTCAGTAGGCCTACTGGTACTGCATCAAAGTGTAATAATACATACGTACTGGTATTGATATTAGGCGTGATGTACAAGCATGGACAAGTAGGCCTTCATATATTCTTGAATGAAATTTAATGTAGTTAAGTACCTGTTTGAGTTTGTAACTTATTGATACTTTCTCATATACCATATACCAGGTACCGTACATCCACATGCAATGAAGTGTAATAAATTATACAGGTAGGATACACCGCTTAGATGGGTAGGTGTTTAAATCTGCGAGTATAGATAAAAACTGTACATATTTATTATTAGATCATAATGAACGATTGATGTGTTCAGTTACAACATACAAGCTTAGCTGGTGTTGAGTAAAAGTTTTACTTTAATTGACACGTACATTGTGTATTTTGAGCAAATTATAAGTGCACATGTGTGGTACATTTTCAACATGAAGACTTATTAATTATGGTCAGTTTCATTTCGATTTTCTAATGGTACTAGGCCTAGGTAAAAATCATTTGCTTTCGATCAAAACATCAAATCCCTTCGGTTTCAGGAGCGGTCGTTAAGCGCGAAGTCTGGCGCCAGGTGCTCCGTGGCAGCGCTATTGTCCGAAGTGCGATGGACGTCTATCAAATCGCACTCACAATCGATGGGCTGGAAGCGATCATGATCTCTGAGGATTCAATCCCAAGGTCTGAGGGTATGTCATTTCCTCAATTGCCTGGAATAAAGGCATGTCACCAAGTTCGCAAAGTAGGAGAGTCGTGCGTCTCACTCTTCATGAACACAAGTGATGCGGTCCCGCTTGCTCGTCCCAATCGCATCATCATGACAACTCTTGACATTAACGCAGGCCGACCAACCCATCCCTCTGCCAACCCAGGACCATCTTCAGAGCCTTCTAATGAGGTCAACGACAGCGATGAAGACAGTCTTAGTGCCTCTGAGCTTCGCCTGTTGATAAGCGAGGCCCGGTGGAACCTCTAACTGTTCTTGTTTACACATCAGTAAGCTAAATGAAAGATAAATGTTGATTGGAATATAGTTGTTTTGATTGTCCCGTTCGTCACGTCCCGCTCGTCACGCAACTTGTTTTCTTGACATCAAAATTTAAACACCATCTAATTAATGGAAATTCTGCAAACTCACAGTGTGTTAGCTTGATACACAATATTTAATTACCAAACAGTTTTCGGTGAAAAATAGCCTCTCACTTCAGAGAAATATTTAACCAAACAAAAGGTCGAATTTCTTGATGTCACAGCGCGTCCCGTTCGTCACGCAACTTTGCATCGTTCTGGTAGCGAGTATAGTAATAGCTGAGAAATGAAATTTCACATGACTGATCTGTTGAGTTTCACTAACTATCTAAGCTACCTAGAGAAATTCAAAATACAATGAAAGGTTTTGAAATACTCTAATTAAAATAAAAAGTCGAAAACAGTGTCTCGTTCGTCACGATGGAATGACCCGCCATAAAGCCTCAGATAGTTGATTTTGATGAAATTGATTTAATTCATGCAGCTAATCCTTTCCATTTGTACATTCCTTCACATTTATCCAAAGCTATCAGAAATAGACCTAAAATGAGTCAAAATTGCTGTACTTCTAGAACCAAAAACAGCTGTGGAGATCTCAAACTTATCATTACTGCTGTGAAAAGTTTGTCATCAATCAGTTTTTGGTGCTCAACTATGAATATAATGATAGCTTTCATTTCGGACATCGATTTATGTCGAGTTGTTCATATAGGCCAACCAGTCACGCGAGATCATGTGCGAAAGCAAAATATTCACATTTTGCGATCTTCCAACACATTGCACATCTACGAGCATGATGCAAACAATGAATAGAGGAGTTCCAATCTTTATACACCATCGTGGACATGTTCAAAATCATTTTTCAGCTAACAAAAATTTTGTGATGGAATTTCTACACCCTCTGAGACCTGAGGGGGGTCCAGTGGACCCCCTTGGCCTATCTGGCATACTTCTACTGATTCAATTAAAATGAAATAATACATGCAGATTCACTGTCAGAAATGATGATTTTATATGGGCTTGAGTGGTTGATATATCGTCAGCGTAAAAAATGAAATAGAAAATTGTGGCTCCGGGGTCCACTGAACCCCCCCTCAGGTCTCTGAGGGTTAATGAAGCTGCCCATTACTATCAGGAAGTTTTAAGGCAAAACGGATATAATTATAAATCGAAATATCAAAATGGCGTCGCAGAAGTTGGAGGAAGGCGAGAGCTGTCTAGAGCTGTCATTTGGTTTAACCCTCCTTACAGTAAGAACGTCTCAACGAATGTGGGAAAAAACATTCTGGCTTATTTGCCGTCATCAGTATACTATACCCTATTGTAGAGAATCAGTAAATCAGATGTCGATAATTCGTCATCCGACCTCCAGACATCTACAGATAATGAAATAATTCAAATCTTGTTCTCAGAACTGTGGCTTAAAAATTTTGTTTTCACCTCTTGAATTGTTTCCTTTCGAGGTTTCACCATATATATACCACTTTTAATGGGTTAATGAATAATTGCCGCGACCCTAATAGCATCCGCTAACTTCTTGCCCAAGTATTTTCTGGCGAGAGACGCGGTTATGATTTGTTTACCGGCTTCACGTGTTGATGAGAGCAGGCAGTCTTCCGTAATCCTACGTCCATGCTATTTTTTTAGATTATTGAGATTCAAAATATGCATCAGACACACAAAACAGACACGCGCGCATTCTCGATGTTTCCCAGCCGGTTTCGCCACACATTTCTATTGTGTGAGTCTGCCTTTGCCGTCACCAAATACACGACCAATGCTGTGATTGACAGACGACCCGACTACTGCAGAATGGGGTCGACAACTTATTTGATGAGATATGAATGATGAACTTATCAAACAAATTGCTAGTGTAGCAAATCACATTGGTTAGACTTATTAATTAGGAGTCTATGGGAGGCGGGACTAATTATGGCAGCGGACTGACATGGGTAACTTGAGTTCCTCGGCCTTTAGCTCAGGACCCATTGCCCATATGAACTTCAAATTCAAGAGAGAACTAGTCATGGTCATCGTTTATCCGCATGTGACAGCGCAGCTCATTCGAGGAAAACACACGCTGACTCGTGCGCACGCACTAAGAAGATATGGATAAAAATTCATAGATTTGATCGCTGAGGTACCAACAATGAAATCCTAACACGCTCATTCGGCTAAGCCTCTCATTTTGTATAGAGTGATTGCTCGAGGCAAACGTAAACTCTCGTCATCGGAATTACATTGTAAATCGCTCAATACCAATCACATGCGAAGGATGCATACCAAGATATATATTTTTTGGTATATTTCTGTCTATATTTGTATACCTTTCGTATGTTATTTCAAGTGTGTTATGCTTTACATACTAAAGACAAACCAGCACAATGTTAAAAGAAGGCATCAATTATGTCTAAAGCACTAGTATGTTGATTTAAGTCCTTTTGTCAATAAAGATCACACTAATGTTGCTACTGTTTTGTAAGTAGTGAAATAATGACACATAAGAGTCATATTTCAATACTGAATCCGATTTTAAATAATCAATAAGCATTCAGCCATCAACAATTATGCATTATGTAAATTTGAAACTAAGCATATTATCAATCCGAAAAAAACACATCATAATTCATGAACGCAAAAATAGTTATGTTTGAGATATATAAGTCAACATGGTAGCACGAAAAAAATCGCATGAATGACTTGACGCTAATCAACTTGGTTCATAAAGTAAAGCTAACTAAACGTCCAGCCAATCTTGCTGGACAAGTAGCAACGACGACATACTCGTAGAGCATAAATCTCACAGTAAATCTAATCTACACTGTAAACTCCTCGCCACGAAAGCTGCCACGAACTCGCCACGAAACGAAAAATTGTCGCCGACTCGTGGCAGGAAATATGTCGCCACTAGTCGCCACAAGCCACCACGAAAATCCGCCGAAGATGAGAGACCGCTTCAATCATTGAGATAATCACTTAAAATATTCTACAACATCGACATGCTGCTTGCTAGAAGCAGATTTACATAGTTTTATGGGATTTCGGTGAATATCCCTCGATATTCTAGGATTTGCAATATTTTGTTTAAATGTCGATGTGAATGTGATGAAATTTCTTCCCCAGTGTCGCCACCAACTCGGCAACACTGACCACGAATTGAAACAATCGACTGAAATTAGCGAGAAATGAACCAAAAAAATCTTTCAATATTTCTGAGGAGTCTGATGAGTAGATTCTTCAGCTTAATATAAATTAGGAAGATAATTTGCACCGTTTTAAACTTGCAGATATTTGTTTTGATGAATATGTTTTCGAGCTAATTGATTGGAAGACATTTTAGATTCAATGTAGAATGTTGCGCTGTTCTATATGTGAATAGAATACATTCGGGAGACATGTGTATCTTTCTCACACTAAAAGGTATTTTGAAAACAATTGTATTAATCACATGATCAGGTAAGAAAATCAGTGATGATAAACATATTAAATTGTGGATGATAGAATGTAAAAGTTGATGTAGTCGGACTTTTTCATCTATAGCAATTACTTCATGTATACTAGTTCTCCTTCTGAAGCTTTTCATGGTTGGGAATGAGACAATTGCTTTCATACATTTTTCAGATAAAGTAACTGAAATTCATAGACATCGGATTAAATTATTACGACTAGACCGGACAGCGCCTATCTAATACATTATCAGCTGATGGCCACGATGATGGCGAAATTTTTATTTAATTTCTTCTTACTGTAGGATGCTTTATTGTGAATATCCAAGAGAGTATGCCTTGAAATGACGCCAATCTTGAAAAGATAGATCGAAAATGAATGAACTCCTGGCGTGAACGAAATTGTTCGAGTAGATTTCGCATAATCTTCAGAGTACAGTTTCTATGCCACTAAGTGGTGGCCATATGCCATAGGTACAGTTTAAATATTTTTGTAATAAGCACTATCACAAGTGTTTTGATTAGTGAGTCGTTGACTCTTAATCCAGAATTCATATAATTCACGTCCGAATAATGTAGTTGGCCATTTAGTAGTGTGCTCTATGAGTCACGTATGCTCCATGCAGTGAATAAAATTGAATTGATTGATTGATGCGTAATCCACACAGTCCAACGACCTATCCTTGCGAGTGATGTAAACGATGCAGGGCCTAAATTTATGTGCGTGTGTAGTGCAGTTTCTTGTTATACATCTGTTGAAAAATATGAAATTTGTTGATAGGCAGGCGATAATCCTACCTAGTATTTTGGCAGAAATTGGTATCTGGCTGTTGACAAAGGTTAGAAGAAAAATGTATGTATATGTTTGTTTTCCAATGCTCGCGCTGCACAATGGGGAAAACTTGTCAATGTATGAATTTCTACTGTTATTGGCTATCTTCTGAAAATTCCCCGTCACAAATGTGGCAGATTATTATTATTACAAAATTAATTAATGATGCATTGCCCTCTGATGTTCAATCCTAATGATTCTTCCTTAGACAACGTGCAGGAAGAAACATTGACTTTATAAGTCACATTCTTCGTCAATTCCATTTTTGTAGGGGTCTTCTAATTTTTTAAACTACTCAACTTTTTCGCATGAATTTTCGAAAGACGACTTTTTTGACTTTGATCAACGAATGGTCAATTATTGATTGAGCAACTGTTTTATCATTATCATTAAACTGATTCAAAGTTGAAGAAAGTTTGTCACTTTTGGCCTTAACATCTAGTGAGGCCTTACCAATCTCCTTTCGCAGTTCCTTTTGCAACGTCTTTCGGATCAGCTGCTTCGAGGATTTCAAGGAAGCAGAAATTTTGAAATGTAAGAACTTTGGTATCACACCACTTTCATGACAATCTTTGAGAAATTTCACTCGTAGTTCTGCTCTGGTTACTTTGTCAACAATCTTTGTTGCAATATTTTCCTGAGCTTGGATTGCGGGTCAAGGGTTGGCGTTTGCAACTACTACTTTTGCAGCACCCATCATGGCTGCGTTTGCCATGAATCTAGTAGAAAGTCGGTTTTCAAAACTTACTCAGCATCTCTTTATCTACACTAGATATGTAGATGACAGCTTTGCGGTCTTTCGCTCTGAAAAGAACTGCAAATATTTTTTCGAGTTTCTCAATTCGTTTGATGAAAATTTGAAATTTACGATGAAGCTAGACCAGAATGATAGTCTCATCTTTCTTGACATTGTTGTCACCAATCTTGATAATGCATTTGATATTGGCCATCACATCAAAGAAACCAATGTAGGTATCAACATACCTGCCTCTTTGTGTTCTCCCTCTTCTAATAAAGTCGCTCCTATGCGCTCCCTATTTCCTAGAGCGCATAGACTTAGTTCCAATAAAGAGAATTTTTGAATAGTGTGTGAACGCAATGTTTCAATGTTTCTGAAAAACGGTTATGATTCGTATTTTATTGACAAAATTAAAAGAAACGTTTTTGCGAATTTGTAGTAACCAAATCTGAAAATTCGCAAAATGCCTCAACCACTAGTGAAGTGGGTAAAGTGTATTGGTCCATTACTTTCATATATAACAAACGTCAGCAACTAAAAAGACGTATAAACGAGTTGAATGAGAAATTGCAGAATGTGAAAATTTATTTGACTTTCAAAAATCAATAAAGTTTTGAACCACTTCAATAACAAAGATCGCATTTCGTTTGGCTTGAAATCGAATGTTACATATCTGTATACTTGTGATCGCTGTCCAATGCGATACATTGGTGCTACCAAGCGCCACTTAGCCACTCGAATTGGTGAGCATTTGAAAGCCTATCCCTTAGCTACTGAAATTTCTTTACATGAGCACCATCCTAGAGCTGAAAATTTCTCTATCATCGGTGCATCAACCTATCCCTCTAATCTTAGAGCAGAGTTGGAAGTGGGTCGTGGGTCATGGGTCAAGTGGGGCAGGTGGGTCACAAAATCGCATGGGTCACGTTGGTCGTGGGTCGTGTTTTTCCGAAAAGGTGGTGGGTCAGACTTCGTTGACCCACTTCCAACCAGTTTGACCCATGATAGATTTGACGATCTCAAATACAGTAAACTTCATTTCTTCATATTCTTATCATTCATGAAAAATGATTGAGTCAGTGTCACTGAAAGGGGTGATGGATGCACATGGCCAAAATATGCAACACTATTGACTTTCACACGCCTCATACAGTTTCGAAAGGGGGCGGAATTCACACAAATTAAAGACTCGAAAACATTTGCTGCTGTCTACTGAGAGATGTTGGTTGGTAGAGAGAAGTTGTTTGAGTACAATTGTGTATGCTCTATTCTCGGTCGCTATGTCTGACGATACCCGATGATGTGTGACCTTGATTTCAGAGATACAGTTACTGAAGAAGTCAGGTATTCAGATGTTTTATTCATCTTGAAAATTTTCTTGCACCCTTCGTTTTGTTAATTGTTTCGATTCATTTTGTTGGTCTTTAGTGGAAAATATCCTCTGGTAGAGATTAGAATGGTAAATCTCTGGTAAAGATTGACCACAGCCTATGTATTTTCGAAATATGTAATTGATAAGTCAATAGTGTTGCATATTTTGACTGTGTGCATCCATCACCCCTTTCAGTGACACTGACTCAATCATTTTTCATGAATGATAATATCTAAAGTATTTTGCCGTTCAATCTACTTTCGCATCATACATATTCCATGCATCTCATCGATCATTCGATACATGATAATCTGAAATACGATAATTCATTCGACGGTCATTGATATAGACTTATCCCTTTCACACAGACTTATTATGGCAGTGATCTGTGAGGAGATATTTCTTGACACTTCGTATCAATAAAAAATTTCGTCTTGATATTTGATTTGGTATCGATAAAACTAGGAATATTTACATGATGTCGCTACTAGTAATTGTTATCACAACCACGGTGGTCCCAAACACATGTTTTATGAAAAAAAATTGCACAAGAAAGCTATGATGTTTTTTACATTTGTTCAGGTCTACTTTATCAAAATATATAAATATTTAAATGTTTCACCGTGCTATTCATGAAATATTCAAAATTTGAATTTTTTTGAATTTTTGAGACATACTACTTATCTAATTTTCAAAAAATCTCTCGAACAAAAAGATGTACTGAACTTCTATGAACATGACTAAATTATATAAGCTATAATGAGTATTTGGTTAAAAATTTAGAGGATTTCATCGAGCTATTGCAGAGAAAAGCACTTTAGAACATTAACTGATCAGAATTTTTGTTTTCATTTTTGACATATTTTTATTATTCCTAACTGACGCATAATTGCACTAACTCAGTGACGGAACTTTTCATCAGTGTGAACCTCAAGGAATCATAAGATATCATTTAATTTATTATTCGCATCGCATTGCTGGGTATACAAATGGCATGGGCTTTGTCAGCTCTTTTGTGTTCTCTATTCACTGATCGTTTTCACATTATCACAAATTAGCTACAGTTTCACATCATTTACAGTTGATCGAAAGACATCTCAGTGTTCGCAGCAGATAATAAGGTTGACGCATAACATGCAGATTTCTATTAACTAATTTCAGTACCGGCATGATTGTTCGCATGATTCGATTCCCACAGGGTTTAGTCATTAGGTGTGTAGATTTCTATGTAGCAATTTTACTTCATTCTCAAGCTGATCAATTATTGTGTAGATCCTTTGTTGTGAATTCAATTCAACCTCAATCGGTAAACATTCGTTAAATGCGTCAAATCATGTCCGTGTCACTATTCATTGAATGCGAACAATACATTTAAGGCGCATTTCCAAGCATTCACTGTTGCATCGAAATGTCGCACCGTCAACAGCGCAAAAGTCATGAAGAATGCAGAAAAACAGTCTGCATAGTTTGTGGACGAAAAGCAACAGAAAAAATCACAGAAAATCTGTTGGCCACAATAAGGTCATTTGTTCTACAGAACTTTGATCCACAAGACAAACGGCTGCCATGTGGTCTTTGTCAGACGGACTAAACGATTTTGTATGAATACAAAAGAGGTATTTATCGCCGCAAAATCAACATACAAGACTTTCAAAAATACCATCGATCAATAACACGTTCAGCATCATGTGAGAATGGTTCATGTGCTATTTGTAATATTGGAAAGTATTCCTTGTCTAGCGTGTGCCCATCTGTTCGTGATAAGCCTGCCGAAATCACCGTTGGACGACCAAGAAATCCAGATCTCGACTCTTCTGCTCCTGAGCCGCAGTTATTGTGCTCAAGATGTTTTTCTATAATTGGAAAAGGAAAGAACCATACATGCACAACTGAAACGGCGATACAGAATACCATCAAGAACCTGGGCAGTTCACAGCGGGATCAACTTTGTTCAACCATTATACGACAGCGACTGTCTGAGTCACCAGCTGGGGCATCAAAATCTGTTTCTCTCATGTCAACAGGTAGACCACTCCAGGTTGCAATCAACTGTGATCAAAACCGCACCATCAACAATTGACTGCTGAAGGCTTCAGTAATCTGCAGATGGAAACTAACTTGTCTTTGAATCAAGTGAAATCTGTGGCCAAGTTTGTGAGATCTAATATTGGACAAAAATGTGTTGAGCCACAATTAAGAGACAATTTATTTGACATTTCCAGACGATCACAGCCCTTCTTTCAGGAGCGGAGCATTACCCTGTACGAAAAGTCGACGTCAGATCCATCGAAATATACTCCAGTAACTTGACCATCCATCGTTGTGAATGATTTCGAGTCTTTCCATGTCCGAAGAATGGCCCAAGAGAGTTGGAGTAGTACAATGCGGGTATCATGGTGGTGAGTTTATAGGTGGAGACTGTAATAAGCTGCTGAAAAATGTTGATATTTTGGCACAATTTTGCCCATTGTATGTTCTTCGTTATGTTGATGTGTTCCGCGCATTGAATGCTGTCGTGCAGTCCTGCTTCGGCACTGTACTTTCTGACACATATGACGATGATATTGCTAAGTTTGCTGACTCATACCGGAGTCTTGATATCACTGTAACCCCGAAAGTCCACATTTTGATTACTCATGTATCATAATTTTGCCGCAAATACGGCTCATTATCTATGTTTTCTGAACAAACGTCAGAATCTGTTCATTCTGTTTTTAAGATGTTTTGGTCAAAACGAAAAATCAACTTCACTTCTCATCCAAGTTATTCCAAAGCTTTATTTGACACCATTGTTGAGTTCAATAGCAAACATATATGATCAGAGACTTCTTACTCATTCATGTAGACTACCAGACGTATTTGCCCTTATGTTCGGCAGGTGTGACGGAATTTGTTATTAAGTAAAACGTTTCTTGCAAGCTATTTTGTTTTTACTTGTCTTCAAAACGCTTTTGCATTGATAGTTATTTATCATTATGAAGTCTAAGTGATAAATTACTTGTTGTACTTCAAAAAAAACGAGTATAATATTCGACAGCCTTCCCTGAAGACTTGTATGATTTAAAAATTCGATTAGATGTGAGTAAAGTAACTGCCACAAAAATACCTTCAGCATATCGAATCCATAACATGAAACTGAAGTGTGGCCGATGGAATAATACATGAATTTGCAACTAGAAGTAAATAGAATTATTGATACATGGTACGTATGACAAGGCTACATAACGAATGACAGAACATTGAAGCAAATCGGGATGCGATAGCTCAATGTAAAAAATTAAATGATATCTTATGATTCCTTGAGGTTCACACTGATGAAAAGTTCCGTCACTGAGTTAGTGCAATTATGCGTCAGTTAGGAATAATAAAAATATGTCAAAAATGAAAACAAAAATTCTGATCAGTTAATGTTCTAAAGTGCTTTTCTCTGCAATAGCTCGATGAAATCCTCTAAATTTTTAACCAAATACTCATTATAGCTTATATAATTTAGTCATGTTCATAGAAGTTCAGTACATCTTTTTGTTCGAGAGATTTTTTGAAAATTAGATAAGTAGTATGTCTCAAAAATTCAAAAAAATTCAAATTTTGAATATTTCATGAATAGCACGGTGAAACATTTAAATATTTATATATTTTGATAAAGTAGACCTGAACAAATGTAAAAAACATCATAGCTTTCTTGTGCAATTTTTTTTCATAAAACATGTGTTTGGGACCACCGTGCAACGTACTGGTATATGTATAGTAATAGATGTAATATCCATTTGTACATGGTCAGCTAATTCATGAATTGCAATCTTGTCCTCGTGTAATTTTCTATTCACGCGTTACGCATGTTTGCTCCATTTGCTTTTCAATGAATGTCATTCTTACATCAAATATACAACTTCCTAAGCTTACTTAAATCTAACATTAGCGGAAGTTAATGAAATTTGAATCGATTGCCATCAAAAGCAACAAAATATTAGTTTGACGATTTTTCTGGGATAATTTTCACATGTAGTATCTAACATAATAAATGCATGAATAAATGCTTTAGGCCTACTGCAATTTTGTTATTTTATCTTCATTTGATCAAGAAATGAAAAAATTGAAATTTAATCTGAAGGCCCTCAACTTGACACTAGCATTACCATGGTGTCGAATTTGACACCATCCTATGTTTAGGCCATGCCTTTTGTGTAAAAAACATATGAGTTCCATTATTGCTCTGGTGACAATTACATTGTATTCATTTAACTAAAATGGCCAGATTCCGAGGTTTGGTCCACAATCATCAAACAGATTTTCACTGGGAGACGTTTGAGCCGACTTTTACCGAGGTGTCAAATTTGACACCAGTGGATCACTACTCTTCGATACATCAGTAATACTTTTAGGAACGAGGGAAAGCGGTGCTTGCAAGTATTCAGGCTTTCGCAGCTAACATTTATGCATCATTAACGCATGGTTATGTAATATTTTCGGTCATTATTTTTACTTTAGAGGTCATTATCTATGTCAAAAAACATATCTTTATTTCAACATTTTAACAAGAAATGCAAAGTCATAGCGATCAGACTTGATCATCTCGAGAAATATCACCTTCAGCTGGAGGTTTATTCACAATTGTAACTTGGCAGTCTCGAATGTTGATATTGATGCCACACGCATGTTGTTGAACACGTGGACACTGCCTCTTGACTTCTGAAAACAAAACCTCGCTGTTAAGAATCATGGAAGTGTTTTTGATTATCAAATCCGATGTTCTTTTGTAGGAGCGAACCCCGAGCACTGACCGATGACCTGTTCTTTCCATAATCATCTGTTCGTCAACTCCCGCGTTGTAAAGACGACTGGCACAAGTAGCCCTCAGACTATGATTAGTTTTTCTCCCTTGAATTCCGATCTCTTTTGTCATTGTCTGTAACATCTTTTTCAGGGTATTGTGTCCCAATGGCCTTGAAGTAAACCAAATATCATCCTGAATCATTACCTTCCTCTTAGATTGAAGGTAAAACCTGTCACAGTTTTGAGGTCTCTTCGATAAAAAAAGTTCGAAAATTCGGATGTGACATCTTTGAGGATTACCTTCATTAGCAAAATGTAATTTTTCTTTCGGTCTCAAGCGTCGTTGATGTAACCCACCACTGTAGGTCTTGGTGGCACCCACACTGAAAACCAATACTTTTGCACCTTCCCTTATTTCTACACGAAATTGAGAAATCAAGAGATCGCTGTGTTCCTGACCTCCTCTTACCGCGAAATTAATACCATTCAGATAAAACAGTGTCTGAATAATCTGTTTTGGAGTTGCATCTCCCAATTGTCCCTTACTCCAGAGCTCCTCTTCTTCTTGAAAAGTAATGATGTCTGCTTGTTTTAGACTGATGCCAACATTGTTCGAAGTTGATATTTTCATCGAAGCATCAAGTACTTCACGCAGATGAGTGAATTCGTCATTTTTAAAAAAATCAACTAAGCTGTTTTTCCGGACGACTTGCTGCAAACCAGATAGTATCGATATAAGGGAGCTCCCTGGATACATTTTTCCGTCTTCTTTGCGGCATTCAACAATAAACTTAGCCAGCCAGTAGTTCAGTTGTTCTTTATCCCATAATGAAACATCACTTTGCGGCATCATTCGTTCGGAGATGAGATTTTCACGATTGATCCTCCATCTTTCAAACACTCGAAGTGCCCAATCATTTCGACGCAAGGTGTTGGCGGGTTTTGATGAATTCTTAATTTTGTTTAGCTCTTCATCAGAAACTGCAGGAGCAAATCTACCAGCATTTGTTGCGGTTGATGATTCACCAATACTTGTAGTGGTAGGTTCCATACTGTGCCTTGCGACCTCTTCAATTTCATTTCCGCTTAGACCTGAGATCATATCCGAAGGAACGTTCGCAAAATTTATCATCGAAAACCAGTTTTGCTGCTCAAATTGTTGCTCAAATTCGTCAATCAATGGATCATAAAAATCATCATGCCATACATTAGAGTCTTCCATAATTACTCAATTTAACTGAAATATTTGATAATTGCGTTACATAACGTACATAGGTAACAGAAGATATCTATTTTTTGAAATTTCCGGTCGTTATTTTGTAAAACGACTGGAAAATTTACCATGCGTTAATAGAGATAATGATAGATTTCTACGGTCGATAATAAGTTATTGATCTCCAGCCTTCGGCTGTCGGTCAATAAATAATTATCGACCTAGAAATCTATCATTATCTTCTACATATTGACATCAATCTTGAAAGATGTTTAGATATTGTACTTGCATTGTGGGATCACAAATTGAGCAGTCTATGAATTATCAGTGCGCAGTTATTTTAGCATGGTAATTACAAAAATTGCAAGATGCACATTCATAAGACTATATAACCACATTGACACCATACTGTGCGTCTCATGTCTTCTAATATACTTTATCTTGTGACTAGTATACTACTGCTTGTGTCATACATACCTTTCTGAGCATGAGTAGAAGATTTGCAGCAGAGCAAGCCTATCTCAACGCATGATGAACTTGGCTTCGGACGCCTGAGGCAGTGATTATGATAGTGAATATGAGGACCCTGTAGCCGCTCCTGAGTCAGCCGGTAATGTGAGTTTAGCTGCGTATTCGACAGATGACAGTTCTGGCAACGACAGTGATGAAGAAAACTCCGCACCATCAACATCGATTTTCAAGTCTCCAAATGGTACGACATGGGTCCAATGATTACTTCAAGAATTGGCCGAGCTGCATCTCACAATGTATTCACCACAAGAACTGCTCCCGGTAATTATCCGATTCGTTCAGTTTACGATGCTTAGCGAAAGATCATTGACAGGACTCTTTCATTGACAGACTCATGGCGTCTCTCAGCGGTGACAATGATTTCAACATTGACGTCAATGAATTGGAGTCTTTTATTGCTATACAATATGCTCGGGGGATATATGGCAAAACCCATCCGGTTTCATTTCTTTGGAGTGAAAAGTATGGTCCACAATTATTCCGAGAAACAATGTCACGCAATAGATTTTATCAAATTCTCAAATATCATCGATTTGATCGAAAGACAACACGACGATCAAGAGTTGAGTCCGATAAATTTGCACATATACGGGAAGTTTTGAAAATTTCCGCATAAATTGCGTCGAGTCATACACTCCAAATTTCAATCTGACTGTCGACGAGAAGCTGTTGCCTTTGAAGAGCAGATGCAGCATGATCACATATATGATCACAAATATGGACTCAAGTTCTGGGTGCTAGCAGAGGTGGATTCGAAGTACGTGTGTAACATACTGCCATATTTAAGAGCCCAAGAAAAACAATCAAGAGACAGGAAGCCCCTTGGCGAAGACGTTGTAATTCACTTGATGCAACCGCTACTCAATCATGGTTATAATGTATGCACTGACAATTTTTTCACCTCGCTATCACTGGCAGGCAGAAAATTTGATCGGGAAACAAACATCCATCGTTGGAACCATTCGTCGAAACGGAAGAGAAATTTCAAAAGAAATGAGCAAACAATCAAGTGATATTTTCTCATCGTCATTTCATTGGAAGAGTGAGTCCCAAGTATTGTTCGTCAACTATCAAGGCAAGAGAAACAAAAACGCTGGTCTTCTGAGCTCACGGTGCGTCAGAACTAACTTTTTATATTTGAGATCCACCAGAGCTGCGACTTTAATTTTATCAATCTACAGTGTATTGCAATTCTATTCATGTCAATTTTAAAAAATTGGACACATTCTATTGGACACATAGACTGAAGTTTGTCAACATTCTTCAAAAGCCGCCTGGCACTATTGCCAGTGAAACTTTGCCCGTGATAAGACTCAGTTTCGACGTTGCATGCCTTTAGCCACATACAAGCTTCTGGCCATATCGAAACAAGACTACTGTATATGGTAGCAACTGGACCAGTCAACAAGTGCAACTCAGGGGGTGGTAGATGATCCAACACCAAGTCAGCCTCAGGCCCTATCAATACGGAGGGATGCACTACGCTGTCAAATCGCTTGGCTGTAGCTCTCTGGCTTCCACATTCAAAGTACTGCCAAAAACAGTCATGGAGAGATCCAATAGTTCTTGGAGCTCCAGAGAGGTGGAGACGATGCTTATTTGCATTACACCAAGTACATGGATGCATACTAGAGTGTGATGTTATACCAGTCATTATGTTACACAGTTTTAGATCAGCTGCCACTGTGAATTCCTCTGCGAAATGGTTGAGTCCAAGCTCGACCCAGAGAGATTTGATGGTCACATCATTTTCTTGAATATCATTGACAATCGCTAGTAAAAAAATGCGTTTAACACCCGAATCTTTAAAATGTCTGCGGAATTCGTTCTCATCTTTAGGAAATATTGACATGCAAATTTTGAGGAAACCACCTCCTCCGTCAATCCCGATTTTGATAATGAAATCTCGCTGGTCACAGTCATATCTTTCATGAACTATTCTATTGAACAAACCATTCAGATCAGTACATAAAACTGCATGTCTAGATTCAGTACTAACAACTTTGTCGCCCTCCATACTTCTGAAAGACATTTGCTTAACATCAAAGTAACTATCCAAGATATGATGTTTATCCTCTAGTTTGGATTTTAGATTAGGCTCAATTGATTTCCTGCAATTCGTTGACTGTCTAATGTCACGCCCAAGCTTTAAAGTCTGACGCGTACTCAGTCCTAAATCAAGACGAAAATCTGACATGTCATTAGCAGAGAAAGTGCGGTTCATCGAACTGGAAGGGCTACTCACTTTTGAAGACGAGCAAGTGACACTGATTGATGTTGGACGACCACGTACGTTGGATAAATTAACCGTTGGTGAAGTGGGATCGACATCAGCCTTTCGACGGATGACCTCTGAAGCGAAATGATCTGCAGGAACACCAGATGAAGGAGCACATAAATCCATCATGTTCGAAAGGAGAGCTGCTTGAGAACATTTATGATTCAGTCCACGGCCGATCGCTGACAAACACTTTGCGCACAGTTTAATAGGTCGCTGCGACAGTCTGCAGTTTGATGTTGACGATGATGGGTTGGATGACGTAATATTTTGACGAGCAATGCAGCAGCAGAGTTGTTCCGGGACGAAAAGAATTACTCTTGTAAAAAATTAGTCTGAAAAACCCATAGGGTGCCCGTCCACCTCCCCTGCTATTACATATCGGATTCCTGATTGAGCAATATCAACTCAACAGACCAACTGAATGCAAGTGTTCCTAGTTGCAATGATAGATAATAATGAAATTACATTTGACAAGCTTAAATTAAAAAAATAAGTTTTCCATTAGTGCAACGATTAACCTGTTGAAGACGGATTAACGAAGTTGATCATTCTATGAAGCTTCGACTCATATTACAATAGGACAACTGCCGAGTTGTTCAACACTTACACTACCATCAATTACCGACGAGGAGCTGTGCTCAACCAATTGTTTTGCTCTAAAAACTTACGAGTATTAATGCATGCGCGCTGTATTCATATAATGTTATTATCTGTGATTAACGGTAATTTTATTCATGTTAGTACTTGTATATTACAAATTTTACTTTTTTAGTATCACATCATTTCATCATTAAGTCATTATGAACATGTTATCAACATTTTATTTTTGGACTTATATCGCTATTGTATATACAAGTATCTGCATGTACATTTGACTACACACAAGCTCTATGATACTTGCATAATATCACTGACTATTCATGGAAAATATTGAATGTAAATTTTGTGCATCATGAATGATAAGGAACATACACTTTATATTCAAGAAACAACTTGAATATATTCCAATTGTGTGAGACATTTATATAGCACATTGCACAAGAAACATGAAGTTACTAACACATTGATATATTACATATAATTTCTAGCTTAACAATATTTCATGTCACTAAAAGATTATGAGCTATCGTCTTCATGTACTAAGCAATGAGCTTCCCATTCATCAAAACATGGTGAAGCACAGCTGGCAGGGTCACCAATACACTCTGGGCTATAGAATATTGTCCCCCGTCTAATCCCTCTCCTCGTGCAAACTCTGCACTTCTTTATTGGCCTTGGACAATTTTCTCCAGCTGCCAATCGTTTTGGCTCGTGAATAGAAACATTCAATTCCACACGATTCAACAGAATTCGATGGCGTCCCCCATTCGGACCAGTCACACGGCCCTTTCCTCTTTTCAACACAAACTCTGATATCAATCCATTCAAGAAAAAAAGATGATCTTTTGTAAGCCTCCTGATTTTGAATATACATGCACACTCCATGCGTTGTAGCTTAAGATTTGCTAGGTTTGCCATAGGCTAAAGCGTTAGCTAGATAGCGTATCATCCTGATGATTTGAATTGCTAAAATGTGAGCCACATTTCAGACAACACGTAATTGCCGACAGGTTCATAGATAATTTCCCGAGTCAGAATGAATATCAACTCTAATCATGTTCTAACCCATTCTAACCCATGGACAGCTAGATGGGACATTCTAGCTGTCCATGTTCTAACCAAGCTGGCAACTATAGATTTTTTCAATTCATCTTAGGCCTCAGCCACACAGAAAACAAAGCAAACACGAGCGTCCCGAGCAAACGCGAGCAAACGTATCTCCTCAAGCTATTAATCGCTCTCGTTTGCTTTGCTCGCAGTGTCGCAGTCTACAACCGCTGCTATGATGACTTTATATTTGCTGCTAAACGCTTTCCTCGGAGACGCTTCTTGGAAAAGCCCGCAGTGTGGCTGAGGCCTTATATAGCTGACATGACTCAGAAACTTATGCGCATAGAAAGTGTGTCATTCATTCATGAATATAACTTCGAATTACTGTTCGAATTTCACGACGAAATTCAGTGTAAATCTAAAGACGTGAAACATGCATTGTAACAAAATCAACATTCTCTTAGGTCTATTTTCTTGGTCAATCGAATAACTTAGTAATAAGGCAAAGAGAATTGCTCCTCGTTCAACTGAATCTGGTGTGAAACAGATTAGAACATACACAATTTACAATATACGTACATGCTTTGTTAATGAGGAAATTAGAATATTTTATTGGATGCATGAAGTTGACCTTAATCATCATTTCATCTTGATTATCTGTACATTAGCAAGTTTATTATGCTAGTAAAAATGAGATGAATTATTGATCAAGTTGATTTAGGTGTAGGTTTAAGTATAAAATAGCAATTACGGAATTGATATAATTTTGCATCATCATATGTGAAAGTGTGATTGCCATACGCAGCACAGTAACTAATTAATTATTACTTATTGAATGATATTGAAAAAATTTATAGATTATAAGATTAAGGTTTTGATTGGTGCTGAAGAAAAATGTGCCGCATTGTTGTTATCTGATGTCTATTCATGTTATCATGGTTTGCTTACAACTCGCTCTTAACTCCTCTTTGGTTCAATGACGTCATCAAAATGTCGATCTTTAAATATCTCTTTAGGCTTAAACTGATAATTAAGATATCCAAAGTTCTTTAAAGTAAATTTACTATTAGAATCTTTAGATTCTATCAACGTTGAATGAAATATTTTAAAATAAATTATTTGTAAAAAGATATTAATGCTGTCCAATAACCAATCAATGAACGAAACGTCAATGATACTGAAGAGGTGTCTGCAGCGCCTGTTAGTGTTCCCTATAATCATATTCTAAGACAGGTTCCACACATTTGTTTTAATACATCTTGTTACTTTAGTGTTCTTGTTGTCAAGGTGACTGTCGAAAACGAAGATTTAGTTTCCTCAGCTGTTAAATCATCACATTTTTCACTAACTTATCAATTTTCTGGCTTATTTAGATGTTATCGAGAAAGACAGCTTGACATACGGTTATAGATGTTTTCGCGTGATTAATGAATTCTTTTGTAAATTTATGTTCTGTATAGTAAAACTCTAATTGCTAAATAATCGCTTTTTCTTTTAATGTAACCGGGAATTGAACCATACGATTCATCCATACAAGATAAAAATATCGTTCAATTAAGCTGGAAATATCGCGATTTCGTTCCACATAATCTATCCATTGAATCTGTCCTTTGCAGCTTTTGGACCATTATAGGAATTTTGACCATAATAATTTGGACCCTTATTCTACAAGACCAATCGGGCCCTTTCTGAATAAATGTGATTTAAAGCAATCATTAAGGTTGGGAACCTCATTCTTGCGAATTTTCATTTCAGTTTATGCTATAGTAGCATTGCTATTCAAACGTCACCACAAAAATGAGATTTCAGTTAAACTTTTATGAACCCTTTCTGTCTGGATCCCTTAGGAACTTTCATACGACCCTTTTGAGTTAACAGTGAAGATTCAACTCGATATTTGATTATTTTATTTACAATAACTTTAGAAGCGATTGGAGATTTGAGGGATTTAACAATTAATTAAAGAGAAACCAGAGTTTAGGAAGTACTGAAGTATAGAAATGATAGACTGACCGCTTTCAAATGTCACATTACACAGCTTCGTGTTTAGAATTGGAGTTTAGCACAATAACATTTCAAACTACTTACCGATGATTGACAGCTTGAGGCATCCATCTGCCTCAGAAAACTCCAAAATCATGCATGTCCAGTTGATCTAAAGTATTGCTAGCGTTTTACACAATTGATGTGATAAATGATGCATTAAACTCACAAATACAAATGATGTAAGGCTAACTCAAGATTGACAAGAAAATTTCTGTGATTCGTCGTCTAAGAGAAGAGAATGGACAGCTGCTCCCCAGCATTCCCCATCTTAGGCAAGTAAGATCTCACTTTCGTCCACATGTCTACTTTTCTTTGTTTTTCGTACATTGCGTGCAACTGGTTATGAAAATGATATCGCTTTGTGTATCATGCAACAGATGTGAGCGAGTTCGAAGACTTCAATAAACTGAATTCTTACATGCGTATGGCATTGATGAAGTCAACTATCAGTGCTTTTTTAAAAGTTCCCCTCTATGCAGAACTCACTGATTAGATATACATGGGATGATTCATGTCATTATCCATAGGCGTCGATCCCAGGGGGGGAGTAGGGGCGGTCGCCCCCCCCTGAAAAAAATTTCCGGGGCGAGACTATGTTTTCGCCCCCCCCCTAGATTTTGCTCATCATGCACAATTTTGCAGTCTCCACTTGCAGATCAACAATTTATCATATAAAATACCGTCTGTGTTAATTGATTATTTGCATTTTGGCGAATCTATGCATCATATATTGCATTAATTTATATCGCGCGCTTCGAATTTCTCTTCCGATCGCGCATTGTAAAATGTAAACATTCATTAATAGATGGCAAATTTCTTAAGGCGATTATTAGCTGAAATATGAAATATGAATCATTATTGAAATATGATGAACACTTGTCGAGTGACGTTCACATCTGTGCGCCCAGCGGTATTTTGACCAAGAACTGCATAATGGAACAATGACTAAAACCTGCAAAATTCATTTGGTCGTCATACTGCATGTTGAGATGATTAGCTTACATTTGATGAATCTGGCAGGCAGGTCTGCAAAGTTTCGAGGAAATAATCCATTATGTAAACGCTGATTTTCTTTCAAGACGATCACTTGAGAAACGAAATGTGTAAAGTTTGGCTAATTTCCTTGGCTTTTGACAAAAAGAGGATCATAGTCATCGCATCACCTGCAAGTGTCTTAGTCATCGCTTGATTTATAGCCTAACTACCGAATCAGCTCATTCACTTCGATTCCGTACATTGGTCCCCTCATGTGAGTGCTTTTATGCTATTTCGTCAAATCGATCAATTTAAAATTGGCAGGGGAATTAGGCAGACATTGTTTTACTAATAAACTAGACAATAATCTCGAATGCCTACGTACCTGGATAAAATGCCCAAGTGGACAAATTTCATATTTAATCTTCTTTTGAAGGTAACAATTTTTGTACGTGAGAGCATTTTTCTCTACCGTTATGATCAATGATATTTAGATTTATGGCCTTGTATTTAAATTTGCACGTCATTCATGCGTGTGATTGTGTAACCTTTGTAAAACGGTTTGTCAATGAGATACTTTACATCTTATTTCTCATTCCTTGAGTTACTTAGACATGCAGGGATTAAGGAAACCATGTAAAACAATCCATGGCATTAGAATTGATTCGCAGGTAGTATACATAACTTGGCATTAATTATCATTCCTTAATTAATTGTTTGGGTGAAGTATTATTGTCGCCGAGTTTGTCATCCATCACCAAACGAAGGACTCTACAGAGAATATGATGATGATAACCAACAAATTGCGGTGTCTCTGGTTGATTTATACCGAATAGAATCACAATGCCACTTGTGAACTTATGTCTAACCAGATTTCTCTGTGTTCATTTTTTTAAACCAATGCTTGATATTCTCGATTGTCAATTCGCGTACCATCGAAATGTAGATCCACACTCAAAGTCTCTTTCATTGCATCTTTAAGTTTTCTTGCCTCTTTGATGGAAGACTTATACATGCCGGACTGTGTAGGTGTGTGAATGTCTACTCCAGATTCAGACAGTTGATTACAAGCACGCTGATTGCGAGTTGATAACTTTGAAGCTGCCACTAATTTGGTAGCTGCATTGTCCTATGATATTTTCTTCTACTTTTAGTGGACCAATCGCCTGAATGATCTGATTCTTGATACTCGCTGTCGATGTCTGAATCCGATTCTTCAATTGATATTAAATCCAAATTCGAGGACATTGGTTGAATGAATTTATTTCTCCTTTTCGAAGGATGGATATTAATGGGATTCGCAACCTTCTCTGTCAACCCGATTTGTCCGTTGCTTTCAGTCTGGATTTAGTGTAGACGTTTATCTTCGCTGCACAACCAAACAATATTTTCTTTCGTAATATCAAAAACGTCAATCATATTTCTGTCGTTTCACACAATCGTCATGTTCTCAATAATTCATCAAGTTTGGCTTCCACAGTTTGAGTAGATTAAACCGGAAGATTCAGTTTCTATTCCAATAAATACAATATCTCTCTTCTAATTTCACGTGTATTCGTTCCTTTCTTCCTTTGATAGATTTAGCAAGGAACAGATAACGACCAACAATTTGGAATTTTGGCGGTATCCTGTTGTTGCTCTGTAGAGATTGCTCTTGTGGATTGTAGCAAAGTATGTGGCAAGTTTCTCTCTATATGTAAATGTCAAGCGATGACAGGTCATTTGCATCAAGTTAACAAATACTACGGTTTTTTTAATTGTTATTACCCCGTCAAATGTGTTGATATTATTGTAGTTTGAACCTTCACCTATGCCCTCCGGTACGAAAATGCATTCATTAATTCATGATAAGTTCATGAAAACTGGTTCGAAATTATCATTAGTCCTTTTGAGCCATTATTATCAGAATTATCATGACAATTTACACCTTGAACAAGGGCTTCGTCACCTTGAAAATTTAATTCCAAGAAAATTGCTGCATCATCAATTTGTGTCGGTTTCCTCATCTTTCTCTTATCAATGGATAGATCATTTAAAATCGATAAATACAGTCAAAGTTCATAGGTCATGGTTATCATAATGTCTGAAACTTTGCATGATCACTGATTTTGCTGATTTTAGCGCCAAATACGATCTCAAACTCATGGTTTATGTTTTACTCGTAGCAGGGAGTAATTAAACATTCCTAACTAATATAAATTTAAGTTAGAAGCAGCTATATTTGGCAATGAGACATTTTAGAAGCTCTGAAGATGAAAATATAGGCCTACTATCTCTTGTGAAAATCGTTTTAGAAATTTGAGGTTGGAGGTGAAGTTTTTTGCAATAACTAAGAAAAAAATGCATTTTGATCAGATTTAAATAAAAATCATCAAGCTGTAATACAGGAAATTTAAATTTCGAAAAAAGTCAAAAATTCTTATCCTTAATATACATGTACACACTTAAGGCACACGAATGTGCATCGGTATTACGAACTGACCGGTCGACCGGCCGATCCGGTACCAGTTGAATCACGTGACCGGCCGGTCGCGTCGGGTCACAAAATCTCGCCCGATTAAACCTGAGCTGTTGTATGGCGCCTACCGAATGCTACTCTTTCTTCTAGTCGCATAAGTGTGTTAATAAAGCATGCTTAACTGTAGTTGATCAAATAATTTTCATAATATTGTATCATGAATGATATACAAAATTTCTACCAGTAAAAGGGTTGAAATCAATGCTATTAATTATTTATTTATGTTTATCCGATTGTCATCTGAATTGTCCATTACTGATTTCTATTTACTCTCATTTCAAGTTTTGCTTTGTTGATATCATGTGGTTGATAATGCGGTTGTATTCAGGGTCTGTGGTGGATTCTTCTCTACACGAGAAAGAACTGTTTACTTTTGAAATTGTCTTAAAATGCATTAACTTTAGCAATTTTCAATTCTTTGTCATGACCTGCATGGTGATTTTCCAAGTTTGCATTGGAATGATTTATCATAAATCTCTCATAGATTCTGGTCATTTCTCTGGAAAACAAGTATGCCAGAAATAATAATGGTGATGAGGGGGTTTATATGAGTGGGGCTATATGGGCACTTTACTTAGACTCACATTACACGGGTACTGTCAATCGTGGGCGTTAACGGAAGTTAGATTGTTAATCTGCATGTAATTACGATGAGGGGTAGCTTTCCCTTGCCTCGAACAATCAATCTAATCAGAATGAGAGGCTTAGCTAAAAATGCGTTTCATTTCACTCAACGTCTGTTCCTTCAGGGATCAAATTTATGCAATGTTTTCGGCATCTTCTTAGTGCACAGTCGTGTGAGCGCGTGTCTTCCTCAAATGAGCTGCGCTGCAATATGTCGATGCGAGCCATGGGTCCTGAGCTAGAGGCCGAAGAACTCAAATTGCGCACATTAGCCCGCTTCCCATTAATCCCCCTCCCCTTAGATATTGACATTTAACAGTCAAACTTACAACACTGAATTCGATTATATTACAAGGAAGACTAAACGATTTTATAAATGATCAATAAGTTGAGTGTCGGAAAAATGAGAAATAAGTCAATTTTTTGCACCATGTCTGAAAGCTTCAGAATATGTTCCTTGAACTATCTCTATTCAGTTCTGAAACTTGCAGAAAAATCAATCGACTACTTTTTGAAATCTGCACACTTTTCTTAATTGTCATACTACTTACAAGTAGTATAACCTGGAAAATAGGATAGAAAAATGCGCCAATGGCAAACATGACGGGAATCTATTACATACAATTTCATTGGTATTCAGTCAAAATATGAACTTAATTGATCGACCATTTATCTCACTATATCGATTTTTGTAAAGCCGTATGTGTATTTAATGAAAATAGTATAATTTCTTTACGCTTAAAAAATGCGCCATGCACAGTTATCATTTAAGTAGGTTTAGTAGATAACTTCTATTCTAAATTCTTTAAAAGTACACAATGTCGTCGGTTGGATTTTATTTTATCGATGATATTGTTCAAAATTTTTTTTTTATTTCAAAGTTTATGAATTTCATGCACTTATATATATGGTAACAAAAATGCGCCTCTGGTGACATGACAATGTTTTAAGCTTCAATGTTTTGTTAACAGCATACTAAAAAATCAAGTATTCGTATTTTTAAAAAATGAGGAATTAGTTTGGATATTGGTCATTGTTAGATTCCAAACTCCTAAGCTTTATCGAGTATTATGGATAGCACGGCAACAGACTGTTCGTGTGTGTGCGTGCGCTCCAGCAATCTACACCTTTTTTCGTTCTAATTAAAACAGTTTGCGTTCTAATTAAAACACTTTGCATTCAATTTAAAAAAATTTGCATACAATTTAAAACAGTTTGCATTTGATTTAAACGACTTTTTTAAAATTATCTTTTACTTATTCTATTCATGTTTTATATGTCTTTAACATAATTTAGGCATGTGATATATTATTTTATGTATTTTATATATGTATTATATCATTTTTATGTGATATATTAGGTGTACAATCAAATCCTACTTCTGAAGCATCAAGTTTTGCCCAAACAGATAATCTAATATTCTGAAATACACTTTGTTATTTATAGTCTTTGTGTAATGAATTCAGCTTCATAAGTTATTTGTCACATCAAAAACAAAATAAATTCCACCTGCATTTTTATTCAATGTTAGTGTAAGAAGACAGTTATTTAGATATTGTACCTTTAATCTTGCATTCGCATCACATCACCATAGAAAGAATATACATGATTATAATAACCCTCACACTGAACAGGCTGATTGCTCTCGTTAAGGGTTTGCTGCATAGTTTCTTCAATTATGCGAAGACGGTGCTCTGTCTGAGTCACGGCAGAAATCATTGACGTTATGATCACATATCTCCAAGACATCTATGCCCACCGTTTCTATGTCAATATGCATTCTGATATCCTACTTTTGAGTGTATGTCGAATTGGCAAACTTCATAATTGACAGTGAACGTTTGACTGACGCTTCGCATTTTTCAGATGATACCGTATCCGACATCTCCAATGGTGCTCATGCTCCTGGAGTTCGCCCAGGGTCATTACGCGTAAGCTACAATAGGTGTGACTCTACATCCAAGAAAAGAATACTCGAGTGTGCCGAGGCACATGGCGATTTTAAGGCTGTCGCACTGGCGAATGGCGTAAAGATTCAAACTGCCCGTCGATGGGTGAGAATGGCTGAAGAAGAAATTGAAGAAAAACCGCGTGGTGGGGCATATAACAAAAAGGTGACCAGTGAGCATGTCGAGCACATGATAACAGTGTTAGAGACGAATCCTTAGGTGACTTTGGAGGAAATAAAGAGCTCCCTTCAACATCAATTTAACCTTCAAGTGAATATATCCACGATTCACAGACACTTAAAGGATCAACTCTACACCGTAAAGAAAGTCTCGTTCGTGCCATCGACTGCAAATACTGAAGAAAACAAAGAGCGAAGGGCATCTTTTGTGCAGAAGATCATGGAGCTGACTGGGTCTCAAAAGGAAATATTTTATCAGGATGAGACTAATGTGAATCTATTTTGTCGTCGATCTTACGGTCGCGAAAGACGAGGAGAACCTTGTCGTGTGATTGTACCCAGTTCCCGTGGTCCTAACGTTCATTGTTGGGGCCTGCTCAGCAAGCGAGGTATTGTATATTCACGCATTTGCCGCGGATCAATAAAGCGTGATCGATATCACGAAATCATGTCTTGTGCACTCGACGAACTGTTATTGTCCCGCGATTCTCTTCAAAATGTTGTAATAGTCGTTGACAATGCGCCATCACATTCGGGCATCGAAGACATTGTTCAGACGAAAGAACAGTATGCTGGCCTTACAATTCTGCGGATGTCGCCGTATTCTGCTCCCCTCAACCCCATAGAGTATTTATGGTCGTCCATGAAAAGCAGAATCAAGAACGTTATGTCAAGAAAAATCTTGGGCGTTCTCAACACGTCAATGATTTCTGCCGTGACTCAGACAGAGCACCGTCTTCGCATAATTGAAGAAACTATGCAGCAAGCCCTTAACGAGAGCAATCAGCCTGTTCAGTGTGAGGGTTATTATAATCATGTATATTCTTTCTATGGTGATGTGATGCGAATGCAAGATTAAAGGTACAATATCTAAATAACTGTCTTCTTACACTAACATTGAATAAAAATGCAGGTGGAATTTATTTTGTTTTTGATATGACAAATAACTTATGAAGCTGAATTCATTACACAAAGACTATAAATAACAAAGTGTATTTCAGAATATTAGATTATCTGTTTGGGCAAAACTTGATGCTTCAGAAGTAGGATTTGATTGTACACCTAATATATCACATAAAAATGATATAATACATATATAAAATACATAAAATAATATATCACATGCCTAAATTATGTTAAAGACATATAAAACATGAATAGAATAAGTAAAAGATAATTTTAAAAAAGTCGTTTAAATCAAATGCAAACTGTTTTAAATTGTATGCAAACTTTTTTAAATTGAATGCAAAGTGTTTTAATTAGAACGCAAACTGTTTTAATTAGAACGAAAAAAGGTGTAATATTCTCTTTCGTCTTGGTGTGAAAGAGATGCATAATCAAGGACTACTACAGATTGTTTCATAAAAAATGGATCACCCTTAAACATCGCCTTAACTTCAACTTTGTCTAACTCCGCCAAACTTGAACGAATTTCTCTGAAATTTGGAAGATATGTCAGTTGTGCTTACTAATATCATTGTTGGAGATTTCAAGCATGAATATTGAGTTGTTTTTCTGTTATAGATAAAAAAAGTAGTAGATAATTTGATCTTCATTTAGCAATGTTACACAAAATCATACCTCACTCTTATGAAATTACATTTGTTTCCTTTGTTATGTAATATGTTGTTCTACAAGCCAAAAGCTATCAAGCAAAACAAAAATAAAGAAAATCGGTCAATCAGAGCCAGTATAGCACCATTATTCATCAACAATAATGTAACTGCTACATGTGATTAACTGGACTTCATGTTCCATAGCTTCCTGACTTCGTTGCGGTGGTGTTGGCAGCACTCCTGATTGCTTTCAGCTACAAATCTATCTCTTACCGGTTGAAAACAATACAAAGCACAAATGAACAATAACGAGATCGCATTCACAAAAGGCAAAGCGTCAGCCTTGCTAGAACTAGGTTTTTCTTTGCGAGCTACAAGCAAGCGACTAAATGTCCCTTACACAAATGTGCATCGATGGCATAATGATGATTTTCAACTCTGTCGTAAAGAGGGCTCTGGCCGTCCACGCAAAACATCCAAACGTAGAGACGGCCTAATTTTGAGATTTGTTAAAGTTGATCCAAGTCTCTCGTTAACTGAGATGGCTGCACTAGACTCGTCTATTTCTAAGTCCACTATTCGTAGAAGACTTATTGAGTCGAATTTCAAGAGCTGTAAGAGGCCCTCTCAGATCGAATTATCAGATCAGCATACAAAAAGACGTCTCAGATGGGCAATGAGTCATTGTCACTGGCGAAATCAATGGGATCGGGTTGTCTGGTCTGATGAGGCATCAGTCCGTCTGAAGGATAGTGATGGTCGATTGAGATTATGGATAAAATCTGATCAGGAAATTCCGAGACATTTACATCGTCCCCGGGTACAAGGTGGTGCGACTCTACTGATTTGGGCTGGCATTTGGACCAATGGCCGCTCTAAACTTCACATACAGCAAGGAACCATGAATTCTGAACGCTATGTGAATGTTTTACGAATGAACATTGGCCAAATGACAGATCAACTTGGTGATCCATCGACTTGGTTATTTATGGATGATAATGCTACGTGTCACAGGAGTAGTAGAGTCAACTTATGCAAGTCTCAATTAGGGCTTAGGACATTATCTTGGCCAGCTCGTTCTCCTGGGGTCAATTCTTCAACTTGACCAGTCCGCCATGACCAGTGACTAGTAATGAGTGACCAGTGATTTCTGTCTTTCAACTTGACCAGTAGTCAAAATGACAAGTTAATTTTGATTAGTAGCTTTTGACCAGTGAACAGTGCTATGATCAGTGATTGAATCTTTCAACTTGACTATGATTTGTTCATTTCCAGTCATAATCACTCGATTCTTGACGGAAGAAAATCGACCCATCATTCAATAGAATCATTAAGATGATCGAAGCACGACAGCGGAACCGGAGGGTTTATAGAGAAAAAATTAATTTTGATCTCAGTGGCAAAGGGTTTACTGAAAGATTTCGACTGTCACCGGCTCAAGTTGAGGAAATACTAAAAGATCTTGGACCACACCTACAAGCAAAAAATAATTCGGTATTGAACATCACACCACACGAGAAAGTTCTGCTGACTCTGAGATACTATGCATCAGGAGATTTCTGCTATTCGGTAGGTGACTCGCATGGTATTTCAAAAGCTGTCGTCCATGGGTCCATCAATCAAGTAACCGAACTTTTGAATTCACTATATTTTACTGAGGTGGTTTCTTGACCGGAGGATAGTAACAGTATCGCAACTGACTTTTTTCAGAAATTCGGATTTCCATGTGTTTGCGGGGCGATCGATGGAACTCATGTTGACATATTGACACCAAGTGTTGATGAGTGGCAATTTGTTAATCGAAAAGGTGACCACACTATTAATGTCATGGCAGTTGCTGGACCAGACTATAGATTTTATGCTGTCAACAGTAATTGGCCAGGATCTGTCCACGACTCTCGCGTTTTAAAGGAGAGTATCATGTTTGATCGCTTCAGCTCTGGTTGGCGTCCTTTTCCAGAAGCTGTCCTACTTGGTGATGCCGCATACCCTTTATTGGAATGGTTGATGACGGCATTTACAGATGCAACTCTTACTACTGAAATGGTGCAATTTAATTATGCATTGCGTAAGACACGCTTTATTGTGGAAAATGCCTTTGGAATCTTGAAAAACAGATTTCAATGTTTGAAATATATTCGAGTTCGGAAGCCAGAAAAAGCGAGCAAAATCATAAATGCATGCGTAATTTTGCATAATTTAATCGTCAATTTGAATAATCCGACAATCCATGAAATCTTGGAAGAATCCCTATCAAATGCTATCGAAGAAACCGCATCAGACGACGGTAGTGATCCACCAGCAGCTGACAGTAATGCAGAAACGAATCAAAATTCAAACCATCTTCCGTTACCCTCGAACCTAAACCGTATCTCAAGAGAACGACGCCTTGGGATCCAAAGAAGAAACCGTATTCTTATGACTTTCCGTGAATCGTGAAGGTGATTAGTTTTAACGATATGACTATCATTATTGTTTGTAACTATATTGTGTGTGAATATAGCCTATTCGATTAAATTCTCTTAACTGATTTTGGAGGATTTCGGTAAATAATTAATGACTTAACAATACTTATCAATATACTCTTTAGTTCTTTAAATATTAAAGTATAATACGAAAATGAATAATTGGTAAGTAATACAATACTTACCAATGTAATTATAGTAAATAATACGAAATCTCTATTTCCATTATATTTATCTGATATACATCAGGGTTGGGCGCGAATCCGAAATTCAGGGATGCACAAGGGGCTACATGTATGCATGCTGATACAGTGACTACGACAAATTTGCTTTATTTTGTATGGGTACAATGCGTCATGATAAACCCATCTCTCAACCACTGAAAACAATTTCTGAGAAACACATCTTTATTCTAGTTCTTTTTCCAGTTTCCTAATTTTCAATCGCAAGTATTTGTTCGTCAATTTCTGACCTTCGATTTGAAGGTCTCTTAACTCTAAATCTCGGGAGATCAATTCCTCACTCGGTCGTTTCTTTCCTTCCTTTTTACTCATAAGCATATCTGATGATAGACCCAAAGTCAGGCCTTCATCAGAAGCTGACCCTTGAGCAGCTTCGACAGACGTTGTCGGATCTTCTAGCGGGTTTGAAGCAGCTGCAAACCGCAGTACTATATCTGAAACCAACAAACATATATGTCTTATTGCATATTCATTAAAATGATAGTTAATAAATAATAATAAATTAATTGATAATGAGTAATAGTTAGTAACAGTATGACTACTAGTTCATTAATATTTCAAAATCATTCATCAAAAATCATAATTCAATTCAATAGTGAAAAGGTATATACCTGTTTTTTCACGCGGGTTTTCTTCAATTGGTGCTCTTTCAATGAGTTGTGGATCCGTTTCTGGAACCCCGAGTCCAACAACAGCTGGAGATTCTTTTCCCAATATGTCGAGAACTAAATTGTCAATCTCAGTTAATACCACTCGCCCCTCTCCGGATGTATCTCTCTTCTTCTTCTTTTCCTGCAAGTAAGAAACATAAAATGTGAAACGGATATTGTAGACATAGACATGTATAGGAGAATTCTCAACTTACCAATGTCCTTTTTCGAATATTTCCAAATGTTGTATCTCTCAAATAGTCACCATTTTTTCCTACTGGATAGCCCAAAGCAGCTAAGTCCCCATGGATGTCATTCAAGGCTTTTTTTCTCGATTCTTTTGTACGACCCTTTGATTCGTCAAACTTTCCAAATAGTATATCTTTATTCTCCAAAATTTTCCTTAGTAACATTAACTTTCCATTAAATTCGAACTTAGGACCCATTCTTTCTTGAAAAAGCAAAACCACAGCTTACAAAACACGTCGAACTAATGTATCAGTAATTCATTTACGGACTTCCAAATGTACATGTATCTTCGAATCCACGTTGTCTGCGCCATAATTTGATGCTCTTCATTTGTGACTTTTCTCATTTAAAAGCTTAATATCATATTTATTTAATGCCATAATAACAAGTAATTCCTTATTTCATAAAATATAAATGCTACATTTGTATACTATCAAAATTAAAATGTATGACGGTAAGTATTTGAGCCGAAATTCCTTTTTATTTTCTCTTTGATGCATTTTACGATGAGTGACCAATCAGAATAGCTGATTTCGTGACGGTCAACAAATCCATCAACTTGTCATATTTTGACTAGTCTTCGCTAGTCAAGTCGAAAGACAGAAATCATGGTCACTGGTCAAGCTACTTGTCACAATTCACTCATTACTGGTCATTATGACTAGAAGTTGAAGAATTGGCCCCTGATCTGAATCCCATAGAAAATGTATGAAGTATTCTAAAACGTAATGTTCGTCGTTCACTGCTACCTACAGATGGCGTATCACAACTTACGTCACTGTTAAAAAGAGAGTGGAGAAAGTTAGATCAGTCAAAAATCAACGATATCATCGAATCAATGCCTAGACGAATTGGTAATGTCAGGGCCACAAAATATTAGCTTCTTAAGAACCGTTACTGTATCATAGCTTATCAGATTATATAAGGACATTTAAATATATTAGGGACATGAAATAACATGAAAAATGCTTTCTGTATCATACTTATCATACTTATGTTTTATTTAGTCAAATTTTAGGATGATCCACTTTTTATGAAACGGACTGTATAAATAGATATCATGCTTTATAGAAATATAATATTATTCCACTGATATAGGTCTACTTTTACGGATTTCGTTGCTTTTCTTTCGGGAGATATTAAGGTTTTGTAGTTAGCGCTTGGAATTTCGACTGGAAATGCAAAACACCCTTGCGTTTATTGGACTTTGTCCACACATGCGGATTTATTTTACGAAGATGGTTTACAGAAAAGAGATCATAAAATTCATGATATTCACTATTAGGTTTTTGAAACTTACCATCAGTCTGATATTTCAAAAGCCAAACACCACTAGGTGGTGACATGCCACGCTCAATCACACGTAATTCAACGCGTAATTACGCATGACCCTAAACATCCGTGGCTATGCGGGACATTGCTGCAACACATGTCGGCAGTCATGTTATATAGACTTTGCATCTCATGTGTATGCATGTATCAGAGGCTAAATAATGCGATAAGACCTCAATTTCATGCTCAGGGAAGACAGAACATACTTAGCGGTTCATCCGTGGTTCAAGCGGCAACGCAGACAACCGTAGACGACGCGCAAACTATAAACGCTCGCCTGCGCGTATTCCCCATACTTCCATAGTTTAACAGCATCAGATCAAGTGATTTCTGACTCTTGGTGCTGCGCGAATGAACGCGCGTATACTGCTGAATGGTCATAATAATAGGTTGATATCGCTTGGAGATGACTACTGCCGCTCAGCTCGCATTCCTTTTGTACCGTCAGCGTGGCTTAGTGAAGAAGGTGCGAGCTCGTCTGCACCACGGACTTCGGTTCTCCATGGTGTCTTTTGTTTGCTTAATCGTTGTCACTCATTCTCTTTAGATATTCAATGCACTACTACATGAGAACTAAATTAGTCGTTCACATGTTCTCGATTGTAGGCTATCGATTTTACATACATTTTATGTGGAATATATTGGAATATCGGTAATTTGGATTTCTTGCCATGAGATGCTCTCCAAAAAGGCATTCAAAAAGTATTAATCAGTTAGCATTGCATTTTTCATTCTTTGTATTGGTCAGTAAATGACCAATATGCATTAAGACAGCAATTGTACTAAGTCAATAAAGGAAGTGAATTAGAAACCAACAATCGAATAGTGACCGAACTATAAATTGGGTATCATTATTCATCTATAAACAATGAAATGTCTGAAAGAAAATAGTGATCTTTCCTTGTATAGATGTATGTACTCGTCTTCATGCATATGTACGGGTACAGACAGACGGGTGCGGGTGACGAAAGGGGCCTTATCCCGCTGCTAAACATTCATCATGATGCATAATATGTTTCTCCTTCAATAAGCCAACCGATTTCTGTTCATGATCAAATTAGCAAGAGCTAACCTTAGGCGAAACACAATTAATAATGAATTAAATCACAAACCAAATTATTCAGTAAGTGAAACCAATGTGAAAAATAAGAATAAAACACAAATGTAAATGTTGAAAATATTCAAATGGTAGGTAATGAGTTTGATGCAATTTAACATCTTCAGAATGGTCTCATGTCGCGGGCACTAACTGATTGTTGTATGCAAGTTATTAAGATATCTTTGAGATGCATATGTACGGAAGATAAATTCGTTTAACGAGCATGTTTCACAAATGCATCTGATATACAATATTGTGCTGAATGTATTACCGATGTTTGACCATTTCTATTCAATCTGCTCACTTCTGTGCACACTAATCAGAGAGAAAGATAAACATGGAAAGAATGACATAAGGAAAGACACTATTGCACCCAATTAGAGCTTTTCCAATCGTGGCACGTTGTCACAATTGATGACATTTCATTCGTGCACAGAAACTATTTATGACATCATTCTGACTTAAACATGTTTTCAAATCATCATATCCAAACTTTACCGAAGCATGAATAGTAGTAGTATTTGTAAACATGAAAACTACTCAAATTATTGGAACAACGGAACACTTAAATCCCGCTTTGCAATCAACTTTCCTAGATGGAATCAAAATCCCTATATCAAAATAAGATTAACAGCAGCTGCTATTGCAATGACAATAATGGTGTTCGGAACTTTTGCAAATATCTGCACGATTATCGTTCTAAAGAGATTTAAAGGATTACGGAGGAGTACAAGGTTCTTTTTCTTTGTCACTGCTATTTGTGACCTGATTGGAATGCCAATGGGAATGTTTGGCATTTGGTACCAATTGCAATTTGCGAAGTCATTTGTCAGCAATAACTTTTACACGTGCAACATTCATTATACAGTTGGAGAAGGACTTGAAGATTGTAGTTGGTATTCAATTATTGCGATGGTTTTTGAAAGATTTGCCCTTGTCATCATGCCTCATAAAATGCGGTTTGTTAATCAGAAGGCTATTATGATTTTTACCTATTTCGTCGTATGTGGTTTGGAAGTCCCTGGGAGGCTTTATTTCAGTTTATTCCGATATGATGGATGCGTCTGCGACGCAATCAACGATGATAATTATGTCTCTTCAATCTACAATTTATATGTATCTTATACAAGCTTGTTAGGTATTGTCTTTGTAATTCAAGTAATTTTGTCAAGTACTACTTTAATACATACTTTGACAAGACATGATGACCAGCAGACAAAGGAGGCAGTGGATTCGGTGAAAATGATGTTTATCGTTGGTTTATTTCAATTTATATTTCTTTGCCCCGTATTGATTATTTCTTTTTCGCAAAATGCGATAATGGCGTCTGGATATCATGAAGGCACATATATGCTTATGATGCATTTTGGGTTTATGTCATACAATTCAATTTTCTCAATGAATTTCCTACTATACTATGGAAGCAGCAAAGGATTTCGCGACAATTTCCATCAATTTATCTATTCTATAAAGCGAGACAAGATACAGGTGAAGGATGTAACGATTACAACAGGTAATAGTACTATTTCGTAATAGAAAATTGAAAATGAATTCATCGATGAATTATAGATTGGATTACATTCAAAACAACATTTCATGTCATATCTGCATATTCTGACATCTTATCGCAATAAACTTTTTGTCATTTCATGTGAAGACTATTTAATTTAGGTATCTTGCTATCACTACACAAGCCAAATGGAGTCCATAATCTTTTTTGAGTAAAAGTTTATTAAGCTCATAAAAATCTCTTTTTTACTGGGCTCGAAAGCTGTTTCCTCGTACCCGATGTAGTCCTAAATTGCATTAGGCGATTATTTTGCATAAACATTGTTCAAATCTTATCGGCCAACAAGTTCAGCAACGGCAATGTCAACCATTATTGAGCAACATTGTCGTTATCCATCATCCATCAACATGTCAACCGTTGACTTGACTTTGCGCTATAAAATGTCAGCAGTCTTTCTTGAACCGAATTTGCCGTTCTTTTTCGGGTTAGGAAAACTTCAGGCCAGTCCATCGGCTGGTTTAAGTGACTGACAGGTTAGCTTCAGTTCGGCACATGTCCAATTTTAGGCTGACTGCAAGCTCAGTTATACGACGATACATATCTCAGTTAATGGACATATCTGTTGCCATTTCACCAATCTTTCGTTTGGATGACGATGATTTAGAGGAACATGTGCTGCAGGACTGGACGCGAATAGTATTGCGATGCTACATTCGAGCGGCGCTGCTGCTACTATTCGAAAGAATTGATGTACGAGCGATATATTTAAAAACTAAAGCAATTGCATTTCTTTACTAACGGAATCTACTCACAGCTACTGTCTCACAAATCACACAATATTAGAACAATATCTACTTCATATACGTCGATATATATATATATATATATATATATATATAATCTGATGATATGAAATACATTTAGTACACACATACAGCCACAGAAACATGAAAATTTCATCAGCTATTTCTCATGCAAATTCAATATTGAAATTTTCAGCGACGCTATTTTTATTATATTGTATAACAATTTGAAAAGAATTCTTTGTAAATCCATGTTTGAAAGTGATCAAGTATCTTACAACAATGGAATTTTTGTTGATCAAGTAAATAAACAATGGATAATATTTACATACAGTGATGCAAACATATAAAAATCATAAACATCCTTTGTAAATAAGCTTCATAGATATATCAAAGGCGTTTGACTCGATTCCAAAAACTATAATCATTAAACGACTACACGAAGTACTTCCAAACAGTAACTTTCCAACTGACAACTGCCCGACTGAAAATTCTGCCGATTTATTCGGCTTACTTAAATCGGTTTAATATTCAGCCGGCAGAATTTTAGTTAATGAACAGCCCCAAAGTTACAACACGAATGACTGCATAATTGCAACTCAACTGGAATAAAAGATGAAACATCGCATTCAGGACTTCAGTCAAACTTTATATCACTTTGGGTCAGCCAGTTAACAAAGTCTGCAACGTAAATCATCTGGGGCAGGCGACACGAATCGCTGTTAGTGGATAAAATCTATTAGTGAAGGAAATGAACGTCACGGAAACCTGTTAGTGAGTTGTCTATTAGCGTAACAGGAATATGGGCGACACAGAAATCTGTTAGTGAGACAGTCTATTACCCTAACAGAATACCAACGACTCAAACGCCTGTTAGGGAAAAATAATGCTCTCGGTTAGTCATTTTTCTACCAGTGGTCGGAGGCACCTTTAGTGACACTGTTAGTCAATTTGCACACTATATGACATATTCGACTGCATTAGGATCCGTACATTACTATTGATTAAAATAACAGGCATATGACTTTTTCATTCATGAATCTATGAATCTAGGATAGGTTGAATAGACCTTCAAACAAGTGGATTTCTCATTCATTGTCAGTGTCACCGAATAGAGGATAAGAGTCAGCGTTAGCTATTGACTGTAAGCTGCCCATTAGCACTAGTGTTCATATTAAGCATGTGGAGAGTAGAATTCGACGTTGGACGATCAACCCAACGGTTATACAGAAAACGATTCGATCCTATAAAAGACCTGCGGGATGAAGATTTCTTTGACAGTTATCGATTTCCAAAGTCAACAGTAGAAGAGCTGCGTAATAAATTCTATAATGATTTAGTTCATCTAACAAATCGTTCTCAAGCCTTATCAGTAGAGATACAAATTTGTAGCGCTCTTCGTTATTATTCTCAAGGAGGATTTTTACGTACGATCGGCGACCTCCATGGAATTTCTGACAAATCTACAAGTCGTGCAATTCACATGGTATCGGATCTTTTATGTCGCAATCATTCAGATTTTGTTCAGTGACCATCCAGAGAAAAAATGACTTACAATATGAATCAGTTCTACAGTTACTGCGGTATTCCACAAGTAATTGGAGCTGTTGATGGATGTCACATCCCAGTTGTTTCAGTTGCAGAAATTACAACGGAATTGAGTGATCATGATTGTAATGTAGAAGGAATGATGGTATTTCACAGATTCTCATGACAGCCTTGGAGATTTAATGTTTGCTAAATTAGCAATTCGATGGGTTCCTATTACTTTGATGCTCACCCTCAGCAGTATTTTCACAGACAACCTGCCACTGGCAGAGCAGAATCACACAATCAAGGACAATGATTTCAATTAACTTTGAACGATGTAAATGGGTCCACATCACTATTCAGATTCAAGAAATTAAACATGAATTTAGTGATCGAATCTATGGATCGAATCATAAAATCATGCCGATGAAAATGGAATTGAAAACTTGAAATTTCAGCCAAGAAAGCACGAATAATATCGCGACTTTTTCATGAAGACTGTCAAATACAATTCATGAAATTCCCTTGATAATCATCTTGATTTCCGCTTAGTTAGGATGCTTTTCAGCAAATATTCATTCCTTTTGATATCCAACTTGTTTCATACTACTTATACAGGAAAGTCATATCGGTAGTATATAAATTGGCAAATTTTGACTTTTTTCGAAAGTGGTCAAATAATTTTTTGGACCACGAGAACGTAATCTCCACAAAAAACTGAATCTTTCCGCATAAAAATTTTCTAAAGCGTCAAATTGTTAGACATTTATATATTAGATGAAAAATATAAATCTACTCGACCTTTTTTCTTGCTGAAAATGATCATTTAAGGTCCCCCACATGGCAATAATAAAATTTTGCTTTGCTTTCGAATAATTTGCTCTCATCGAAAATCGGTGAGCCCATTTTGCTGATGATCTCATAAAACACTTGAAGATGTGATTATAAATGAAGAGATCGAGAAAAATCTATTCGTGTGCAGTATTTCGCGGTGCAATTCAACGCAAAAGGATGGCAACATCAACCAAGTGAATCACAGGATTTTTCAATTATTTATTTATGAATTTCAGAAGAGATCGAGAAAAATCTACAAGGATGCTATCTTTGCATTCACGTATTAGGCCTATAGCACAAAATTTAGATTTTAAATGCTTGACTACAAAATACGAGGAATTGTAGACTTAGGAAAAAGCAATCAATGTCAAAATATCGATAGGAATTGAGAGAATTGGGAAATCATCAGTTCACTTCATTCTTCAATTCATGAACAGTAAATTCCTAGTTCTCAGTTCAATGATAGAAGCCTGAATATCCCGTTCGCTCAGTTCAGGGCTCATACAATATCTGGCAAAGCAGTGTTGATGTGACTCTGGCGGACATGGTTTAACAAATGTGCGAGCATGAGTAATGCACCCATAAGCCATATTTAATCAAGAAATTTCGCCCCCCTGAATTCAGAGTAAATCGACGCCTATGAATAGTTATGGCACCCGAAGGCCTTTTTCCGATGAGGATGAATCAAATTGAAATAATGAAGAAATGCAAGGTTTTCGCTACACGAAAGAAATTAATTTCAGTAAAATTGCCTATCTGAAGTTGCATTGTATTTAGCAGTAGACATCGTGAGCCAGTGCCGTGTGCTCACAAGGCTGACCGACATCCAAAAGATTAAATACATGGATCAGTTACACATAAACAAGATTGCTCTACTCAATCAATCAGCTTTCCAGATGTTTGATATCAATTTAAGCAAGTAAATTAAAGATTTGTAAAAGAGGTCCAGACTGTCTCAGAGGGTATAAAAAGCATAAGGTCTCTGAGGTTCATAAACTTGGAATATGTTGAGGGCATGCATTGAAAGCACTTACAGTGGTTTAAAAAAAACTTCACGATTTAAAACACCTCTAAAAATGCTGAGAAACACAGTTTGAAAACCAGGGTTTCGTAGCCGCGGTCCAGCTACCACGGCTCCGGCTCCTGTTCTAAGTCATGCACGGAAATGTATTTGAAGACACCAAGTTCCGCCCAAAATTTGATCAAGATGCTGTGCTTGTTGACAAAAATTACGATTTGACAAATCCATATATGTTTAACTTCTCAAAACAGAGGTACATGAACTGCATTAATGAACTCATCACTAATGACTGAGTTAGTGCTTTCCACTTAAGACCCTTTTTGAGTCACAGAGAGGGAGCCATGAAAATGTTATCTTTTTGGGGAGTTATCTCTGATTTAAATCCTACCTCGACCGCTCTTAGCGTTTAATCAGAGGTGAGTATGAATATTTCATCCTTCCAGAGTGAGGCATCATAAACAAAGAGGCGTACATGCATATAAATACATGTATTTTACTCAGACGAATCAATCATAGTGAAAGGGTCTCCAGAAGCTTCAATCAGCATCCAGCTGGATTTACATGTGTAATTTTTAATCCCGTCTGATAGTCTGATAAGAACAGGAAGTGGGTAGAACTCGGCAGACGTACAGTCATGAATAGGCTGTGACTGCATTCTCCGAAAGTCCAATTTTCAGTTTCGTTCCTTGCAGAAATTCGTGCTGCCGGGCGGACGAGATAATTCAACCATTTATCTATCAATTGACTCTAATATCAATCAAGTAAAACCATTGGATATTTCCCTATTGAAGTAAAATTCTCGCATATCAAAAGCACTTCTTCAGAAGGGTCTTATATTAACCAAATTTGCCTCAAGCCTTCTTATATCGGTGAAGTATTAGAAGGGAGTATATTGAGTGGCGAAAGTCAACCTCTGACCGAATTGCTCAATACAGACAAAATGAATAAATCACAGACACAGACCTAGTAATTGAACTGAGAAAGACTTCATGCTGTCATCAACACGTGAAGCCTGTGAACCTCTCGCCAGAAAACACTTGGGCCAGAAGTTCGCAGATACTATTATAGTCGCGGCAATCATTCATTGATAAAAACGATCATATTTTGAAGCTCATATGATAATAGGTAAACATTTACATATTTACTACCTATACACCGGTTAGTGATCACGCAGTACGCATGGTTGCTAGGTGCTTATTAAGTCTTTCCACAATTACAGTTTGATAAAATTGTATCCCAGTAAATTCATGCCTTCGCTGAGAGTAGGTGTGTATTAGCATCAGTAACTTCTTGGATATCCCTGAATTAGTCTTCTAGAAGAATACTTTTGAGCTTCAAATTTGATGAATAAACAATTTTTTGATGTCTAATGTGCCAATTTCTCGCAATTTCCGCTGTCATGCTAAACAAGCCGTGTTAATTCTGAAAAAGATTTTTATAGATTTTCATAGATATAGAGAATAGAGTTTACCAAGTTCAAATGCTTTGCTCTAAAAATATGAGTCACAATAATAAATGAACTTATTTCCTTATTAGTCATCGAGTATATCCTTACATTGCGATTGGCAGTCTGCTAACTACACTGTAAATCTTAAAGGTCTTATCTGGGACTTAATGTAGGTCTTCATGTATGCCTGAAAAGGGTCTTCGTTGTTGTACAAATGGAGATATTTAAGGGCCTAAAAGGGTCTAGGCGTAGGACTCCTAGACCCTTTGAAAAGATCTTAAGAGGGTCTTACGGGGTCTTACAAAGGTACGAAATAAGACCTTTTAACTTCTTTTAGAAGTCTACAAATGGTCTTACAAAATATCTCAATGTATACCTTTAGAGGTCTCCGGAAGGGTCTACAAGCCAAATTTCTGAGGGTCTTTATGAGTGTACAAATAGAGATACTTGAAGGTCTAAGAAGGTCTAGACATATGACATGAAGACCTCTTATGGTAAAAAGCTAGGTACTTCACATAATGGAAATCGTCGCATCTCACCTGACCGTTTTTGCATCTACACCATCCTCGAATTCGTTTGAGTACGTATGATGATCATAGCGCTATCTACTCATTGTGACAGCAGGTGGAAAGAAACGTTAGTAATTCTAGTTTCAAACCATCAACCCCTTCTGAGTGAAGCTGATTTACAGCAGTAACGCTTAAGAAAGAATATTTGAGTAGAAATGAATTGGTCGAACTTTGGCATTCACAAGTCGAACTGATATCAGAAATCCAACGTAGATTCGCATTCGTATAAAATCGAAGGACAACATGCGATATCGGACGTTTCCTGAAAAGAAATCGCGACACATGAATTTATGTTAATGGTTAAAATGATTGTTTCTTTGAAACGTGTGTTCCGGATATTATGACAACCATAAACTGTCTATAATTCATACATCATCATACATATATTATCTTCCAGAAAAGGATAATAAACCAATCGTCGGCATTCTTAATTGAGATTTATATTAGTATCAATGGATGATTGGATGTATAGATTAATAATGCAAGGTGAGAAACGGTTAATAGAAACACTTTTAAGTGATAAAAGTACTTGTCATTTATGGGATTTTGCTTACTTTGTTTGGGCGCGATCCGGTGCAATACCGTAATTAAGGGCAACATTTCACCTTAGACAGTCTTCGCTTTTAAGGATGATGCTATCTGAAAAAAAGCGTTGAATAATCAATTCATCATAGTCAGAAATATGCTATATGCAAAGTTTTCTCTCGTCTTCAGTTCTGGATATACTCAAAATACAAAGATCCGACTAAATTCAACTTTATCAAAAGGAGGCTATGCCTTCTGCTTTGAAATCGATTCAATCAAAAATTACATGCGCCCTCCGCTGGCACTGAATTGCTGAAAAACACATACAGTATCCCATTCAAAGCCGGAGGCATATTTATGATAATTAAATTCTTTTGGAAGGATGACCAAACAATTGACAATATTTTATTAGACCCGGTTCCGACTAGATTCAATTCTATTAGATCCGGATCCTGGGATAATGTAGGAATTTAAGCTCCTATACAACTCTACTGTTATCATGTATAAATATACCAACTTAATCAAGATATTAGCAGCATAGCAGCCACGTACATCTTTAGATATGCTTGGTCATGCGAACATCTAAGATACCGGTTTTCCACCGACTAAAGTAAAAATATTGATAAACGAATTATACGAGTAGTTCGCATGATACACATACAGTAGGCCTATATCTTCATGGAAATAACAGTGGATTAATCAAACACAATGATTACCGAAGATTATAGGGTCTAATCTTAAAGCAAACTAATTGAAGCCAAGGGGTGTCATGAGAAAATGCTTTCCTGATCTAAGCTATGGAGTGCAATTTGTAGCAAGGGGTTTCCAGTGGTGAAAAATGAACGTCAGTTTAGTAGTAGCTTTCGGTGTAGGCCTACATCTTATTGTAGTTATCGATTTTAACGTTTTCATGTATCAGTGAAGTATTAAATTTCACAGCTCTCACTCCCCAAATGAGGTTCATTTGATAAAAGAACTACATTGAAGAATACAACAAAAAAGCCAATTTTTCATGCAGTAGGCCTACTTTTAAGGCCGTGGACTACCTCTACATTTTCGAATTTTGAGATAACATGTCATAAGGGTTGTTTTCACTAAATGAAGCTAATTTGGCGGGGGTAGGGGTGAGAGCCGTGAAATTCGAGACTTCGATTTTTAAGGACCACCCTAATGTGTTGTACTGGTTAACACATGTAATATAGCCTACCCCAAATTGTCCTACATACGGTGATGGGGATACGCTTTGTTCTTCAGTGTTATGTATGGAGGTGTAATTCTAACCACCGACTGAATAATAATGCCGCAGTCAGACAATTATGCGACGCGATGCAGCCGCCCTTTCTTACTAAGTCTGCCAGAGAAAGTAAATAAGACAATTAAGTTATTTATCTTTCTCAAATAGTATGTCGGCTAGGTAGCTGTAGAAATAAATTCAAAATAGTTATACAAGCCTGACGACTATAGTAGCACCACGTCCACATGACTGACTATTTGAAAATCAACTTCCAACATGACTGTCAGAACTGAGAAGTTTATTAGTCTTTATAGACAAAACATTACAGCACCTGGGATGATGTTTGATAAAATGCAGTAGGCCCTAAGTGAAAATGAAGTGGTTAATGGTAGTCTATAATGATCAACTTTGGTTTGGCGGAGAGGAGATATTCTTGAACTCTGAAATTTCATTCACTGTTTAGAATGCAAATATTTCTATCAGTTTCAAAAGGAAAATTATGAGAGAGCATAACATTTAATTCATTACTAATGGCATTCATATAATCGTAAGTCATGTGAGTGTTGTATCATACGAGTATTAAAGGAAACCCAACTTTCAAAATTATTTACGTGAGAAATTATCGAACATACGTGCATTTATTGTTGATTAATTTTATACTAACATATCTTCTGTATACAATACTAAGGGATAGTATATTTTAGTATTATTCGTAATTAGTCGTTATAGCAACCTAACTCTTAAATGCATTGGAAGTTCCTCTTCACATGGCTATGTGATGTTAGATACTTACAGTCGCTAGGCTCGTATAACATTTTTTGTTATCAATATAGGCCTACTCTTGTTTTTCTTGGTAAGGGTAGCCGTTTAACACATTGTGTAGAGGCATAGCCTACTTGCAATAATTTTGTCATGTTCTCATACTTTTAGAATTATCATTGTTAGCCCACAGGCTTAGGTCTTGATTTATCATCTCAAATAATTTTGTTAGTTTACTGTTACCTCGGCTTATTCGTTTTTCGTTAGATTTCCGATGACCAGTTTCTGACAGCATGTGACTACTAAGTAATACATGTCAGATTATGAAATTAAGTCATTATTTCATCTCGTTATTAAAGTACGCAAGAACACATTTCTGCGAATAGGGCCCACATGATTTTACTTAACGATTAAATTATACCTAAGTTAGTAAATGATAACCGTGATTACAGAGTTTACTACAGTTTAATACTGATATGGTTTTGACTAGTTTGTGGCGGTTTACCATGTTTGTTACAGAACTTAACGAAGGGCGAGACCTGTTATGCAACCCTTAAGGTACATGAACTTTAAAATTAAGAAAAACATGAATGATATCCTTTATCTTTAATGCGATGATAAAAAAAGCGGTAAAAATCTAAAAACAAAAATCTGGTACTAATGTATCATCAACAAAATAAGACCATACACAGCAGCTAAATCTAAACATCTAAAAACAAAAATCTGGTACTAATGTATCATCAACAAAATAAGACCATACACAGCAGCTAAATCTAAAAATCGAAAAACAAAAATCTGGTACTGAATGCATCATCAACAAAATAAGACCATACACAGCAGCTAAATCTAAAATTCTAAAAACAAAAATCTGGTACTGAATGCATTATCAACAAAATAAGATCATACACAGCAGCTAAATCTAAAAACAAAAATCTGGTACTGAATGCATCATCAACAAAATAAGACCATGCACAGCAGCAAAATCTAACTATGATTGAATGAATTAAGAATTTAGAGCACAGTTAAGTCAACAAATAGTTGGAACATTTTCAAATTGAAACACATATGATCTAATTAGCTGAATTGAACTGACCTTGCTTAGTTAATATGTTCAATTTTTAAAATTTTAACTTATCTCATTCTCTATTGTTGACTTAGCCGTGTAGAATCCCAAGATTAAGAAGACAAGACACACTTTTGTTTAGTAAATATAAAGTTTTCTTTGAGGAAACTAACTTATCAAAAACTGGAAAAGATAGATTCCATAAGGTCGATTACGATGAATTATCAATTAGTTATCGACGAAGAGATAGATTCTGTCATGCAACGAAGTAGTTCACTATTTCTGCAAATTTACGGCCAACTCCTTTGGCAGTTCGTTCAAGAACTTCTTAACTGACATAAGAGTGGTTTTAACACGGACCCCCATCAAGAACTCGAGGACTTCAAATGGAGCTTCCAATTTTTGAGGATGCACTATGTTGAATGCTATATGGGCAAACATAGCCATAGCGACACATTCTTGAACGCTTTTAGCAGTAAAATGAATTCCTTCAACCGTAAAACCACGAAAGTCGATATCAAATGAACAAGAATCAACCGGACGTGATGATCTAAACCTTATGCAGAGTAACTTGAAAGCAGCAATCAAATTATCATTATCATTTTCACTTGGCTCCAGATAAGGATGAACATTTAACCAACGTCGCAATGTTTTGCGAAAAAACCCACACAGTTTAGAGAGAACTTCCTCCATTTTTGAATTGATTTCATCGTAAGCCAAAGATAAATCAGCAATGTATTCGGACTTGGTCTCGGCATACAATCGCAACATCATTCCTGCTTCTATGTATAGTGACTGGGCATTGACTAGTGATGAATTTGCATCGCTTTCCGACTTCAAAGGCAATTTGTTATACCATGCAGAGAATTTCCGTTGTCTGAACTCTGTGTAATCATCCGAGCAGTCGTTTTTTGGAACACATAGAATCTCAGACCGTCTACTTAGGGTGGTCGTTGAACTTGATGAACCGGTATCGTCCAATATTGTTGTATTATCAGTATCACTATTTGAATCCTCAGAACCGTTGCCTTCTCCAGTCTCATCACTTCGACTATGAGGCTCATCAGAGCACTTGCGCTTACCAGTGAACTTTTTGCTGTAGTCAATCAGTTTTTGAGGCATATCAACACTTTTTCGACGCATACTTTGCCTATAGTTTTTGAAAAATTTCACTAAGCGCAGTCTCCAGTAGTTGCTAGTACCGTCTAGGTCACGTAAATGAGGTGCCGCGCGGACAATAGCCTCGGCCACTTGATGAAATTTTATTGACGGTGACTGAAAATATAGTTTATCGTCACTGTATTGTAACATATCGTTACACACTGCACGCAAAAACATACTCCGTTTGGGCTGTGAGTTTTTGATACTGGTATCACTGATGTCAGTTAATTCAGTAAACGAAGACAATATATGCGACGGTAAGGTATAAATGGATGGCCAACGTTCACACTTACCGGATGTTTGTTTCACCTTAAAAAGAATAATTTCATGATAATCGCATAGGATCTCGAATGATTCTTCGTCAATTATAGTTCCATCAGACATGGATAACTCACAATATGAAACGTCTTCCACCAGGCCAAACTTAGAAAGACATGCTTTCACAAAGTCACTGTAATTGGTAACCTTTATTAGCATCGTTTGCTCCAAATATTTCACTTTACAAAATACTTTCTTTACCAATGATGCTTCTGCCATCACACCTGAAAAGAATAGAAAGCTAGTTACAACAATATGCATTAAGTATCGATGACCTACGATATATAGGCCTACTAGACTATAAATTACATGTTTGTGTAAAAGAAAGTCAAAAAGACCTAGTCGCCTTAGGGCCCCTCCCATCAATCTAGTCGCCGTAGAGGACGTTTCATCAAGTCAAGGACCTTCTGAAGAAGGCTAAATAAGCCATGTAAGGGATTATAGTTTATCTACATGCATGATACAAGAAAAAACGATTTGATTTCTGTATTTACATTTATTCTGGGACAGATACTTTGAAATTTTGACAAGCTATGAGGCAAGTGTCGGAGGACTGCACATTCAATTATTGAGAGTATTCACACCATACAAACTGTTTTATCATCACTGACACCAATAAAATACTCGATTGGAATGAATCGTCGGCCTTTAATGATGATTTCATAAATAGGGGGATGAAAAAAATCAAGAGATGTCATCGCAATCATCTTGAGAGAGTTGACTTTATCTACTTCATAACAAAGGCACGAGTCCATAAAGTGCGCTTCTACCAATGCCATTATAATATACCATTCATCATCAATCCGCAAAAATTTTCTAATAATACCAAAATTGGGCTCGTAGTCAAAACAATCAAGTGATAACACAATAAAATTTCCAATACGATAAGAGTAGCTGTTCATATTAATGGAAGAAGCGCATTTTATGTTTCTTGATAATATTTCTTCGCATGACGTTCCAATCACACTACTGATCGCTTCTATCTCATCATAACCAAGATATTCTGTTGGAAAATCTTTGACGTTGTTACCTACCAAAACATTATCGAAATTTGTTTCTGAAAAAACTATTGCTTGCCTTTGACTATACCATTGACAGATGTTATAGGAAACATTCTTGAAATTACCCACTGAGTGGACATGTTTTTTAAAGGTTTGGTGTAACGACTCAAAGCGCATGCACCACAAATAACGAAGGCTACCATAAAATTTTACAAACTGATAATAGTGATGGGATATGTAATGATATTTACATATTGATCTTATCTGCTTGGTGAATAAACTGGAGGAACGAATAAGTCGATCCTGTTCAGATAAGCAGACAAACAGATCTTCGAGATAGAATGTATTTACTGCTGGCATCAATAATATCTTCACAACCGATACATGACAAATAAATAATTGCCAATGATTAGAGTCACAAGGATTATCTATATATGCTACCATATATACAGGAAGTTGAGACAAAAGTACTATCATGTCAGCTGCGTTTACGGGTAAGTATCCTTTCCGTAAGTTATCCGATGTTATATTGACTCTTTTGAAAAAGGGGAATGCAAAAGATAGAATTCTGTTTATAACAAACAAAGATATTTCTCTGTGCGATATCATTTCTGTGAACAATAGACATACAATATTGTGACTCATTCCGGATGCAAATAAATCATGCATCATGTCTGGGACACAAAAATGCGGCATGGTAGAACACAAGATACGAGGTAAAATCGGTTCTTCTCTTTTGAAGCCGAGTTCAGGACACAACGTAACAAAATCTTGATGAATTCTAGGTGAAACATTTTCTCTATCACTATTCGTCTGATTTTGCAACGAAAATCTGCAGCCCGTATGCTTGATTTCACAGTAACGACATACATAGCCATTTGAAAAACACATGCCAAGACAACTAAGCTCGTGTTGACTCAAATTATCACCAGCGATGTAACATACAATCAAAGGTAAGTTTCCAAAGCATTCAGACGGCACCCCTTCAATAAGTAGAGCATTTAACTCATCTATCAGAGGAGTCAGAAGAACATTAAGATCATATTTTTTGACTAAAGATCGTTCGATTGCCATAGTTAAAAATCTATTCTCAATAGAAGAAAACATTTCTGGATGGAAATTTAAGATAACAAAATAAACACCAACTAACTTATGTACACCCTTAGATTTCCCAATGGGGTTGCACACCTCGAAGTCGTCTGTATATAAACCGATATATATGCCTGACTTGCCACAAGGTCTCAAGTAACTAGTGAAGTACTCTGATTTAAAGAATTGATAATAATCTGACAAACGCTCACAGTCAAATGACATAACTTTTCGGAAGCTTTTGTTAGATAAAACCAGATTAAGATGATCTGCAATGGGTATATAACAGTATGAATTTTTCTCGTAATCAATGGCTTCTAAAGTAATTCTTTCAACTCGTGGCATTGAACAGTTTTCCATGAGGAACCGAACAACATTGGCGTCCGAAAGAAGCTGATGAACAGATTTGGTAAAGAAATCATGATAGTTGAACTGCAAGTTGCGGTCATTTTCAGGTGAATTGGAAACTTCATGCCCTTGCTTAAATACATCTTTGTAATCTTCCAAGAAAGAGTCCAATATAGACACACAATTCATCGTTATTTCTCTGGCACTTGACTTAGTAACTTTATTCACAGTGTAAGATCTAACATACATCTTAAGAAAGGCATCACTCAAAAACTTGATGGAATCTTCATACAATTCAGCAGAGGACTTTTTGTTAACATTTTGTGGAGATTCATTCATCACTAGTGCTAGTTCGCTGGTAGGCCTATTAAACGAAGAAGCTTCAACAGCTTGACATTCGTTTTTAATCGTTGGATAGTTGGTGGAAATGTTACGTACATCAATACTTTTGTGGATGCCTATATGAAACAATAAACTCCTCACGGATACCCTTTTTACAAAACAATCCTCAACCGGACAGAAAATTCCTGACTTCTTCCTCTCTGACAAGTGCCTACATCTTACATGTCTTTCTACGACAGGTATCGACGATGTCTTGAATCCACATAAATTACACTTATGCATGGCAGCCTAACGATACTTAATTCGCTTATTCCCTTTTTCGTTTTCTTCAAATCGTTTATGGTGCGCTTGTAAAAGATCAGGTAAGTCTGCAAATGAAAGGAAAATTAAGAAAACGGATAACTTTGATACTATCAAAAATTCATGCAACCATGTGACTTAGCTTACTTTGACGTAGAAATATGACATTAATCATCATGAAGGGAAAAAACATCGTAACTTATTCATAGCGCATGGTTAGACACGTCTTTTAACACAGTGCAAGTCTAGTATACAGCTCAAAATCGCTAAAAATAACTAAATCTACAGAAGCCAGGCTAAGTCGCATAGGCCTATTTATTTCATAATAACAATCCTGCATGTTTAGTGCTATAATCTGGTCATTTAGATCATCATGAAGAGAAAAAACATCGTAACTTATTCATAGCGCATGGTTAGACACGTCTTTTAACACAGTGCAAGTCTAGTATACAGCTCAAAATCGCTAAAAATAACTAAATCTACAGAAGCCAGGCTAAGTCGCATTGGCCTATTTATTTCATAATAACAATCCTGCATGTTTAGTGCTATAATCTGGTCATTTAGATCATCATGAAGGGAAAAAACATCGTAACTTATTCATAGCGCATTGTTAGACACGTCTTTTAACACAGTGCAAGTCTAGTATACAGCTCAAAATCGCTAAAAATAACTAAATCTACAGAAGCCAGGCTAAGTCGCATAGGCCTATTTATTTCATAATAACAATCCTGCATGTTTAGTGCTATAATCTGGTCATTTAGATCATCATGAAGGGAAAAAAACATCGTAACTTATTCATAGCGCATGGTTAGACACGTCTTTTAACACAGTGCAAGTCTAGTATACAGCTCAAAATCGCTAAAAATAACTAAATCTACAGAAGCCAGGCTAAGTCGCATAGGCCTATTTATTTCATAATAACAATCCTGCATGTTTAGTGCTATAATCTGGTCATTTAGATCATCATGAAGGGAAAAAACATCGTAACTTATTCATAGCGCATGGTTAGACACGTCTTTTAACACAGTGCAAGTCTAGTATACAGCTCAAAATCGCTAAAAATAACTAAATCTACAGAAGCCAGGCTAAGTCGCATAGGCCTATTTATTTCATAATAACAATCCTGCATGTTTAGTGCTATAATCTGGTCATTTAGATCATCATGAAGGGAAAAAACATCGTAGCTTATTCATAGCGCATGGTTAGACACGTCTTTTAACACAGTGCAAGTCTAGTATACAGCTCAAAATCGCTAAAAATAACTAAATCTACAGAAGCCAGGCTAAGTCGCATAGGCCTATTTATTTCATAATAACAATCCTGCATGTTTAGTGCTATAATCTGGTCATTTAGATCATCATGAAGGGAAAAAACATCGTAACTTATTCATAGCGCATGGTTAGACACGTCTTTTAACACAGTGCAAGTCTAGTATACAGCTCAAAATCGCTAAAAATAACTAAATCTACAGAAGCCAGGCTAAGTCGCATAGGCCTATTTATTTCATAATAACAATCCTGCATGTTTAGTGCTATAATCTGGCCATTTAGATCATCATGAAGGGAAAAAACATCGTAGCTTATTCATAGCGCATGGTTAGACACGTCTTTTAACACAGTGCAAGTCTAGTATACAGCTCAAAATCGCTAAAAATAACTAAATCTACAGAAGCCAGGCTAAGTCGCATAGGCCTATTTATTTCATAATAACAATCCTGCATGTTTAGTGCTATAATCTGGTCATTTAGATCATCATGAAGGGAAAAAACATCGTAACTTATTCATAGCGCATGGTTAGACACGTCTTTTAACACAGTGCAAGTCTAGTATACAGCTCAAAATCGCTAAAAATAACTAAATCTACAGAAGCCAGGCTAAGTCGCATAGGCCTATTTATTTCATAATAACAATCCTGCATGTTTAGTGCTATAATCTGGTCATTTAGATCATCATGAAGGGAAAAAACATCGTAACTTATTCATAGCGCATTGTTAGACACGTCTTTTAACACAGTGCAAGTCTAGTATACAGCTCAAAATCGCTAAAAATAACTAAATCTACAGAAGCCAGGCTAAGTCGCATAGGCCTATTTATTTCATAATAACAATCCTGCATGTTTAGTGCTATAATCTGGTCATTTAGATCATCATGAAGGGAAAAAACATCGTAACTTATTCATAGCGCATTGTTAGACACGTCTTTTAACACAGTGCAAGTCTAGTATACAGCTCAAAATCGCTAAAAATAACTAAATCAACAGAGTCACAGCCAAGTAACAAATTTGATTTACCTGATGATTAAAATCGTGCACGTTAAGTAGTAGAATCTGGACATTTAGGATATTACGTAGGTAAAATATACATCGTAATTTATAATAACACATAACTACATACTACCCGTTAGAAATAGATTTAGTAGATGCAGGCTATATACGGTTATAACAGAAATATTTGTAATGAATAACTGTGATTTTCGTTATGTATCGTCAAATCTGCAAGTGAATGATGTCATTAAACTAAGGTCACTGATAAGATTCTTCTTCGCTGGTAAGTTATTCATCTGTTCGATTTCATTCGAAATTGATTCTATATAGTCAAAGTATTGAAAAACTTAAACAATCATTATTTTGGAAAATATTTAAAACGTTTTCCGTTTACAAATCATAGGATGTGCAACAATGTAATTTCAATCGATGATTTTAATAAAAAAAAGTGTATTTGACTTCTGTGAACTGAGTTACCAAAACATCAATACAAATAATAATACCGAATATAACCCTCATTTGTTTGTTTAGATGTCTATTCTCCCTGAAGGCTTTATTGAGAGCTAAAGCATTAATGCCCTGTAAATTTCTATTGAGTAATCTCTAGGGTAATGTCAATGCAATGCCTAGAGACATCATTTCAACAGCTATTTATTCTCGCGGGCTTTAATGCGGTTATAATGGAAATACAACAGGCATTAAAGCGCGTGGGACACAGATATTCATTCGGGCTATATTACGAATAATTACCCATCTGAATCGGGCTTTAATGACGGAATTAACGTCCTAAGTAATTATCGTCGTTAAAGCCCTCTTCAGATGGGTCAAAATCAGCTATGTAATACAAAATTATAATTATATTATGTGGGTTGTGGTGTTACGGAAATTCAATTGCTACTGTAAATGTTAAAAGGGTCGGAGCAAGAGAAATAAAGGCCTAGCAAGCATGTCAATGAGCATTGGCAATTTCTGGATTAAACAGTGGATACTACATTTCCTCTTCTTCTTCTTAAACTTCAGTGATTACAGATATTGTGAAATTTATACTGATGGAATCTTTTTTTGTTATGAACAAATGTACTCTTACAAAAATTTAAATATAAAAAATGAAAAATTCTTAGCCAAAAGTTGTTTACGTTATCAAAAGAATAGATGGTATTTTTCTCCAATTATTGAAGACATGCTTAAATAAAATACGAAGAAGTTGAAATTATACGTACCGATTGGTCTGCAAAATATATCTCACTCTGATAGGGCCTAACAATGTCAATTCATGATCTTATTCATATAGACTCAGTCTCAACATGCCAACATTGACATAAGTATATTATGCTTAAAACATCGATAGGCATCTGCACTCGACCGCCAACTATGCCTGACGAAGTTTGATTTAGTATTTCTTTTCCGATACAAAATTATTTGATAACAAAGACAAATAATCAAATGGATTAAATGAATAAAATAAAACGGTTTCTATTGTAATAAAAACATATGCATGTATGAATTAGCAAATCAATACAAGCTTTATCGTTGCACATTTTCTTTAAATCTATATGTCTTTTCTTACGTCAATTGCGCGATCCAGTGCAACTTGCTTTTTTGTTATTTATTTCCTTTATGTTCCTGGACATCAATGAGAAACTTGCAATTCAAATAGGCCTACTATTTTTTGTTCTTTTCCATCTTATATATGTGTCAATTCATCAAAAGCATGTATAGAAAGGATAAAAAGTTACAATATGTTATTGACTTCCAATTATATTCTGATATTGAGGTCATTTAATAATAGACTATGTTGTGAACGTAATTTAGACCCTATTAGATCCGTATATTAAAAATTACAGCAAAACTTGAGTTAAACTAAGATTAAAATAATTTTCTTTCTCTAGAGTTTCAAACATGCTCATTTGTAATTGTTAAATTAGCAAATTTTAATCGTTGCTTTTGATAAATACTGTAGACCCTTCACCTAGAGGGTCTTAACACCCTTGAAAATATGCTTTGTGAACGACATAAAGACCCTATCAGACCTTTTAGATTTACAGTGTACAAAGCACATACCTCTTCTAAATTTGATCGTAGCAGCACAAAAAACAAACTAATTTTACCACATTTTCAAATTAAAAAAAAAATCAAACTTCTGGGTGCAAAAAGTTGCTTCTGATTACAGTTTCAGATAGATAATGTGAAGCGTAAAACACTCAACCTATCAGACTTGATGTAGCTACTGCGAGAAATTGTCAGGACTGAGTCAAGGATGTCGAAAATTTGATATTGTTCATATAATCTGAGATTCAAAAACCACTTTCACGATCCCTGGTGATTTTCTACATATATTTTTAAATTCGTTTGGATATATTCATAGTCGCATGCGGAATACAATTGCTTTTCCATTTTTTCAAGACATGTTTGAAAATTTGATTTTTTCAAAAATTTTCTGACATTTTTACCTGTTTTGGGAGCCCATAAAAATTTTTTCGCAGCGAAAAAGTTATGAATTCCACTTGAAACATCTATGGTTGGGCATCAATTAAGCACCCATCGGGCTTCTAATTTGACAGACTATATTACCCAGGTTGACATGACACGTAGGATTTGTAAAATGCTATAATTCCTTCTCTTTTACTGTTACGATCAGTCAAATCCAAAATTTCGCCAGAAGTGTAAAAACTTGCATATCTCACATGTGATATGCTGGGTCTCATTCGAGCTCATTTAATAAAATCGAAACTGTAAACAAATGAAATTTAGTTATTGCTGAGTTGCTACTCTACCTGATATACTTACTCTATGACATTGGGTCTACAAAAAACATCTACCACTCATAGAAAACCAAAACAAAGTTATGAAAATTCACTGAAGGAGACCTTCAAACAATTATTCGTTCTGGCATGAGATAAAAAACCGAGGCCACCCTAAGGCAAGTGGGAATTGTGTATGAATATTTTGTTGAGAATGAGGCACTTACAAAATAATGCACATTAAATTTGAGGCGAGGAAGCATCTGCATTGTTTGCCAAGACCTTTTCGCCGACATTTACGTTTGCGGCGGAAACACAATATTAAGGAAGTCCCCGATATCCTTCAGAATCCAATTAAATGATTCGCATTAGGTTATGTATTGAAAGGAGATGAAGGCCTTTGGGGGTCTACAACGATTACTTCCAACGATGATACACTTGCAGTCGCCTCAGCTTGACCATCAAATATCACTTTTTCTGACAAAGTGACTGAATTCAAACATATACAGCTTCATGTCGGAGCCACAGACGTGGCGTGGTATTTTCTGTACACACCGGCCTCCGACCAGCTACCGCGGCTCGGGGCTCAAAGCCGTGATGAAAACAAATGTTTATGAGCACATTTGAAGAGCGTTTTTGCAAAACTCACTCAGTCCATTTTTCTCAAAAATGAGTTATGCCCCGTTTTAATCAATATAAAATGTATTCTAAAAGCTATCAGAAACTTGAGCTTGTATCACTATTTTAAACCTCAAAAATCTATTTGTTAATTTGTGAGAATTTTTCAAAACTCACTCAGTCCATCTACTGTAGCTTTGCAAAACTCACTCAGTCCATCAAATAGCTCTGCAAAACTCACTCAGTCCAATGATAAACTACTACATTTAGATTTACTTCATTTTGCGCTCTCCAGTCGCAGCCGACTGTCTTTGTCTACCTTCTTTGGTTGCCGCCATGAGTCATATTAGATGCGCGACAGTTGTCTATCATTCATCGCTTGCTATTTTTAGTAGATATCATAGATATCTTTGGTTATACTTTTTATTCGTGACACTATGATCCATCATTAATGTTCTCAGTTCAGACGTTATTGTGACGGCTTCAGTGAATGACTTGCAATGTCTGTTAATGAATTGGTCGAAGATTACCATATTTCGGTTACTGAAAAGCCTTTTGGCAGGAAAAGGCACTCATCGGGAAATACTGCGGCACGAAGAAAATCAAATCGTTACAAACCGCAACTGAAGCTACCTGAAGTGAAGTGTAGCCACAATAACCAGAATTATTCGATATGCCAGGCGTCCCTTTTAAGTGAGGAAGATGTGCAAAGTAAGTTCACCTACTAACAAATATCTTTTTTAATTTTAAACTGAAGTGAAACGAAGTATCTTAAATTACAAAGGTACAGTAACGAAGTGAATAAGAGTTTGACAGAATAATTTATAATCTTTTAGTATTTTCCCATTAGAATTTCCTTTCAATTGCTTTACATGTATGCATTTTTATTTCATTTGTTACATTCATCTGCTCTGTTCTTTTGTCTAAAGCAAAGTCAGACTCTAAACATAGTAGGATAAGCTCATGTAGGCCTACTTCGTTTGTCTGGCTCCAATGTGTTTAGGCTCGAATATCCGTAATCATGGGGTTACCCAGGAAGGACCGATCCATTGGCTAGTCAGATGAAAGTTGAAAGATATTACATGTACTTCAGAAGTATGCATCATGAAATACATTTCCGGAAAATTATTGCAGTGCACAAAAAGCAATCGTCCTTCTATTCTCAGCTTCCTGATTTTTCAGAAATGTTTACTTCTCGTAGACACAACAAGTTTAGGTTGGGTTACGATATAATTCGATTTAGCTCAGGTTTAGGTCAAGATTGATAATTGTGCCTAAACCCTACATATCGTGGTTGTATTGTTTGTATGACCTAATCACCTAATCGCAAGCCTATCGGTAGGCCCACGCATCTAGGTTAAATGCAAGTATACACGGCATGTAGCATTATTACTTACATGATAAATATATTTATTTCGTATTATTCCATGTGTAAAAATGCAACGTGGAAACATTGAGAAGATATGGGAGTGAAGGAATGATAATAGTATAGAAACAATAGGCTTTTGCTACATACAATACATTTGCTAATACATTTTCTTAGGATCCCCACTTTATTTTTCAGGTTTCTTCGATCATCTTTACGAAAATGTTGAAAAAGTTCGGCAAGATATGTTTATTATGAAATACATTGACGTCCATCAGCCAACAAGCCAGCGAAGAAGAGTACAAGCTTCTGCTGGACGCCGGCCTCTACAGGCTCAATACAAAGTCACAAAACTGGATAAAGAAGTAGTGAAAGTGTGTCAGCAGTCTTTCCTCTCGATATTATGCATAAGTCGCTTTCCAGTAAATCGTCTTGTTCGTACCTAACCACAATGCAGGACGAAATTTCGTTGAAAAACGAGGAGGATCAAGAAAGACAAATAAAGACAAAGAGACTGATGCATCAATCATAGAGTGGATCAAAAGTTATAAATGCCGTGAAAGTCACTATGGTAGGAATAAAAGTATCCGTAGCTACCTCCCACCAACCCTTAGTATTTCAAGAATGTGGAGACTGTGGAAAAAAGATCGTTCTGACAAGGAGCAACACATAGCTTCAATCTCGAAATTCAAGAGATCATTCTACTCAAGATTCAATCTTGGCTTCGGGAATCCTCGACAAGATGTTTGCAGCTTTTGCGAACAACTAAGAATGCGTATTAAACCCGAAACTAATTCAGAGAAATTGCAAGCACATAACTGAGTTTCGCCTCCACAAAAGAAAAGCGAGCACATTTTACAAGTTTTTGAACGAAGATCCTCAAAATACCCTTACAGTATGCTTTGATATGCAACAAAATCAACCATTACCAAAATTGAGTGTAGGTGAGGTATTCTATTCAAGACATGATTGGCTTTATAACTTGACCATCATGAAGCATAAGAAAGAGCAAAACAGTGATGACATACATATCTACACGTGGCTGGAGACCCAAGCTGGGCGTGGATCGAATGAGGTATCAAGTGCATTATTAGATTACTTGACTACTCTTGACAAGGATTTAGAAAGTTCGCCTGCTCCTCCAACGAAGTTGCGACTATTTTCTAATGCTTTTGCCACGCAAAATAAGAACACAATTCTGATTAACTGCATTCAATATTTTTCAAGAGGCAGCAAAGTAATCGAATCTGTAGTTCATTATTTTCCTGTTCGTGGACATAGCTACATGCCACCAGATCGAGTATTTGGTCGAATCGAGAAAGGCTTACGTCTTCAAGAGAATATCATTTCTCCTAAGGAATATTATGACATCTACAGTAACCATGGTCATGTCCACAAACTCGGCGACGATTGGAATCTCCGTGATTACAAATCTGTATCCGTGAATATAACCAAGCCTCGACTCCCATTCAAAATGAGCGATAGCAGAGTCTTTACGCATACAAAAACTGATTTTTCTACTCAACGAGCGTATTATGCAACACCATCATAGGCACCTCTATCATCAAGGTTAGGAGAAACGTCTTGGAAATGGGGAGAGCCGCAATCAAGACATTGGAAACTCACGTGAAACCGGCGAAAAGAAATGACGTGCTAAAGTTGATGAAATATTTTACGATTCCAGACGACTGCGCATGGTTTTATGATTCGATTGTTAATGATACGTCGAATACTGATGCAGATGTTATTGATCGTTACTTCACTGATGAACCATATAACTGATTTTTATATTTTGAAAGGCTTGTCTGTATTAGGTTAGTTTTGCCGTTTTTCAAAACTCACTCAGTCCAGGACTGAGTGAGTTTTGCAGAGTTGATTCGTTTTTATATCGGTATATATCCTCCTCTTTAAATAGAATATTTGTTTTAAGACTACATACTGCTTCATCTAGCATTCCAATCAAATAAAAAACCTTAGATCAGAACTAAAAATGATTATAATGAATAGAAACAAAAAATCAGCTTTTACCAAAAATAAGGAAAATGGACTGAGTGAGTTTTGCAAAAACTCTCTTCATTCATCAATTTTTATTGCTAAGAAGCGACATTTCAAGTTACGCAAAAAAGCGTTGCTTGAAAGCATCTGACTTGAAAAAGCAGTATTTTTGAAGGAAATACAATGTCGAATTGTGCCGTTCGTCGATGTGAGGACATAATACACATTACTATTGATAGCTAAAGAATCTCCCAAATAAAAGAAAAAACACTTGCACCGGGTCAATTCTTCCTTCCTCTCTTTCAAGGTTTTCGGTTCCTCGACAGAAGTCCTTTCTCATTATCTCTTCAATATAACAAATATTTAGTTCTCATTGATTATTCAGATGTGATGAGTCCGTGTTTTTTGACACCATTATTATCTTTAGTGAGAGAAATCGTTGTGCAGTTCCCTCCACTTGAGTTGATTTAGCAAGTAATATACTAATAAAGGCACATTTTGAGTATAGAAGTATTTTGTGATTCAACTTGCGATGAAAGCATGATTGTGAAAATTACTTCGAATTAGCGCCCGGAAATCGACCAGGAATTTTGTTTCGTCCCAGAAATCACCCTTTAATTTAGTGAAATATAATCATAGGGACCTTAAATGCAAGAGGATACCATTTTGTCATTTCATCACTGCGCTCAATTAACTTTATTCCTTGATTTGGGCTAGAACGATTATAAAGCTCATTCATTTTATCAAGTGTCTTCAGACTTGCCGTGGGAGACGGGATTTCCCATGTGATGGAAATAGCCATTTTAATTATGGGAATTCCCACAAAAATTTGACATACTCCACTAGAAGTGAATGACATCTTTGTAGCGGTGTTGTGTGCTTTGATAGATTTTATACAAAATTTGTTGAAGTATCATGCAAGATGTGATATTAATCAGTTATGATTTCTAAAGAAAATTATGGCATAGTATGATTGCAAAGTGGACATTCACATTATTGCTACCCTAACTTGATTTAACATGATCGTTACTGCAGCAGAGGCCTGTTATCTTAAGTAATGAAAACATGCCAAGTTGAAATTTCTGTATTTTATCCTCGCACACGTAGATGTCCTAGTCCATTTTCAAACGAATGTGTGTACTTAGGCCTACTGCATGGACCTGTTTCCTTTCAGATTGATTAGGTACCGGTATCGCACGAACAATAAAATATGGAAGTAGGTTATCCACTCGCATCGGTTGGTGGGAATATATAATGTAAGGACGTGTCTGTAGTAGGCCTATCATGTTGATACTAGGCTCGCAAAATACTAATATATCATCACAGACTACACTAGTTGACCGGTGCCAGCTAAGTGGCGCACCGTTCCAGCACTGTTCTACTTGAAATAGCTCGCATGATATTCCGTATTATGACTCCTTTTACAAAGATCTATAGTAGCATGATGGTCGTGAGGAATCACGAAAGGAAATATACACGCTAACAGAATTTCTCCTCTTTCTGCGCCTGTAGTCTTTCATTTTCATACATGCGATTGACTTAAATACCGAAAAGTTTAGTTAAAATGTATATTAAATGGACTGACTCTGCGTTCTGTAGGATGCAGAGTTTTAAGAAACGAATAAGATAAAGGTCGACTCCTCACACATTTTTATACATGAGTACATATTTTTCCAGAATCTGGGAGACTAAGCCTCTGCAGCATTGAGACGACTTATCACGACTGAAAACGGCTCAGCTCGTCACAGAAAGCACGTCTCAGCTGGTGTAAAATGTCCGCTAGCGAGTCGTCTCAAGGCATGACTTTTTTGGGACGAGTAATGGCGAGTTTATGTGACCAGTTAGGACAAGATATCTATAGGCTTGGCAACTAAGTTTTGACCGATGGAAAACTGCCTATTTCTCTTTATTCCTTCATCGTATACAGTAGATACTTTACGAACTCAATACCGGTATCATAGCGAGCATTACAAGACCTGTTTTAGTATGATGCGATATTTTCTTCCATTTTGAAATGGGTTAATTATTGAAATCACAAAGTATTGTCAGATATCTAATAAATGTATCATTTCAAACTGAAGGCACATAGACAGACGTGTTCATCATTAATGAATGATTATGAATAATTTATTTGTTCACGTCCAAATAATGACCACACAAGACGTCGTGCTGACCTTAATGGCTTCTGTTTTTTACAAGACAATGCTAGACCTCACACTTCAGCTGAAACGAGAAGAAAGTTAGCCGATCTCGGACTTAGTGTGTTGGATCATCCTCTGTATTCGCCGGACTTGTCTCCATCGGACTATTATCTGTTTTCTCCGATGAAGAGTTCATTAAAAGGCATAAATTTTAGGAATGCCGATGAAGTGATGAGGGAAGTGAACCGTTGGTTCGATTCGAAAGACAGATCGTTTTTCGCAAAAGCCTTCCATTTACTGCCAAGTAGATGGCAAAGGTGCATCGATGCCGATGGAAATTATTTCCAACACCTGGCACAAAATGATGAGTGAATTACAACGGCTTGCTTTTTTGGATTTTTTTGCTTTCTCTCTGCTAGAAACGTGGGTCTTAATAGAATTGATAAATTATTCAACTAAAAAATTATAAAAATATCATTACTCATAATCATCAACAGATGTAAAAATCTCGATGCGAGTGGGAGGAACGGCCCATCAGATTGAAATGAGGATGATAGTGCATGCGTTGTAGTAGGTATTGCTTTGGTAAAACATGTAATTCATACGATTTGTTGATGAAAAAATATAGTCATTTTGCATCGGTCAAAACTTTGTTGCCAACCCTGTATATACCATTATTGATGCATCCAAGCATAGCGCCCTTCCAAATTCTCTGAAGCCAGCCCTACATGTAGAGCCGAGAGAATGATGGACTCGAACCATCTGACGCACTCAGACGCACCAAATCTATGATGATAGGCTATAGGCAATTATTACATAGTTATTTAAGACAAGCGCGCGATGTCCAAATATGCTAGTGGTGAAGATTTTGATCAAATCTTAATATTCCTAAAATTGAACATCACAAACTAAAGTAATGGGTAAAAGACCGTTCCAGGACACCATAAAATCAAAAAAATTGGTATCTTTAAAAACGACATAAATTCATGAATTTGAACCCTTTTTCAGGTTTTTAAGACCTAAATTCATGAATTTAGTCCATTCAAAAAGTACCATTTTTTCAAAAAATGACATTTTTAAAAACGACATAAACTCATGAATTTGAACCTTTTTTCAGGTTATGAAGACCTAAATTCATAAATCGGCTAAAGCCAGAGGAGCTTCGCTCCGATTTGGGCGTTTTTAAAAATACCCAATTTTCAAATTTTTCAAAATCTCAAAATTTGAGAATTACAATCGGGCGAAGCCCTAGAACCTTCGGTTCGATTTTCATTGCTTAAATCATGACCGTTCCAGGTCATGTAAAACCGGACACCAAAAATCATAAAAGTTGAGAATTTCAAATTCATGAATTTTATCCATCTTTCAGGTTTTTAAAATATAATTTGACTAATAATATTTCTTTAAAAGTGGAAGAAACAAAAGTGGAAGAAGCCGCAAGAATATATCCTTCAATATCATATGAACGTAGTTCTGCTACCCCCTCCCTTCTAACTTCTAGGGGTCCCTTCTGACTTCTAGGGGTCCCTTAAGAAATTTTTTTATTATAAAATGAGCAACATAAATAAGTTTTTTAAATTATATGGAACGCAAACTACGACAAATTTCGACCTAAAGAAAATCGCAAATGAATTAGAAATAAAGAATTTTCATGTTCTAATGAGAGACGAATTACAATTCCTAAAAAATAAGCCAACAGGAACCTTCAGTTCCCGGAACAAAGTTCCATCAATAACTGTAAATTTCGTAACCAATCTCCATACGTCAGATGAAAAAGGCGTACATTGGTCAGCAGGACAAAGAAATATAAACTGTTCAAATTATTATTTTGACTCATACGGACTTCCACCTACGAATGAAGTAACAGAAATACTTGGCAATGGAATTAATAATACGTTTCAAATTCAAAAACCGGGAACTACTTATTGTGGACAATTATGTTTATACGTTTTGTACAAATTACAAAAAGGAGTATCATTTCTAGATATTATGTTAGAGTTAAACAATCTATAACTCAAGCGAAGCTAGCTAAAGCGCCAACTAAAGGTTAAAGCTCTGTTTTCTGTAATTCATTTTGATAAAAACGACCTCTGATATCCTCATTATCTAAATCTTTAATTTCATAAGTAATCGGATAACTTTGATTTATTTTAGAAACTTCAAATATTTCTTTAGTCCAATAGCCAACAAAGCCTTTTTCAAATTTATTCTTATATTTAAATATTCTAACTCTATCTCCAATTTTAAATTTCGGCTTAAGTTTCTGCAAATTCGGATTACTCTCATTCAAATTATTATTCTCGAATATTTTCTTTCGTATCAAATCAGGGTCGTCAGAAGCATTCTTTGGGGTTTCTTCAATACCAGAATGAACTTTATTATTGTACTCTTCTACAACTCCTGGTAATATCTTCAACCATTTCTGATTTCCTTGCTGAGTAAATTTCTTGAATAATTTATTTTTTAACGTCCGATTGAATCTTTCTATCACTACAGCTTTTCCAGCGTTTTCAGTTGAATAAACAATTTCAAATAGTGGCTGAACGTTTCTGTTATAAAATTCCGATCCTTTATCAACAAACAATTTTTTTGGCTTTCTCTTACTTTCTTTAAAGATTTCTTCAAACGCATATTTAACTGAAAGACCACTTTTATTTTTTAAAGGCTTTACCCAAGCGTATCGTGTATATAAATCTATAACGGTCAATGCGTATTTGTAGTCCCTTTCATTCGGCATATGAATAAGATCAGCACTCCAAATATCATCTTTATTAAATACTTTTACTTTCAATAAATATTTAGGCCTTCTATATTCCTTGTGGATTTCGGACGCGTAGGTTCGAGCGTTGCTCTCAGAGTTATTAGTTCGAGCGTTGCTCTCAGGGTTATTAGTTCGAGCGTTGCTCTCAGGGTTATTAGTTTCATTTAAACCCTGACCGAATAATATTTTAGCTTGTAAAGCTTTCTTAACAAACATTCTTTCAATTTTTTCTCTAAATGTAGGATTTTGAATACTATCTAATTCTTGAATCATCTTTTTATCAGCTGCATGTCGAGAACTTAGATCATGATTTCGATAAGCTAAATCATGCCTGTAAGCTGCGGCATCTACTCTATTTATCGGTTCTTCACCTGGTTTCGGATTATTATTCTCATCTAGTCTTATATCTAATCGAGTTCCTGGACCGGTATATGAATGACCAGGAAGATGTTTTTCTTTCGAATATTTACTCCAAATAAATCCAGGAAAGTTTTCTAATGTTTTTTGTATATCACCACCGAAGTGGTATGGAACTTTGTTCTTGTCACCTCCAATATGCTGACAATTTGAGTTTTCATTTTTGTTTAATAGATAATTCAATAAATCTAAATTAGAAATTTTTAATTTAATTAAATTTTCGGAATTTGTAGAATTCATTTTAAAAGATAAAAAAAATTTAAAAGATAAAAAAATTTAAAAGATAAAATAAATGTTGTACCTAATCGGACCAAAGGTCCTGAGGCTTTAGCCGATAGAACTTTGTTCAGAGGATTTAGCCGATCGGACCAAAGGTCCTGAGGTTATTACCGAATCATACTAGGACTTAGATATATTCCAGAACCATCTTTAGTTTCTTTAATTTCAATTAAATCATCAACATTGTGGAGAATATTTTTAAGAACTCGTTTTCCTTCATCAACTAATTTTAATTTACTAATAAAATTATCTACTACTTCTTCACCCCTAGCAACTTTCTCTAACTCTCTATTATGACGTTTTTGTTCTTCTAATGCTGCCTTCTCTGATTTATTTTTATTTACTGCTTGGACAATACCAGCTGTTCCACCTGCAACACTTCCTGCTGCAGCTATGCCACCTATTATTAGTGGAATTAATGGGAGAATACCGCCATTCTTTTCTTCTTGTAATTGAATATTCTCTATCATTGGTTTACTTATGTAATACTTTTTTTTGTTAATCGTAATAGTTTTAGGGGTATTTTTGTCAACAATATTACGTAATTTTAATTCAACAGTTTTATTATTATTACCTTTCGCTTGCGACATTTTTAATAAAAAAATTTTAAGTTACCAAAAAATTTTAATCTATTCTAGTTATTAAAAATTTTAAGTTACCAAAAAATTTTAAGTTACCAAAAAATTTTAATCTATTCTAGTTATGAAAAAATTTTAAGTTAAGAATTTTTAATCTATTCTAGTTATGAAAAAAATTTTAATTAACTTATCCTAGTCATCTTTCCATTAAGAATTTCAATAGAATATTTTACATCTTCTAGCAATAAACCATAAGCTATCAATGAAGTTGTGGAATCTTTCTTTTCAATATTAATTGTTACATCACAGCCACTCTTGATAATATCTTCAGATTGTGCACTTAAATCGAAACAGAAAACAGGATATAAATGTCTCCAATCTCCAGGAGTTAATTGTGGTTCAACTCCAAATTCTGTACAAAGATTTCGATAAGAATCATATCCTTCCATAAACTGATTATTGGTATCATCGAATCTTAATGGATCAATTGGATATCGGGTTTGATTTAATGAAACTTGTAAACTTCGAATTGTATTAATATGAAAAATATTATTGTTCTTATCAAAACTTGGAGAATTATTTCTTTGAAATGTTAGTAATAAATATCTTGGAGTATTCGCAGTTCTAGTAAAATGCCAGTTAAATCTTTGTTCGGAAAAAGTTACTGAACTAGCAGTACGCTTTAGAAAATTTACTGGAATTGGTTTGTTAGTATTTAATCTTTTTGCAATAGCTGTTTCAATCTCTAAACTAGGAGTAATATGTTTAATCCACCATTCAAGTCTATCAATTTTTAAATATGCTTTTTTTCCAGTCTTACCAAAAAAGATTAATTCATTATTTGCTGTACGATGAATTATTAATTTAAATTTTAATTGATATGATATTTTATCATAATCTAAATATCCGAATAATGGAGACAATGACCAATTTACTGTCTGTTTACTTTTTTTGTTAAATTCACGTCTTTCTTTATATGCATCATTATTTGTTTTATTTAAATGTTTTGCAATATTTTCTACATCTTTCGCAATTCCTGCTGCATCTGTTCCAGCGTGAGTTAAATCATCAACAATTATACCATCATTAGTATCAGGAAACCAACCTTCGATTTCATACTTTTTATTATTTTCACCAATTGTTACAAATCTAAGCATTGTATCAATTACACCTGGAGAATCACTTATTGTTTCTATATTTTGAGTTGCAACATCTAAACGCATTTGTGTAAATAATCTTGGAAAGAAATTATTCTCTAGTGCAATATTATCGCTATCTGGTAATGGTGTTGTAAAATTGGCATCACTATACAAAGAATATTCACAGTGTAAAAATGAATCAGGTAGATATAAATAACTCTGCTGATTATCAACTTCAAAAATTAAATCACCTCCAGTATTTACTCTACTGGAAGATCCGGGATTCATAGCAATTCTTATATAGTCATTCTTTTTTTGATTGTAACTGACGAACGGAGGATCGTCTAATCTAAATTTATTTTCGATAAGCGAAGACATTTTTATAAAAAATAATTTGACTTTTTGTTTTTCCCACAGACAGAAAAAATTCTGCTAAAATAATTTTACTTAAATAATTTTACTAAAATATAATTTTAGAATTTTGCTAGCCCATTACCTCTTATTTCTTCAATTGTTTTTTTATTATTTTTATTTTCATTATGTTTACTATTAGACGGAGCTCCGCTCCTCAAGGTTTCACCCCCCACAGCTATGTTAGCAATTTTATTTTTTGTTTCATCTGAAAGTTTTTTTAAATTTTTTAGTTCTTCAGAATCATTCCTAAGTTTACGAATAGCTTCTAGTTGTTTTAATTCGTTTTGAGACTTGACAGCATTTGATATTGCACTAGCTGTACTACCTATAGCAGCTGCTCCTTTTGCAGCAGATGTAATTAAATCTTTATTATTTTTAATTAAGTTAACGATACTTCCAATACCAGAAAAGATGCCAGCCCCTTCTTTTTGAAACGTCTTTTCTAGGAACTTTTGTGTTCCGACAGTTTTCTACACTATCATAATGGTACACAGGTTTCTGAGATGGTTCATGAGCAATTTTATTATTTGATGCAAAATGTTTAAGATTGTGTTTATAAATTATAGGCATTTTTTAGGATTAAATTTGACTTTTGGGAAATATATCTACGTTAATATTTACGCTAAGATTTACGTTTGTGAATGGACAACAACTTCGAGATAACTTTATTAATTGATTGTTGCACTTTATCTATTGCGTCAAGCAGCGTGTGATGTACTTTAATTTCTTTTCTATTAACTTGCATTTTCACCTGATTCATCTTCAACGCCGTTTTAAGTGCATTTAACTTAATTTTAAGAACATCTAATTGTCTTTTAACGGAATCTAACTGTTCTTTATTTTCTTTAGAGTTTTCTTGTAAATTTTTCTTTAATTCATTTTCTAAATTGATTTTAAGAGTTTTCATTTTATCAACTTTTTGATTAAGTGAGTTTACTTCATTTATTATTCTATTCATCTTTTTCATTTGTTGAGTAATTTTAGAACTCAATTCATCAACACTTTTTTGGAATGTAGTTTGTAACTGCTTTAAATTTTTTTTAATTCTTTCAGGTAGTTTTTCTATTTCATCTTCTAATTGTTCTTTTAACATTTTTATCTGATGTTTATTTTTAATTACAGCAGATTTTAAATTTAAAGAAAGTAATATTAAAATTTTTGATTGTTCAGAAATCTTTTTAAAAAGTTTTGCTATATCTGCTTCTAGCTCTCTATCCTTTTTATCAAGTTTTAATAATTTTTCGTTTAATGATTTGTCATTAAGTTTAAGCAACTTCAATTCATTCATCAGTGGAACCAAAACATCGTTTATATATTTTTCTTTTAAGTCATTGATTTGTGCATCAACATATTGTTTATTTGTTAACTCTGTATTTTGTTGCGGAAGAATAGAAAGATGCAATGGTCCAGATAAAACGTCTCCAGTTTTCATGATATAATTTTCTATCTCTATTTCTAATTCACGATTATTCGGGATATATGCACCTCCACCAACATTTGGTAACATCATTTTTTAACAATAAAAAAATAAAATTTTTCTAATAAAAATAAAAAATAAAATTTTTTCTAATAAAAATAAAAAAATGGAAAATCCAAATTTAAAAAAATTATATTCGCCCGCATCATCCTGTTCTTCTTATTCGACGAGATCAACGGGATTTGAAAATAAATGTTTTGATAATAATAATAATAATAATAATCCATGTATAGATGTTAATATTTTATTTCAATTACAAGCCGAAATATTTAGAGAACAGACTAAAGGTTTACCTTCTATAGAAACTAATTATTGTTTATTTCCGGGGGATCCATTTATTAAATTTATGGAGATTGTAAGTAAATATAATGATGTAGCTTATGTTGAATTAAATAAAGAAAATATGGTTATAATAGGTCATAATAATGTTTATGGATTTATTAGAGCAGTGTTACCAATTAGTAATACTGATTGGATAGAAACTAAAATTATTAATTATATCAATATTAAAGAATTAGTTAAAAAATTAAAATCTTTTTCCAAAGAAAAAATAAGATTATTTGTTGATGATCAAAATCAATACAATATTCATATTGAAAGTAAAAAACATAATGAAGAATTATTATGTCAAGTTTATTATAGAGACACAATTTATAAACAAGAAACATTAGAAATGCCCCAAAGATATGATGATGATACTTATATAGGATTATATTCCAACTTAAATATTAATTTATTAAAATCTTACATAAATGGCTTAGCTCAACAAGAAAAAATTTATATGTGGACAACACCTTATACTATTAACAATGACCATAATCATATTCATAATAAACGAACTGAAGGTTCTAGGGCTTTGCCCGATCTTAAAGAATCTTATGATAATATAGATGATGATTCAGAAACATCTGAAAATGGTGTAAATGGTAAAAAAAGATTATAAAAATATTAGTAATTATAAAAATTTATCTAAATTTCATTTTCTTACAATTGAAAATAATAATGATGGTATAGTTGAAGATACTGTTAGACAACTATGTGTGGGGTCTACAAAATTTAAATTAGGATTTACATCTAATCAATTTAAAATTTTATCATCTTTAACTAAAACTAAAAGTGATTCAAATTATGGTGGTGTTATTAAATTTTCCAAAAGAGATCAAAGACCAATATTTTTCTCTATTATATTATTATCAGATAAAAGATGTAATTTAGAATTAGATATTCCAATAAGAGAATGGTATCCTATCATGGAAGGGCATCCTATACCAAAAAGTGTAATTTATGATGATGAAGAAACAATTTATGATGATGATGAAGAAACAATTTATGATGATGATGATGAATCAATAGTTAGTGAAAAAAAATTTAAATTATCTTTTGATAAAACATTATATGATGAAACTTAATAAGATAAAACTTAATATGATAAAACTTAATGTGATAAAGAAAAAAATAACTAAAGAACGTGAAATATATAATAATATAAAATAACACTCAAGTCCTAAATATTAGAATGTTTATATCTAAAATTAAAACACAAATTTTTTCTTAAATTTTCTCTAAAAAAATAAAAAAAATGGAAAATACCAAGTTTTATTGTGTCTTATGTAAAAAAAAGTTGCAAACAAAAAGAAGTTATCAATCTCATTTAAATAGTAAATTGCATTTACAAAATGTAGAACGAGTTGATGAAGGAAATATATTAAAATTAAATAGTTATAAAAACTATCTAGAAACATTGCCTACTGATATAAAAGTTAAAAAAATGTTTGATGATTACTCACATTCGGAATATAAAAAAGTTTTTAATAGTGAAGATGAGACCATACAAACCGAAGGTTCTAGGGCTTCGCCCGTACATGGGACATCGGAGATGTCTTCCAGGGCTTCGCCCGTACCAGATGGAAGATATTTATTTAGCGATACTGATGAATTTGATGAAGCTGAACGAACCGATGAAGCCTTACAAACAGAAGGTTCTAGGGCTTCGCCCGTAACAGATATAAAATATTTATTTAATCAGTCTTTTCGCGGGACATCAAAGATGTCTTCTAGGGCTTCGCCCGTTGAATATAATGAAACCGATAAAACTTTTTCTGATATTCTAACCAACTTTTATAATATATTTAAGAAATCTTTCAAATGTTATATGAATGTAGAAGTACTTTATACAAAAAATGGACCTGATGGAATTCCTGAAGAAATAATACAAGGACATTTTACAAATTCACAAGAAATTCATAATGTAAATGATATACAACCCATATTTGAATCGATGATACTTAAATTAGAAAATTGTATAATTGAAGCCCAGTTACGTGAATCTGGTTGGAGATTTGTTAAAATACTATCTAAGAAAATAGTAATTGATAAATATAAAAATAATACTGGTGGTAGTTATGTTTCTTTACCTTTCAGTTCACCACAAATAATCAACATAAAAAATGAAGATGATTATTGTTTTCTGTGGAGTATTATAGCACATTTACATCCTGCAGAATATCATAAAGAAAGACTAAGTCATTATAATAAAGAAGAATACATAAAGGAATTTGATCTTTCTGATGGCTTAGATGAATTTCCATATGATTATAATAGGTTAAAAAAGTTTCATAAAAAGAATAAAAATTTAATAGAAGTAAATGTTTTTGAATTAAATGTGAATTATGTTTCTATTGGTAAAATTATTCCACTTTACTCAGATTCAAAAAAATTTTATTTGAATAATAAAAATTTATGTCAATCAGAAATAGTATATAATGATAGAGGAAATTACATGCATCATAATATTTTTTACCAAGGAAAAATAATATGTACTGAAAAATTTGAACTTGTTAAAACACTATCACCAATAATGATTAATCATAATAATTATAAAGGACGTACTGATGATTATAATTACAAATATTCATCTTTATCTTCAGAATATCAACAAAAATTAGAAAATTTAAATAAAAGTTTACAAAAATGTAAAATAGATTATCAACAACAAATAAAAATGTTGCTACAAGAATATCACCATAAATATCAAAATGAGATAGAAACAATTCAAAAATTAAATGAAGAAAATAATAAAAAATTAAATGAAGAAAATAATGAAGAAAATGAAACCAATCAAAAAATAAATGAATGTTTAAAAAAATGTCTACAACAATATAAAGAACAATATGATAAAGAATATATTTATCAGCTACAAATATTAAATCAAAATTATCATCAAAATACATTTGATATTACAAAAGAAATTAATGAAACACATGAAATATATCAAGATAAATTTGAAAAACTAGAACAGTCAAAACAACCAGCACAAGCGAATATATTATATTATCAGGGTCATTTTATATTGTGTAAAGATGTTTCTATATTTACAAAAACTTCAGATAATAAAAATTTTCCTTGTCTTCAATGTATGACAAGTTTTAGAACTTTAGAAGAAATGAATAGACATTTGGAGAATTGTCAACAAAATGAAGCAGTTCAAAATACTTTTCCTAAAGATGATTATTTAGAATATAATAAATGGTATTTTAAAAATAAAGTACCCTTTACTATTTATTGTGATTTTGAAGCATATAATGTTAATATGACACAAAATCGAACGGAAAGTTCCAGGGCTTCACCCGATTCTGAAAATTGTACGGGCCAAGCCCTAGAACCTTCGGTTTTTAATTATGAAAAAAGTGCACCTGGAAAAAGTTCAGCTGAACAAAGTAAAGAAAAATATTTATTTGAACAAAAACCATTATGTTGGGGAATGTACATTCATTCAAATTATCCTGAATTATTTAAATCAGAATATTTTCAATACTATGGTGAAGATAGTTCAGAAATGTTTACAAAGAAAGTAGAAGAATTACAAGGACGTTTTTCACAATTGCTTGAAACAAATATTCCAATGATGCCATTAACAGAAAAAGAAAAATTAAATTTTATTAATGAAACAAAATGTTATTACTGTGGAAGAGAATTTACAAAAAATTATAAAAATGGCAAAGGTAGATATCTTGACAAGCGAAGCGACGGCTCTGCCGTCAAGGTAAAAGATCATGATCATCTAAATGGATTATATAGAGGTGCAGCACATAATTCTTGTAATCTTAATGCTAATAAATTTAAATATAACTTTGTTCCTCTATATTTCTACAATGGTTCTAAATATGATTTCCATCTAGTAATGAAAGATTTATTTTCATCTGAAAAATTACAACAACAACAAATAAATGTACTATGTAAAACAGAGGAAGAATATTTTTCAATGCAATTAGGTTGCATTAGAATTTTAGATGCATTTAGATTTTTTACTCCGTATTCATTAGATGTTATGGGAAAAACTTTGAAATCTGAACAATGTAAAATATTAAATAAATATAATTTAAAACCTTTAAAAGGAATATTTCCGTATGAGTATATAGCCTGCGGTTCACAGTCGAAGACTGATATAACTGGAGATAAAACCTGTGGTTCACAGTCGAAGACTGATTTTAATTCTGTGAATAAAATTATGGAAGAAGAACAACTTCCTCCAATAAATAAATTTAAATCAACATTAAAACAATCAAAATTATCTGACGAAGACTATGCAGAAGCTGAAAAGAATTGGAGAGAGTTAAATTGTAAAACAATGTATGATTATACAATGAAATATCTTCAGATAGATGTATTAATACTAGCTGATCTTTTCGAAAACTTTCGTGACATGTGTTTAGAATATTACGGAATAGATCCATGTTATTGTTATTCTACACCAGGTTTAACATGGTTAGCAGGATTAAAACATACTGGTGTTCAAGCCGATGGCTCTAGGACAAAGTCCGTTAAACTTAAACATTATAAAGAAAATACATATGATAAATTATTATTTTTTGAATCTGGAATTAGAGGTGGAGTTTCATCAGTTTTAGGTAATAGATATGTTAAATGTTATAATAAGAAAGTAAATCCACAAGAATATGGAATAATGAAACCTCTATCTCCAGAAGAAAAAGAAAAAATATTAGAAATTTTTCGAACGAAACGAGAAGGAGTAGAACGTGAAAATGCAATTGATGAATTCATGAGAGAAAACTATTTGTTATATTATGATTTTAATAGCTTATATTCTTCTTGCATGATACAAGAATTACCAACAGGTGAAATGTCATGGTGTAATAATCGTACGACATCAGAGATGTCTACTAGGGCTTCGCCCGTTCTAGATTATCAAAGAACATATGATGGTGAAAATAATTTTGGTTATGTATATGAAGTTGATTTAGTATACCCTGATTATATAAAAGATAAAACAAAATATTTTCCTTTCTGTCCCGAAAACAAAATTCCTAATATAGAAGATTTTTCAGATTATCAAAAATCTTTAATTCCTAAGAAATATAGACCAACAAAAAAACTTATGTTAACACAAAGCAATAAAGGAAAGTATGTTGTTGAAGGAAGAATGCTAGATTGGTATTTAGATCATGGAATGATTCTCACCAAAATACATCGAAAACTAGAGTATAGAAAATCTAGGTGGTTAAAAAATTATATAGAGTTCAATATTGAAAAACGTAAAATAGCTAAAAGAAATAAAGATGATTTTGGAAACGTTTTCTTCAAATTAATGAATAATGCATTTTATGGTAAGACTTTAGAAAATGTGCGTAATAGACAAAATATTGAAATAGTTTATGATAAAGATAGGTTTCAAAATTTAACAAGGAAACCTACATATAAAAGAACTACTAGATTTAGTGATGAACTATGTGCTGTACATTTACGTCGAATTAGCGTAAAACATGATAAGTTTAATTTTATTGGTTTCACTATATTAGAATTAGCTAAACTATTTATGTATAGATTTATATATGATTATTTAGCACCTGCTTATGGCAAAAACTATAAATTACACTTTACAGATACCGATTCTGTTTTCTTAGAATTAACAATACCGTATAATTCTACACTTGATGAAGAAATAGATAAAATAAAAGATATCATTCATCCTTCTGATTTATGTAAAGTAAAAGATGAATTAGAAGGAAATGAAGATTTCATAACAGAAGCTATATTTTTAAAATCTAAATGTTACTGTTATGATACAACTAATAATATTAGGACATCGGAGATGTCTTCCAGGGCTTCGCCCGTTAAAACACATAAAACATTAAAAGGAATTTCAAAGGCATCAGTGGCTAATCAAATAACATTTCAAGATTATAAAAATGCATTATTTAATAATGAAATAAAAACAGCATGTAATTATAGACTTAATTCAAAAAAACATAACATGTATTTAAAAGAAGAACATAAATTAGCATTAGATCCATTTGATGATAAAAGAAAAATTTTACCTGATGGAATAACTACTGAACCTTTTTAATTTTCTAATTTCTAAGATAGACAAATTTGATATATATATAAAATAAAAAAAATATTGTAACACTATATTTGTATATTTTTATCACTCCGCGAAAATATTTTCGATCGACTTTCAGTCAGAGAACAATTGTTCGATAACTCTTTCATGAATTTTTTTATCAATATTAATTGTAATGAAGCCATAATCTTTTGACCAAGCATTATTACACGATTGTTTAAATTCATCTTTATTTCTTACGCATAAATCTCTTAACAAATCACTTAAGTTTCTTGCATTTATTTCAAATAGTATAAATATATTTGCATTCTTTCTAATAACACTTCCGTCTAATGAATACATACTTTGTGTTAAATAAAATACACTACAGTTATTATGTCTACCTCTTGTGAAATAATTTCTCTGAACTGACTGATTTCTATCATTAACACAATCATCAAAAATTACACAATGTTTCATTGTTTTATCTAGTTTACTAGGATCTTGCATATTACCACTATCATCTATTAATTGTATCTTTATATGGTTATTTTTATTAGATTCTACTAACTGATTATTTTTTGCTGCTTCTTCACACCACGAACTTATTTCTTCTTCATCTTCAGACTTTTCATATTCTTTGAATAATGAAGCAATTGCTGTTTTTTTAAGATTATTTTCAAATCCATATTTTAAAAATTGATAGACGGGTTGTTCTGCCGTTGTTGTATAAATTATAAGATTGTTATAATCCAAAAAATTTGGAGTCGTTAAAATTTTAAACAATAGATACGTTTTTCCACAACCTGATCTTCCACAAATAACTGACAAAACTTTATTAGATAAATTTGGATGATGATTAAATTTAAGTTTTTTTTTATTTAATGGTAGCACTTCACTCATTTTTTAATAAAAAAAATTATTTTTATTTTATTTTTGTTTTTAAAGAAGAAGAAGAAAATTAAACTTCTCTAGCTTCGCGTGGGAGTTTATACCTCTCGAACGGGAGTTTATACCTCCCGAACGGGAGTTTATACCTACCGAACGGGAGTTTATACCTACCGAACGGGAGTTTATACCTCCCGAACCAAAAGATCTATCATAATCTCTTCACCTCCAAAATTTATTTCTTGTCCTTTTTCATCAGTGATTCTAATGCCAATGTTGTTAATAGTTTTTCTTGTAATAGGAAAATATATTAATGTTTGTGGAATTACATTTAATCTATAACCAATGGGTACAGTAAAAGCTGGAAAACTGAATATTAAATTTGACAATTTACCATTTATATATCCTCCTTCAATAATGTCACAATGTACAACAATTGAATTTATTTCAGTTATTTTTGGAATCTTCTCACCTAAATGATAACCTTGACTATAGGTTTGTTTATTAAATCCTAGTAGCTTTGACAATGATCTATCATGATTAAAATCAACTTGATGATTTTCGTCTAAAGTAAGAGAAAATTTATTAACTGCCGGTTCAACTGCAAAATGTAATTGTTTCTTATCTTTAAATGGTATACCTAAATGTCTCTTAATTTCATTTGATATTGTTTCAACTTCGTAAGAACCAGGAAGAAAAGTTAGTATTTTCCATGTTTTGCCTTTATCAGTAGAATATCTAAATTGATCATTCACATCTTTGATAACGTTTTGAATAGTGTTAAATGTAGAGAAACTAGTCAATGCAATTTGATAATTTTTATTTTGTTCCAAATGTAGAATGGGTTCTAAATTACAAGTGTGTGATGAAGTAGTTGTTATAATTTTTAACGTCGTACTAAATTTTGATGAACCCAAAATCTCTGTCAAATTTTCTAAATGATTATTAATTTTGTCTAAATCTGCTGAACACATTTTTTAGTTAAAATTTTAAATAAATATTTTTTTATGAAAAAAGTAAAACAACAACATATTTCAGCTACGGGCGAAGCCCTGGAGGACATCAGAGATGACCGGTTCGGGCGAAGCCCTAGAACATTCGGTTCGTTATACTTTTATAATCCTCTTCATTTAGAATCTTCTTTTCTAACAGTCTTTTCAATATAGCATGAATTTCATTGAAACTAGAATTATGTCCTTCTTTTATTGCAGATATTAAAATATTTAATCTATTTAGTAATTCTTGTGGATCATCTGGTAAAAATACAGTTGTTTCAGTTTTCTGTTTTTCAGATAAACCTTTTCCTACTTTAACTCCCGTTGATAATAAATTTTCTAATTGTTTATAACGTCTAAGAGATTTTACTGCACCAACTCTGTCTAACATAGCTTTATATTTTATGAGATCTTCTACAGCATAATTATTTAAATCTGCTCCTCTTAAAAGATTAACAAAATTTCTATCTAAATTAAAAGGAGATTTATCTGGTGAAAAAATTAAACCTCGAAAAGGTTGTGGAAATATTTCTTTTTGTCCGAGATAAAATCTAGGTATTGTTTTTCCATCTATAAATGAAATAGAATGTTCAAATTGCATAGATTTTGGTAATTTCTTATTAATGTTTGATTCTAGTAATCCATAGTCATCTAATATAGTTTTGTGCTCTGGATCTGTTATATCAATTTGTTTATCATTATTTGTAAGTTCCTTTTCAAGAGTTTTAAATGGTTTCATAGTTTTTTCAAAATCAGTTTTTACTTGCTCGGTTTGCTGCATTTTTTCAAACATATCAGATTGAATACCAGCTTTTATCATTCTATGTTGAAGATGATTTTCTTTCATAATATTTCTTTGTTTTATTAACTCTTCTAATTGTTTTATTCTTTTAAAATTATCAGCTTTAATTTTATCCATTTTTAAAATATAATATTTGAATTTTGTGGTAACATTGGAATACAGCAAAAACATTTTACTGAACAAATTATTTTTTTATTGCTTTGTTGTTTGACATCTTTTCGTTTAAAGTTTTCTCGTTTTAAGTTTTGTTTAATAAAGTTTTGCTTAAATTTTCGCTTAAAGTTTTTAGCTCTTCTAAAAAAATTTTGTCATTTTCTTCACTAGAAATTTTGCCATCACTAGAAATTTTGCCATCCTGTTTATTCTTATCATCAACTTTTTCGGACTTTAAATGAAAGGTTTGATTTACTTCATTAGCTATTTGATCAAATTTTTCAATCTCATCTAACGTAATAACATTATCATCACATACTCTTTGAAAGTAGTAATGTAGTTTATCATAGACTTCTTTAATATGTAAATGCTTAGTTTTTAATGATTTTCGTTTCTTAGTTATTAAAGATTTATCTAACATTGTAACAAGTGAAGTTGCAAAAACACCCGTACCTGTTAAAGCTGTAGCAACTACTGGAATTACTAAAACACCAGAAGATATAACAATTGTTAAAGCACCTAAACTTATTGTTAAGAATATGCCAATTCCTTGTGTTACATTCTTAACTTTAGTCCATCTCTTTCTTAATTTTTTATAATGCTCTAATCTTAATAATAATTGAGATTCCTTATCTTTCATATAGCGTACTCTATCTTTGTGTTTTTCAATGTTAATCTTTTCAATGTCCATTAAAGTAGAACTACGTTCATATGATAACGAAGGATATATTCTTGCGGTTTCTTCCATTTTTGTTTCTTCCATTTTTTAAAGAAATATTTTGAATAAATATTTTGAAAACCTGAAAGATGGATAAAATTCATGAATTTGAAATTCTCAACTTTTATGATTTTTGGTGTCCGGTTTTACATGACCTGGAACGGTCATGATTTAAGCAATGAAAATCGAACCGAAGGTTCTAGGGCTTCGCCCGATTGTAATTCTCAAATTTTGAGATTTTGAAAAATTTGAAAATTGGGTATTTTTAAAAACGCCCAAATCGGAGCGAAGCTCCTCTGGCTTTAGCCGATTTATGAATTTAGGTCTTCATAACCTGAAAAAAGGTTCAAATTCATGAGTTTATGTCGTTTTTAAAAATGTCATTTTTTGAAAAAATGGTACTTTTTGAATGGACTAAATTCATGAATTTAGGTCTTAAAAACCTGAAAAAGGGTTCAAATTCATGAATTTATGTCGTTTTTAAAGATACCAATTTTTTTGATTTTATGGTGTCCTGGAACGGTCTTTTACCCATTACTAACTAATACACGAATACATTTTCTGAAGATACATGTACATATTCAGCATCAATATTTATGTAACGCTGAATATCAACTAGATGTTACTGATACTATTATTTATGAGCTCCAATTACTTGATGCAAGACTATTTAGAGGACATTTATAACATATTTATTAACATAGAGAGGTAAGAATTAGAAGATAGACGATTTTAAATTCCAACTATTCTGAAACTGTACATAAGTACCTGTGACTACTTCTAATCTCCCCCTTCCACATTTTTGTTGTTGACACATTTGAGTGCTGCATCGTCAGCGACCTTCTCTTGCTCCTAAGTGCATACTCACGACCGTCTCAAAACCGTTGAATGTGTAAAATTCCTCTGGTTTGTAGAAAATTCCTCCGTTCACTGTAGCTGCAGTGTAGAAAACAATCCTACGAAGCTCATGATCACAGCACAAACTGATTATCCAAAGGACCAATCCCTCATCCCAAGGGTCAAGTGAGACTTCTCAGTGGTGTTGTGCTATCATTCAGTGACAGATCAAGTCTATTCTAAATCCATTGTGACCAAGTTTGACAAAATTTTGGATGCCTCCTGTTCCACCAATGCAAATATTCTATAAACAAACTTAAAATAGTGGGTTAAGAGAACTGCACAGACATGGTAATAGAACTGCAGACTGCTTCCACATACTCTCATAAGATTGGAAATCGGCAACAAGGACTACAAATTAACAACTTTCGCAAACCAATAACCGGTATCGATTTGCGATAAGAGTGCAGTTTTAAATTGCGTGTTTTCCACATAACATTTTTTTAACATCTGCATTTATAATTAGGAATCATATGGTCATCTAAAAGAATCGCATGCCAATACATGGAAAATTTGATGGAATTGAAACGTAAAATGAAGCCGAATTTCATGCAATAATTTCAAGATGTATAGGCCAATGATAAACAATATTCACACTTCAAAAATCGAGATTTTACCTAATTCTGAATAAAAATGGACTTGTCCATGGCCAACTTACCACATTCTCTCATCCATATCTGTATTCAGTCGTGACAGACATACAAGTAGTTCTTCTAGAGATTTTTTCCTAGTGAAAGGTGCCGCTGATGTAGATGCTGGTGCCCGTCTCATTCACTCTCTCTCAACCCGGCTTGGCACGACTTATAGCACAGTTAGATGATCGAGCTTTGTGGTCATTCTACCCACTTCGATGTGCACTTCGATGTGCACCAGGCCACAATAAAAAGAAATAATAAGCATCTTATTCTATGCAATTAAATCAGTATAATATTCATGCCTCATATCACCACTCCAAATTGATTAAAACCGCTATGGCTAATAACGAGTCCCGAAAATATAACTGGCATGCATCAAAACTTGTCATCAGTGTTTCACTCCGTAAAAATGTCAAAAATGTATGGTATTGTTCATACCTCAATAGTTTGACTAAATCAACGTAGCTATTTTAAAAATGCTTCGATCGCCATGATTACTTCTGATTCGAAAAGTTCGAATCACTGCGCAGAAAAAGTCAAAGTCAAAAGTCAAAAAGCGTTTATTACGCCAATGTTGGCATAAACATTACATATGAATGCATGATGCATGATAGATATTACGCCAATGTTGGCATAAACATTACAGATGAATGGATGAAATGATGAAGATGCAGTGAGCACTTTGTTTGATGAGTGATGATTGGCGTCGGATGGAAGATAAGATAAAATACATTTTCACCATGTCCAGGCTCACCACTGGAAGACTCATATCTAGTTGTGCATCCATGAATAAGAGGAGACATTTTATAGATGCAGTTATATCAGCTTTAAACATGTATGCATTTAACATGATGCAAATAAATATTTCAATGTTGATATACATTTGTTGTTGAGCATTTTATTTAAGTTTATCATCATTATGGTATGTGGACCCAGTGGACACGCAAGTAGCCTATGTAGTAGTCTCTAAATTATTATGAAGTCGGAGGAACGGATTTTGTTTTAGCAAGAACATACATTTATGCTAAGAATTATAATACACGAATAGGTTTGTCTTACCTGAAGTACAATGATTGAAATTAATGCAGAATTCAGCACAGGATTTTCACCTTTCCTCCGACAAATAGACAGTGCGTGGCTGGAATCGCTTGATTCCAGGATATACGTATTAGGGTGGAGCGAAAGAAACTTTTTTTCGAATTTGAAGATGCTTGGGGTCTCAATCTACGTGAACGGGTAATTTAGGATGCCACACCAAATTTCATCGTTTTTGGTTGATGTTTAGAGGTCCCACACTGAGCTTGAAAATGATTAGGTAGGCCTAAAAATCGATTTTTTTCGATTTTTTTGAAATTCAAAATTCAAAGTAGCTTGGGGTCTAGAATGATTCTGTTGGGTTATATGAACAACATATTCAAATTTGAGACGATTTGAAGAAGGTCTTTAGGTCCCACACTGAGGTCAAAAAGTCCCAAAATTGACAAAAAAATCAAAAATTTTGCAGTTTTTTAAATCTAGTGATATATAAGATCTGGATGCGACTTAGCTTCGGGTTTGAAAACACTTATTGGGTCTGAAGCAACAACATACTAAAATTTGAGACGATTTGAACAAGTTCTTCAGGTCCCACATTAAGATTAAAAAAGTCCCAAAAATTACAAAATAGCAAAAAATTGCAACATTTTAGAAATGATTTTGCCTAAGGTCAAAATATGATGTAGCCTGGCGTTTGAAAACTGTACAATTTCTCGCAACAATGCATATCTGACAATGCTCGTGAAATCAGTAGGCCTGACTTCACGTAGACTAGAGACAATTTTCTACTATGTACAGTTCAGAAAAATCCAAAACACTGCCAACAAAAAGCCAAAACACAAAACACTCAACCATCGAGACAGGCTCTAGTTTCCTGGATCACGATGGGCTAAATTTGTGGAACAGACACCGTCCGCTATGCCACGTCAGAGATCCCACAAAAACTTTTGATCACTGCCCAATCGATCTCTGACATGGGAAAAATCAAGACTGAAGTTGAATGGAATCGGTTCGAATAGAACAATGGGCTTCCTTCCACAGTCCTTTAAGGATTTGCCGAGAGGACCGCTGAAAGAGCCTGGACCAGTACTGGCTCCATCGAGATGTAGAAACAAATGTCGGAGAGGAAGCTCGTTAATATGAAGCATACAAATCAACCACTGAACAGGATGTTGTAGCTCACGCTCAATCATTCGAATTACACCACCATTCTGTCCGGTAATGACATTTGTAGAATCATAACCTACAGCAACCACATCTTCCAGAGAAATATCATTTTCGTCAGTCAAAAATTCGAAAATTCCTGACTTGACTGTTATCGCGCTTCCGCTTTCTGCCGTAAAGTGGCCGAGATAATGAGATCCTGGTTCTTCAAGTAGTGTGATGTGCTCATCGACTGACACGACCTTCTTTGAAATGCCCTCAACTTCTACCCAGGATAAAGTTTTATCCTTCCTTCCATCAAAGAAGAGACCTCTTAAACTTCTCTGTCGCAGCTGATGAAATGCATTGGAAATCAGATTGGTTCTCAGCATACTCCGTTCTCTTCTTATCTTTGATCTGTCAATAACAGAGGAAGTATCTGAATCGCCTTGGCTCACATCTTGCAGAGTAGTACTAACAAGAGCAGCTGTCTGGCGATCCGGTACGCTATAGCGATCAGCACATAGAGCCACCGTTGGAAGATGCAATCGGAATTGTTCAGAATTCGACTTAGGGCTCGATGCGCAACGTGGAGGCTGCCACAAGATGTCAGCTTCATCCTCATCAGCAGAATTGTCATTCGACAGTGACATATCAATGTCCAAGTCCATATCTAGATCTATGATAGAATCGTTTGAAGACTGTGGCTGTGACCTTAGACTTTTCTCATACTCGTTTCTTTTAGATCGTAGGTTCCTCCTTCTCGCTGTCGATCGGTCCAGTGGACCAATCACCATCTGCCGGGTTGTCCTCTGATCATGTAAAAAGGCCTTTTCTTCTGTTGGAACGTGCAAGGAATAAAATAAAACGATAGAGGAGAGATGTTTTCGTATTTAGCACAAGCTTTTCATAGCTTACTTTTCGAGATAGATCACAATGACATTTATTGTTTGAATCTTTGATGTGACACTTGCAAGCAGCAATGTCAAATTAGTTTGAACAGTCATTTTTGAATAGTGTCAACCTTTTCAAGTAACCTGGGATTCCTTTTGTCCTGTTGGCTGCTTTAGAATAGTATTGTATTCCTTGTGAAGCTCTCGCAACTTGAACATAATCCTTTCGTCTGTAATAACTGGAATGGTAGCACAATTCCATATTTTCTTGATATCCAAACAGCAAATTGGTAGAATATCCTGGACCTGCGGTTCCTTTTTCGAGCCTTCATCTTTTCTGAGGTCAAAGCGAACGCATTGATAATGTAAGAGAACATCACCCTTTGTCGGTAGCCGGAGATCATCCAAGCGTGCTTGCGCACCTAGTATAGGACAAACAATTCTTGCACTTCGAGTACTGAGCAGGTTCTCCGACGACGAACTTGCCATTACCTGGAAACGTGAAGCACACTGCACACAATTTGTAAACATACATCAGTAATCATAGCATGATGACATTAAAATTCATTCTGATGTAATTTTTTAGAGAAGATAGACATTACTGATATTTGATAAAGTAGAAAGCCAAAAGGATAACATCCCAAAAACTACATGTACCTTTCAGATGAGTGGGTAGCCGAGTGCACTAAGTCACTGATCAGTGAGCGCCACTCGACCTATGGTCGATTCCCACCCGCTGTTTTTTTTTGCTGAATCATTCATGGACAGAAGAGTTGTAGGTAGCCAAATCACTGTTGATCACTCAATTTATACTAAGCCAGTCCAGTTGTTTAGCCATACGAGTACCAGCCATGCGACAGCACCTACAAGGCTGTATGCCTTTGTATTGAATATCCTCTAAACATGGCAGCGCCATATATTGCCACAGAGAGATACACGTACTGTACAAGTAACTAGTTATAACACGGCATTACCTTCTTATTAGTCTCATTAATAAGTTTCTTGTTCTACTCGGTAAACATTAGATCAATTGGTAGTTATACTCTCATTAATTCAGCTCTATTCACTTGTACTGTACGTATGAATTTTCGATGCTCACCAGATAACAAATCAAAACACGAGAAATCGATATCCAGCTGAAGGAAAGATGAAAGTCCCGCAAATTCAAAAAATGTAGACATAAACAAAATATTTTAATTTTCTTCTCTGATTTAGAAATCGTTGTTGAACCAGAAGAAAATGTCCAAATCGTCTCAAACTTTACCATATTGTTTCTTCAGACCTTGGGTATGTTTTCAAACGCCAGGCTACATCATATTTTGACCTTAGGCAAAATCATTTCTAAAATGTTGCAATTTTTTGCTATTTTGTAATTTTTGGGACTTTTTTAATCTTAATGTGGGACCTGAAGAACTTGTTCAAATCGTCTCAAATTTTAGTATGTTGTTGCTTCAGACCCAATAAGTGTTTTCAAACCCGAAGCTAAGTCGCATTCAGATCTTATATATCACTAGATTTAAAAAACTGCAAAATTTTTGATTTTTTTGTCAATTTTGGGACTTTTGACCTCAGTGTGGGACCTAAAGACCTTCTTCAAATCGTCTCAAATTTGAATATGTTGTTCATATAACCCAACAGAATCATTCTAGACCCCAAGCTACTTTGAATTTTGAATTTCAAAAAAATCGAAAAAAATCGATTTTTAGGCCTACCTAATCATTTTCAAGCTCAGTGTGGGACCTCTAAACATCAACCAAAAACGATGAAATTTGGTGTGGCATCCTAAATTACCCGTTCACGTAGATTGAGACCCCAAGCATCTTCAAATTCGAAAAAAAGTTTTTTTCGCTCCACCCTAATACGTATATCCCGGAATCAAGCGATTCCAGCCACGCACTGTCTATTTGTCGAAGGAAAGCTGGGAGTGAGACAAATTCAGTGGAAAACATGGCTTGTTCGTATCTGTTCTTGTTCGTAAAACGACAGAGTTAGAATTTTTGCGATGGCTGTGGGCTGTAGAGCCAAAACGAAGCATCGGATGGGAAAATGGAGGGCAGATTCGGATTCAGCGTCAAATTCTACATAAACCTGGAGAATTTCCAGCTCATCGGAGCACTAGAACCGGAGATAAACGGGTTTTTAGTGTTTGGATGATGGGTATTACGTCATCAGCTGATCGCCACACACTATATAAGTGGAAACTCGGCTTGTGGAAATCAGCTCTCCTCCCGACTGGGTTGGGGTAGGTGAACTCTGGGGCTCCGATGATAGCATTGGAAATCTGAAAAACCGGGTTTCTATAAGAAACCGACTTAGAAAATTTCATTGCTGAAGTCAGCTAAGGCGTCAGACTTAGAGGTTCGCCAGGAGATGGCCTTCGTCTCCAGGCCATAAACTGGCCATCCGTTTGACTCGATTCAAAAAGGGTTCGGTTGCTATTGACCTGCTCTAAGTGATAGACTACTTCTAAAATTTCATAAGTAGTGCCAAAAAGTTGAAAAATTTAAATTCACTAGTTTTGGAGGTTTTCTTGGGTTTTCGACCCTGCTGAAGTCAACTAGAGGATTTTTAATGATGTCTGAACCAGTCTTTTTATGGTATAAGCAGCTTTTCACTGAAAGCGAGCAAGACACGGAGAGTTTTGCTGTAGTATTCCACTGACAGGGTGTTCCTTCGGGACGGCGGACGATGCCGTAGTGATAAGTGTGGCAAGGGAGTGTGTCATAGTTTAGACCGAAACCGCTGGGCAACTCATGTCTCATGTTGGGCATTTGACACAGTTCTCAACATAGCACTTTGAGAGCCAATCGGTTGAGTCTTAGCTATCTTGTCATGGGTGGCCTCTAAACATCTCCATTGCAAAACGCTGGTGAATCAAGCTCTCTGCGGCATGCTATCAAACTGATCAAAGCAACGACTTACCAACCTCCTGTAAATAACTCCACCGCTTTTCCGTAGCGATGAGTACTGCACGGGACGTGGGCAATGGTAATCCTTGTGAAATGTCTCTGCGTCATGTTTACAAGTGGTTGCCTTTCGTCTCAACGTTGTACTCTGACCGCCAGGGCGACATTTAGCTATCTGCCACAGGTTACCTCATAAAATCTCCATTGCACTTGTCTCCCGACAGTTGGCCAACCATGCGAGAATGAACCATCAGTTCTTTTAAGAACTGTCTCTATCACGGAAACGAAATGATGAAGGGATGAAACGGGAGGAAATTCATGCGCCACACGCAACACATCACAGACTTCTCTCTTCGCTAGTGAACAAGCTTTTGTCAGTGTCGTCAGAAACTTTATCATGTTGTACAAAAGTTTTATTGCAACACAGGTTGATGTATAGTTAGAAAGTTTGATCATCAACGTTTTATTCGTAAGTCTAGTCAGAAACTGTATCATGGTTTGTAAAAGCAAAGTTAGTGTAGTCAAATAATATTACCGCGACACCCGTTTGAGAAAATAAAGTTTGATCATGACGTTTATTCGTGAGTGTCGTCAGGAAGTGTATCATGGTTTGTAAAAGTTATACTGCTACACAGGATGATGTATAGTTAGAAAGTTTGATCATGACGTTTATTCGTGAGTGTCGTCAGAAACTTTATCATGTTGTACAAAGGTTTTACTGCAGCACAGGTTGATGTATAGTTAGAAAAGTTTGATCATGACGTTTTATGAAACACACATGTCATAAAATGTAAGCGCTAGTGTAGTCAAATAATTTTACTACGACACACGTTTGTAAAAGTAAAGTTTGATCATCGTCGTTTACGAAACACAAGTGTCATGAAATGCAAGCGTTAGTGTAGTCAAATAGTTTTACTACGACGCACGTTTGTGAAAGTAAAGTTTGATCATTGAAGTTGTATTCGTAAGTCTAGTCAGAAACTTTATCATGTTGTACAAAGGTTTTACTGCAACACAGGTTGATGTATAGTTAGAAAAGTTTGATCATTGAAGTTGTATTCGTAAGTCTAGTCAGAAAGTGTATCATGGTTTGCAAAGTTAGTGTAGTCAACTAGTTCTTTACCGCGACGCATGTTTGTAAAAATAAAGTTTGATCATTGACGTTGTATGACTGACCGAACTCACAGCAGCACTAGAAAGTTTTAGAAGGTTTTCCTGCACAGCGTAGATTGTCTTGTAACTTACTTTCAGTGTTAGAAAGTTTTATTGGAGACAGTCGTCAATTGTTCCCTTATTAGAAATTCAAACTTCATGACTGTTAGATTAGCTTCATCAGGTTTACTAAAAGCAGTTTTCTACTGAAGTGAGACTGAGAGTCTAGAATGTTATATGAAAACAGTGTTCACCACAGCGCTAGAAAGATTGTAGTCTCTATGACGTTTATGAACTGTATCTATATTATTGTCAACAGCATGGGTCTATGTAAAACATGTTTTTACTCCTTGTGAATGAATGATGATCATTTTATGAAGTGTATTCTGTATTTGTAAATTTTGTCTGGTGTTGAATAGACTTGCAGTGGAACATGATTGTTATTTCTGTTTTATTCATAGTGGAAGTCATTGAAGCAATGTGAAATCTATAGTCACAACGTTTATGATGGCGCATCGTACCTTAAGTATCCACATGTGTCATTTGACACTTGATCAACAAGGATTCGATGGATTTTTACAAGCTTGGAATCTTACATTTAAAGTAGATATGAATGATATGAAAGTGGCAGCAACTGAAAGTCTTCCTCTCTTCAAAGGATTAATAGAGAGTTTACAACCGGAAGATGCGAAGGGTAGACTCATTGCTTATATTGAGTGAAAAGATTTGCAAAAGCCACTTCGTTTTGAATTCTATTGCTCAGAATGGAGTACTCTTAGTGACCTATCTTACGCACGACATGCGGAGAAAATTATGGAGAAAATGTAAGGTACGATGGAAGGAAATGCAAACGTTGTTGAATATATCATGATTCAAATGAATGTGTTTACATCCACGCCTTTGTTTGATCGTCGACACATTGTGTAGATGCAATAAAGTTTTCTTTTCACTGAGTATTTTGTAATGGTGTATAGAGCAACATGAGTCATTGCGCTTTGTTAGATAATGAATGCGTCTTTGTTCGCTAGAAGGGGCGTGTCACACAAGTCTTTGTGAGGACTAGAACGACTTTGTAGGAGGAAGGTTTCCACCCACGCAGTCAAAAGTTCACGTGCGATAACTCTTTGTCACATAACAAAGACAGGGAAAACGAGAAAAATGAAACGTATGTGATTGGAGCTAGGTCTGCTTATAAAACGAACGTCTGAGCTCATGACAATCATTTCCGTCCTTGCGCTAACCATGCAGTTGCTCGAAGCCATCAAGTCCTCTGCTCTCGCACTGGGTACACTGAACTCCCTTACTTTAGCATCGGGTAAAAATGCTTTCAATCAAAAGATAACTCATCATGGAGAAGCCGTGACCATAAAAACTCCAAGTCATCGGATAGATTATCTAAAGGTTATGTCAACAAAGTATGGACTGGCCGTATGTGTGCCGTTAGACTATTGCACACGGTTACAATTCAATACTCTTGAAACATTCCTGAAAGAAAATCTCACCATTCCCAGAGAAATTGTTCGACACAATGGGAAGCGGCCACAAGTTCTCATCATGGAAAGACGATACATGTATATGCATATGGATATACACTGTCTCATAATCCATGAAAAGGAGGGCAGCGAATTCGACTTACTCAATTGCAAACCACCCCCATTTTTGGAAAAGGATTCTACTCCTTCGAAAGTAAAAATCAAACCATTTACATGGGTCCACGCAGGGACGGAAGGTTGTTCACGTTGAATCCCTATCTTGTCGCCATCACCTTTAAAAATGATGTCCATGTTGATGATGATCAACTACAGTAACACTCTCCACACACTGAGAACGCACCATCGGTCTTTATGAGACCACGGCCTAACGGCCACCGTATAAAGAAAGAAAATGTACACTCACCATGCCACACATGAACATTACTCTCTCTCCTTCTCTGTTAGGCATGCCTTTCTTCACTCAGGTTTAATCATGTAGAAATTATCAGCATGCCTCTATGTATCATGAAAAAGTCAGTGTGTTACATTTCATGATACGAAACGTCAACTTCAGATAACTCTAGAACGCTTTCATCTACGAAGGTTGCATCGCGCAGTCCTATCAAACTCTTGCCGTGTCATTAACGTAGCAGACGGCAGTGTATTTATTCGCTGAAGAGACGATTCTACATAATGATCACTGCTACATTGTGATTCCAAAACCCTCATGAAAAAAGTATAAAAGGAACGTTCACTCAACCCTCATGTCATTTGTGAGTCATGCTCCCCATCCACATCATCAACGCCATGCGCGAAATGAATCTCAGAAGAGACATCGATTTAGAACAGTTGCATACCCATCTTCCGGATTCAGTCTATCATCGCGGTCGTCCGCAAATGTTGGTCATTCGCATGAGCAACGGTCGAAATCTTCAAATCTTTCGCTGCGGCAAAATCCAAGTCCTAGGAAACCTTTGTCATTTCGTGATGCAGTCCATGTGTTACGAAGTCGTCAAGAAAATGCGAACACTCATGCCTCATCTTCGCCTCAGTCCCCTGACATTGAAGAATATGGTAGTGTCTGTTCAATTGAAGATGTTAGTGAATCTAGCCAACATTAAAACCAGTAATCATTCTATATTTTATGAAACTGAACTCTTTCCTGCTGCTCTGATTTGGAAGTGGCATCCCGTACATATTGCAGTGTTTCACAACGGACATTGTATCATGACTGGTTTACGTGATATCAGTAAAGTAGCTGACATTGTTGAATCTCTAATGCGTTATCTGCATGAGTCAAAGTTAATAGAATCGTTAATCAATTAGTTAATCACATGAAGTGTTTTGAATGAGTCATCGCAATGAACTATCGCCCACACTCTTGTCAGCGAAAAGGTCATCAACAAGGTTCTTCGCTTTATGATGAGTCAGCGCTATTTATAGACATGAAATGATGTCCATACACTTGTCGGTGAAAAGGTCATCAACAAGGTTCTTCGCTTTATGATGAGTCGGCGCTATTTATAGACATGAAATGATGTCCATACACTTGTCGCTGAAAAGGTCATCAACAAGGTTCATCACTTTATGATGAGTCAGCGCTATTTATAAACATGAAATGATGCCCACACACTTGTCCGTGACAAGGTCATCAACAAGGTTCATCACTTTATGATGAGTCAGTGATATTTATAGACATGAAATGATATCCATACACTTGTCGGTAAAAAGGTCACGCTGTCTGACGTGAGGCGCCATCGCTTTGTCTGATAAATAACGCCCACATACACACATGTCGCTGAAAAGGTCACGCAGTCTGACGTGAGGCGTCATCGATGTTAAATGACACTCCCACACACGTGTCGGTGAAAAGGTTGAACAAGACTGATTAGATTCGTATGACTGGCGCCTTACCACCACATGAGTCAGAGCTATTGATAGACATGAGTCAGCAAAGTGGTTGATGTTTCCTAAGCCGAAGTGTCATAATGTTACATTCGTTGGCGAGGATGTTAACTTACAAACTCTAACATGGTTTTGACTTTATTTTATACTTTACCTATCTCGCAAATAGTGAAATACTTATGACTTCATTTTATATTTCACCTATCTTACAAACTGTACAAACAGTGAAATGATTTTAACATTAATTCAAACTTTACAATCATCAACTTTATTTCTAACTTTACAAACGTCAACTTTATTTCTAACTTTACAAACAGTGAAGTGATTCTGACTTCATTTACATTTCACCTATCTTACAAACAGTGATATGGTTATAACTTTATTTCTAACTTTACAATCATCAACATTATTTCTAACCCTACTATTCTTACAAAAGAATCAAAACTTTTACTTCCATCTATTGAGTGAGAATCCCATCTTTATGTCAAAAGGAAAACGACACACTATGTACATGATATGATCATCACACATCATCACAACCGATTTTCATAGCACCGCACATAGGTCATACTGATGGTAGCAGAAACAAAGTTTTTATGGCTCACATCACCGGAGAAAACAAAGTCACTCATGTGCAGGGAGAAAACAACGTCAGGAAAAAACCAGTTGATATGTAAGTCATGATATGAAGTGATCAGGAGTTGGACGCATGTTAGAAGGCACTCACTCACAACACCCAATAGAAAACGCCATGGAGCGAAAAAGCAAAACATCAACCACAACAGAGAGGAAGCATTCATCATCAGACATCGCCGAAAGGAGGAAGACAAAGTTTCTGTCTCTTGGGTGGAGGTAGGTGAGTGTCTGGATGGCCGTACGGTAATGAGTGATTAGGACTCATCCAACATCGCTTGTCTACCCAAGCTGAGAGACCTCGTTTCCTATACGTCGTTGTTCTGACTTGATGCGACTGAGATTTTAAAATGGTCATTTCTACTTTTTTAATTTTAAGAGAATCTAAGGCATCTTCATAGTCCCTATGTGTCATTTTTCTAACGATTGACTTCGACATACCTTTCGCCCGTTTTATAGAAAGCTCTGAGGATTTTAGCTTCATGGAGTAAATCTTGGGGCGAAGCAAGATCATCTCCTCTATCTGTTTGCCGGCACACTCATCCTTGAAGCAGCCAAGCTTCGCTTTATTTGAGGTAGAGTAAAGCGGATGGTCAGTGGGATAGTTGGAACTATCAAACGTGGGTGCTAAATATTTTAAAATGTCGTCCTGCTTGACTTGGCTCGTGGTTGTTTGTCAAAGCTAGGAAGAAGCTGTCTGTATCACCTCCTACTAATTCCACACGTTGGAGAAGTGGGCATGTCTTTAAAGTGTGGTAAAATAACTTGTACATTTCTAACTTGGAGTGATCCAAGACAGCTTCACCGACATAAATGGGCTTACAAAGTTCTACTTTGGATTTTAACATTTTAAAACCAGTGATGTCTTCGGAAATGACATCATGATGGCAAAACAACGGCGAGCGACATAACTTGATACTCGTTTCCGGATCAATTACGATACGATAGTCCATGCGCTTTCTTACATCCTCCATGGCTTTACCAAAGAGGGCATTATTCTTAAATTTAAAGAAATCCTTTTCGAAAGGATTCTTGGATTCAGCCCGTTTCTTACTATTCAATTCTATACACGGTTTTAGAAAGGGCTTCTGCCTAAACTGGATAGCGCGATGGACTTTGTCAAGTTGCATCCCCATACCTAGATAAAATTTGAGGATGGAATAGTGCACGATGTAATGCTGCTTGTTCAATTGGGTGAGCAACAACTTCCTAGTGGCTTTCTATTTTAAGTCATTTTCCGCCTCATACTGCTTATTGTGTTCTTCCATAAAGGGAGAGAACATATCTGGACTGACTATGCCAGATTCGGGTGCGAGAGGAATATCAACGGTTGTAATCTCAATACAGTGTGGATAGATGAGGTCGACTTCAAATAAATAACCTATGTCGGCCTCATCTCCCAGTGCCATGATGTGTGCTGGATTGGAGAAGTGTTCAATGTCATGGGGCTCTACCCATTGGAAGTCAGACTGTGGCAAAGGCTTGGAGAGTGCACTCCCATACTCCCACACTCCCATACTCCCATTTTGGTCTATGTACATTAAATGCGTGGTCAATCCTATGTCTTGGGTGCTGTTGACAACATGTTTGTTGACAAATGTTAAGCCACCCCTAATACCACGTTCAAACAACGTATACATTTCTGCGTCTTGCAGTAAATGAATGCTCTCTTTCGTCATCTTGAAGGCTGACTGATAGGACAGACCCGGCAGACTAACAAAATGACGGGATCTAAGGCGTCCTGTTCTAATGTGACTTTCCTAAAAGTCTCAAACACGTCAGCCAACAGATAGACGTCCAATTTTTATGTAGGCAAGCATTTAGTCACCAAAAGTGCGACACCTAAATTCTAACCATACTTGCTCTGCATGCCTATAATCATCCAGCGACCAGTCCTCACCCGTCAAATCATTTTTAAATTTATCGATGGACGGAAGGGATGTCTCCTTCAATGTGTGCATTGAACTAAAATAACTATAAGGAAACACCCCTTTCCGTCGTATTAGACTGTCACTTATGTTGGGATATTCTTTCTTTAAATGTTGAGTGAGGGGAAGTGTTTCTAAATTATTAGCCAACGCGGCTAAGGAAGAAGACATAAATTGAAAACTGTCTAGAAACTTTATGTCATAGAAGACCGGCTTCCCCTCCTTCGTCTTATCTACTTGGACTTTAGCAGTGATGCACATAATTTTTTCCTTACTTTGCGCAATCACTTTGGATGACCAGGATTTCATTTTACCGAATCCATGGCGAATGATGATGTGAGAATCATAACATTTAAAGTTATGAAAGATGACGGGGAGCGTTCGCCGTTTGAGCCTAAGTTTCATGTTGCATTTACTGCATAAGGCAGACCTAAATTTACCATTGAGATGGCAATGGTCCCTCACTTTCTTATGTTGCTGATCATCAAAGGATGAACAGCAGCGGGGACATTCCGTGGTCCTATCAAACTTGATTTTATCGGCTTCTGTGAAGCACATGGGTTTCCTAGTCAGCTCCGTTTCATATCGTTGATGAAAACGGGCTTTCCTATCTGAAAAGTTGTGGAAGTTTTCAACTCACTCCTCGCCTTGCCACACATGCATTTTATTTTGGTTCCTATAATATGGATGCCAAACTTCATAGCAGGCAATGGCTGCTGGCTCATGACTTAGATCTTCTTGTTCAATATAACATTCAATGTCCGCATAGATGGTACATATGGGACTGAGCTCATTGCCGTTTTCTTCATACCTATAAAATTTATCTTTGGGCATGACTTCCATTTGAAGTTTACCCCGAGAGCACCACTCGTAATGCTGTTCAAAATATGGTTTAGATGTGAAACGCCGTGTGCAGCGATCACAGTAGTAGAAATTATCCCTATAGGTTGCTTGATGATGGTATAACTTTGAAATTTTGGGAATGCCACAATAATGCCATTCTGGGTGGTTGTCGCTATAGACTAGGAGGAGATTGACAATTCGGTCGAAGTTACTTTGACGATTATTATACCTAACGCCCTTCAGACCTTTTTCCCAGAGATGGATGACAATCTTAATATTATTCAATTTTTCAAATTGAGCAATGCCTTTAAAGTCTAATGTGTTGACATGCAACCCGTCAAACTTAAGCTCATCCTCCCATTCACGATACTTGGTGACTCGTTCACGATCCCTATCTATATCATTATAGTGAAGAATGGAGACGACGGCATACTTGAACACTGGGACTGACACTCTACATTGATGACAGCCTTTTTGCTAGCCAGTGCGTTGGGGAGGGTGAAACAACCGCTCCCTTGTAAATTTTCTAAAAGATTAATTTTGATGTCTACTTTCTATATCCCATCAAAGACCAGACCGCTGTCTCTTTCATTAAATTTATTTAATTTGCTGACGAGATAGGTCGCATGTCTCTCTATCCGCTCGTTCACCTATGATCACCTATGAGATCAGCAGCACAGGAGGCTATCCTAATGGTCACAGTGGACTCTACTTCTCCCGTGCTACTGTCTACCTTATTGAAACGAGCAGTGAGATAGAACATGCCCTTAAGTAAAAATCTATCTAAACTCGCCAACATTTGATGAATTAAGCCTATATGATTCATCAAGAAAGGATGAATGTCCTGCACAGCTTCAGAGCTTTCTAACTCATAATCGCGAACGAGCCTCTCAAGGGAAAACTTGCTCAGCCTTAGAGTGACGTTGTTGTCAGTGTAAAGCTCAGCGGGATTAGTGTGACAGAGTGTGTCCGAAGAAAGAACAAACTCTGTAGGAAAGGTCTTCTGACACGAAGAACAGGAAAAGCCAACGTGCGATGAAGGATGCTTCCTACCTGTTGTTGTCGATGGTTGCCTCACACTGCCACAGGAACCGCCTTTGATGTGGACTCGCAAGTTGGTGCTGTTGTAGAACGTATACAATTGTGCTGTCATACAACGTCAATGATCAAACTTTATTTTCACAAACATGCGTCGCGGTAAAGAACTAGTTGACTACACTAACTTTGCAAACCATGATACACTTTCTGACTAGACTTACGAATACAACTTCAATGATCAAACTTTTCTAACTATACATCAACCTGTGTTGCAGTAAAACCTTTGTACAACATGATAAAGTTTCTGACTAGACTTACGAATACAACTTCAATGATCAAACTTTACTTTCACAAACGTGCGTCGTAGTAAAACTATTTGACTACACTAACGCTTGCATTTCATGACACTTGTGTTTCGTAAACGACGATGATCAAACTTTACTTTTACAAACGTGTGTCGTAGTAAAATTATTTGACTACACTAGCGCTTACATTTTATGACATGTGTGTTTCATAAAACGTCATGATCAAACTTTTCTAACTATACATCAACCTGTGCTGCAGTAAAACCTTTGTACAACATGATAAAGTTTCTGACGACACTCACGAATAAACGTCATGATCAAACTTTCTAACTATACATCATCCTGTGTAGCAGTATAACTTTTACAAACCATGATACACTTTCTGACGACACTCACGAATAAACGTCATGATCAAACTTTATTTTCTCAAACGGGTGTCGCGGTAATATTATTTGACTACACTAACTTTGCTTTTACAAACCATGATACAGTTTCTGACTAGACTTACGAATAAAACGTTGATGATCAAACTTTCTAACTATGCATCAACCTGTGTTGCAATAAAACTTTTGTACAGCATGATAAAGTTTCTGGCGACACTGACAAGAGCTTGTTCACTAGCGAAGAGAGAAGTCTGTGATGTGTTGCGTGTGGCGCATGAATTTCCTCCCGTTTCATCCCTTCATCATTTCGTCTCCGTGATAGAGACAGTTCTTAAAAGAACTGATGGTTCATTCTCGCATGGTTGGCCAACTGTCGGGAGACAAGTGCAATGGAGATTTTATGAGGTAACCTGTGGCAGATAGCTAAATGTCGCCCTGGCGGTCAGAGTACAACGTTGAGACGAAAGGCAACCACTTGGAAACATGACGCAGACACGTTTCACAAGGATTACCATTGCCCACGTCCCGTGCAGTACTCATCGCTACGGACTTCACCGCTGTCTCGAAAGAACGCCCACACACAGGAAGTATCACACCGAAAATCTCCGTGACTTGCACCGACCATGACTTGATCGCCAGACATGAAAAGCGGTGGAGTTATTTACAGGAGGTTGGTAAGTCGTTGCTTTGATCAGTTTGATAGCATGCCGCAGAGAGCTTGATTCACCAGCGTTTTGCAGTGGAGATGTTTAGAGGCCACCCATGACAAGATAGCTAAGACTCAACCGATTGGCGTTCAAAGTGCTACGTTGAGAACTGTGTCAAATGCCCAACATGAGACATGAGTTGCCCAGCGGTTTCGGTCTAAACTGTGACACACTCCCTTGCCACACTTATCACTACGGCATCGTCCGCCGTCCCGAAGGAACACCATGTCAGTGGAATATTACAGCAAAACTCTCCGTGTCTTGCTCGCTTTCAGTGAAAAGCTGCTTATACCATAAAAAGACTGGCTCAGACATCATTAAAAATCCTCTAGTTGACTTCAGCAGGGTCGAAAACCCAAGAAAACCTCCAAAACTAGTGAATTTAAATTTTTCAACTTTTTGGCACTACTTATGAAATCTTAGAAGTAGTCTATCACTTAGAGCAGGTCAATAGCAACCGAACCCTTTTTGAATCGAGTCAAACGGACTTGTAGAAGCAAAGTTACAAGCCTTTAAAGTTTTGGAGTCTTTTATGGCCTGGAGACGAAGGCCATCTCCTGGCGCACCTCTAAGTCTGACGCCTTAGCTGACTTCAGCAATGAAATTTTCTAAGTCGGTTTCTTACAGAAACTCGGTTTTTCAGATTTCCAATGCTATCATCGGAGCCCCAGAGTTCACCTACCCCAACCCAGTCGGGAGGAGAGCTGATTTCCACAAGCCGAGTTTCCACTTATATAGTGTGTGGCGATCAGCTGATGACGTAATACCCATCATCCAAACACTAAAAACCCGTTTATCTCCGGTTCTAGTGCTCCGATGAGCTGGAAATTCTCCAGGTTTATGTAGAATTTGACGCTGAATCCGAATCTGCCCTCCATTTTCCCATCCGATGCTTCGTTTTGGCTCTACAGCCCACAGCCATCGCAAAAATTCTAACTCTGTCGTTTTTTCGTCAAGGTCCAAAATTTCAATGACGGCTCACCTCTAAACGAAGGCAGATACGAACAAGCCATGTTTTCCACTGAATTTGTCTCACTCCCATCTTTGAAACGACCTATTGCACGACTTTCTACGATGTCTACAACCAAAGTTGGAAGATCGTTGGCGGGGGGGGGGGAGGGGGAGGGGGCGTCTTCAAAACTTTTTCTCTCCAATGTCGCTGGAAACATCCTGCCTAACCCAAAATTGGCCAAAAATTCCGAATCTGGCCTCCATTTTCCCATCCGAGCACTCCTTCATGCCGAAACATGGACTCTCTCATCCCAAAACCTCCAAAACCTGACTTTTCCAACTCTGACGTTTTTCTGCCATTTTCCTCACTCAAGCCAAGAAAATTAGTCCAAACTGATCTTTCCACTGCATTTTTCTCATTATCAGCTTTCAAATGAGCGATTGCACGACTTTCTACGATTTCTCACACCAAAGTCGGAAATTTGGCAGGAGGGGGGGGGGAGGTCTTCAAAACTTTTTCTCTCAGATGTCGCTGGAAAGATCCTTCCTAACCCAAAATTGACCAAAAATTCCGAATCTGGCCTCCCTTTTCCCATCCGAGGTCTCCTTCATGCCGAATTCCAACCTATCTCATCCCAAAACCACCAAAACCCGCCTTTTCTCACTCTATCTTTCCGAGATTCCACCCTTGCCTCATCACTCCTCCTTCCTTCCCGCCAGAGGGGGGGTAGGGACCTGTTTCCTCCTCTCGGACCCATTCCTCCATCACATCCTTGGCCCTCTCCCTCACCCTCCTTCCATAGGGGGGGCTGAGTCAGCATGATGACTCATCACTGCACCGCACTGCGCTTGCGTCTGGGATGGGGTTACTACTGTTATTTAATTAATAATTAATAATTTAAATAAGGGCTTTATTAACAATTAAATTAATTATTAATTTTAATACAACTTTTCTCGATAATGTTAGTTCGTCAGATTCTTTGCTTAGAAGTTGGCAGGCGTGAGAAATTTTGCTGATGACAGATTTTACCATCCTCTTCGTAAAATTCATCAATGGATGTATGTACATATCACACACTGCGATGCGCAGACCTCGGATTAGGAAAGACTTCCTGCTTTCATTCATTCATCAGTACTTGCACTGAAGTCGCGATTTTTTGTTTGCATCGACGGCCGCTGAAAATACTTGGGCAAGAAGTTGGTGTTAGCCAGCAACAAAGCATGAAAGATCAGTAAAGTTTTGTTTGAATTACATCATGCAATATATGTTCAGTTTCTAAATTAACAAATGTGTGATACCTTCGCATGCAACAGGTTGAATATGGATCTGATAAAATCCAAATTTGACGCCCACATCTTACTTCTGTCATTGAAGTAAATAATATAAACTGATAATTTCATTCTTGACTGAAGTTATTCAGAAGATGTGTCCTGTTGTGTTCCTCGCTGTGACACATATCAGACACATATTTTGATTCATCAACCGACTCAGCACCCGAAGAAATGGAGAAGCAGAAACAGCCAAAGCACAAAAGTGTTCAAGTTAACAGGCATGTCCTTGAAAATTCACATTGACTTAGCAACAGTGGCGTATCTAGTAATTTCTCCAGGGCGGCAACAAATTATATTCATTCGTATAACTATGGCCTATTATGTAAGTAAATTTTTGCTAACTTATTTTGCTGAATCGAATTGAACTGATTTGATTTAATCCTATACTGATATATTTGCACTATACTGATAGCATCTTCCGCAGTCAAATGTTGTGCAAGGAATAAAAAGAAACAGCAATGCCGAAATTTTCAAAATTTTGGTGTAGTTCTACGCAAGTCTCAAATTATAACTCAAACCTGCAGGTTATAAATGAAACAGAAATGGGCGTGGTATTCAGGATTGTCTGGTCCATATTGTAGAATCTGTGCCTACAAAAAATCAGATTGTCATCTTCTCCGCATGGCAAAGTTATCAAGCAATTGGTTTCGATTGATCTGAATGTGTGGAAAGTTCACCCACTCTGAGAGGAGAGAGAGAAAAACAACCTCTCTATATCAGATCAAACTTTGTTGTGAAAGAAGCATTAACATTGGAGATGAACGAGACAGTCTGACCTTTGACATAAGTCATTTCCGCATGTCACGAGGCATGGAAATGGACGAGTCCACAGCAGAGAAAGTTATTTATCTTCTCTAGGATTACACTGACAAGCGAGCAAGCACATGTAATTGTTCACAGAATATAAAGATGAGCTAATCACTTCCATCGATCATCTCCCATGCTCGATCGCAAATAATCTTTCAGACGTTTTAGAGCATTGAAGGATCCCTCTCCTGTAGCGTTCGTAACTGGGATTGTTGCAAAAACCCACGACTAATTCCTAAGGGCCCGATGCCCCCCCCCCCTAAATGAGCTACTGCCTAGCGCTCGTCTTTATTTTTGTATTTCATGAGTACAGAAACATTCAAAATGGTTTTATACAATATCTTGCTCAGTATTGGTGAAGTGCTCAAAAATATAAATTAGGCCTTATACTAATAAAAATGATTAAACTAAACATTTTCTTCAGCTTGGCGGTCAAAAAAGGCAACGCAAGATAGGCCTACCTGTGTCTCATTTCTTTACAGGAAAGCTGAAGGAAGAATTTCTGGCATCAATGGTGAAAATAGTTATTTTGAAAAGTTGTGAGGCTGCTGCCTTTGTTAAAGATGTTGTTTGTTTGTCGTAGAGTGTCAATTCCAAAGAAGCTGAGACACTTAGGAAAATTTTGAAAAATGACATTAAGTTCAATCTCATTGTCAGGCCGCAAATGAAAAATTAATGAATTATTGAATTTTTGATACGTGTCATTTGCTAAAGTAGACGAGAAATCTATTGCATGACTATCAAATTCTTACTCACAACAATTCTGCTGGGATATTTAATGAAATTAAATGGATTTATCTTGAAAATGTTCATAAATTGCAAGCAAATGATTCACTGATTCTTGCAAATAAGTTGGGAGTAAAACATATTCATTACAAGCGGGCGATCGATGATCGCATTCCTTTCATAGAAGAAGCGTTCGTCAATAACTACAAAGCGTTTAATTATACTTTAACTCATTTAGCGCCAGTGTAACGTTTTCGTTACAGCACTTTTCGGAATCTGCTGTCTTCTCCAGCTTGCGACATATGATACAATATTTGGATTACCATACATTATTTATCACATATTTTCAGGTAAACAATCGCCAATTCAAAATTTATCACTATTTAGTGCTTATATTTTATCACGAAATTAGACAAAACATGGGCTTAAAACCTGCTAATATACTGAAAGGCTCAGTGTATGAGCGTCCACATGTAATTTACTGTCAATGTCATTTGCGTGATCTCATTATCCATCAAATACCGAAAATAGCGATCAATATTTGCTCGGATATTCATTCATGACATGGCACGTAATTTTTTTGAACCGTAACGTTTTAGTTACACTGGCTTAATATGATATACAAATGTTAAATACAACAACAATACAAATGAAGTAAATGGTGGTGAATATTATCAATTTTCTTTTTAAAACTAATGTTTATTGAATACTGAAAACGAACAATTTCATTGGAATATTGCATTCTTAGTGTATTCTATGAGTCTGCAATGCTTGTTGCTATTTATAGTCTATGTCTTTCCCATCACAAAACCAACCAAAGTCAATTGCCGTAGGGTGCCTTTTCCTCAACATTAGACTTGTTAGCTCATGTACAGAAGCAAGTCAAAGAGAGATCAAATCTCAAGCATTTTCTCTTATAGCTTAATGATAAACATTGCAGGGTGCCAGTTCGCCTGGGCTTAGAATACGAAGATGCCCTCCGACTCGAGCAATTTCAATCCAAAACTTCTTTGGCTGTAGGCAATGCGTCTCTCCCTACAAGGGTACGCCAGAGGCTCGAGATGGCCCAAACTGGTTTAAAATATCTATAAAGGCATAGCTTGATTATACCAACCTGTGTAGCTATCTGAAGACAATGCCCAAGCTGTTGCTAACCATGGATAAAGAAGTTACTGAAATATGCAATAGGCCTAATACCGACGATCACGGTATATGAATGTTGCCACAAAACCTCCATAGAGTTTTGAGACGATGATGAGTTTATGTGTCTCAGAGGTAAGTCTCTCAAACGATATCTCAGAGGTTAGTGACATCGTAAGGCAGTGTGAGATTGCAACGAAAGATGATCTGAATGATCATTTCAGTAAACAGAAAAAGCAGTCAACATAATGGCAAATATCGGTAATTTCCATCTTCGCAGATAGGACAAACATTCTCTGGATGCATTTCAAGGCAAGAATCTTTATGAGATGCTTGATACGCATGCTGATGGTCTTATCGACCTCAGTGGCAGAAACCAGTGACCGGACAAAACCAGTGAAACCCGGGACAAAAGAATTGTTTAGGCCTACATAATACTAAACAATCTGAATTTTTTTCATTTCTTGATGTTCTTTATTCATGTGGACATTGCGAATGACCGAGGCGTCTCCAACTCTACCATGAATTTGGAGTTGATGCAGAATTTGGAATTGACCCTTGTTTGCACACAAGTTTTCTGCTCAATTTGTTGTTTTTTTTTGAATAGTTTATCATCAGGAAAATCGTTATCTTTGAAAATCTCAATAATTTTGTCTGCAGCAGACTGATAAAGATCCCAATTTGAACCAATCTTGAACGCACGAGATAACAATGATCGAATTGCTGCCATTTTGTACTTCTCGGGACCATAAGCGAAATATGGACTACATACTCCTGTGTTAGTAGATTTCATGTGGAAATCGATATGAAATTCTCTAGACTGAAGAATGACATCAGTATCCAGAAATGTAATACTGTTGCTCTTACTCTCCTCAATAGTGAATTGGATGTCATCATCCACATTATTCAAAAAATTCAAAAAGGCGTTAACTTCGCTTCTGTCTCTGACTATGACGAAGCAATCGTCCACATAACGACGATAAAAGAAAGGCAATTTGCCTTCGTACTTATGAAATTTACTTTCTATCATGTCTAGCGCAAAAGCAGCCATGGTAGGGCCAAGGTTTGAGCCCATGGCCATACCGTCCACCTGATGATAAAGTTTGTTATCAAAACTGAACAAAATGTTCGTGCAAGCAAGGTTTGATAAATTCTTTAAACCAATCTCGGATAAAGGAAAATCGTCATTAAAATCGATCATTGAGATGATGTGGTCAATAGTCTTTTTCACCGGTATGTTGGTGAAAAGATTCTTCACGTGGAAACTATAAAGTTGAAAATCCTCATCTGGTAAAGAACGTTTTTTTTGAATCCACAAACTGAAAGGTGTCTTTCAAATTGTATTTGGTGGGCACATATTTTTTCAACAGCTCATCCAACCAAAGGGCAAGATTAGAGGTGTACGAGTTCTTCATACTCATCATGGGACGGTATGGTGGATTGACAGCGCATTTATGAATTTTGGGGAGCCCATATAAGCGAACAGGCTGAGACCCACTCGACCGAACATTTTTGAAGATCTCCTCAGAAATAATCTTTTTTGATTTCAGATCTTGTACCTATCCTCTTCAAGGATGAACGGCTCTTTTTTTGAGCGCTTGTCAGGCTTATATGTTTTAAATCTGCTCGAATCATTCAGAATAGTCTGAATCTTCTCCACGTAGGTACTTCTGTCATTGATTAATATTCCATTGCCTTAATAAAATTTCGATATAACCAAATCTTTCTTTTTGGCCAAATCCTTGATAGTTTTCAACCTTGATTTCCATACCTTGGAAACCCTGTGTTTATTGAAATAGCTTTTGAAAGCATTTCTCATTGATGACAGCGCCTTCAGAATGTTTTAGTTTGGAAGCCAAATATTCGGCTTCGGCTTTTAATCTCTTAAGCTGTTATTTAATCCGCTTATAAAACTTCCAAGCTCAGAGATTTTTTTTCAAAATAAAGATAAGATTGCGAGTGGCTTGAAATCAAACATTGTCTACAATATGCCTGTGACCGCTGTTCGATGCGGTACATCGGTGCCACCACTAGGCACTTTAACACTCGCATTAGTGGGCACCATAGAGGCTACCCAACTCACACTGAAGTTTCGATGCACGAGCATGCACCGAAACAAGATAACTTTTCTATCTTGGGTTACTAAAAATTTCCGTTTATTCTCGAATCAATTTTGATAGCTAGCAATTCTGATTCTGACTGCCTTGCGAATGAACGGAGCGGATCGTTTCCACTATCACTTAGATTGTGACGTAGAGTGTTTATGACACCGGTTGACATGTGACAAGTGACGTATTCGATTTGGTGACGACAATTTTTTTTGCAAATGTAAATGAAGAGAAAGCTGATTTTATCCAGTGTTGTATAAAAATGACTTCTACGCAATTTTGTAACTCTTTTGTAACCGCTGAAGATGTTGTAAATATACATCGAAACTAGTTCGGAACATGCAATTCTTTTTGCTGTACATTGAAATGATATATATATATATATATATATATATATATATTATGGGATGTCTCCGCTTACCATTGCGGAGAACCACAATGTAAATGCTGTAATATAATTGTAACCGGTGACAAGCTCGATGTCCACACACCTAATGGTATCAAAACCTTTTATATTAAACAAAATTTGGATTGCAGGTCACAAAATGCTATCTACAAATTGGTGTGATGCGCAAGACACATAATACATTGCACAAGAGACATGAAGTTACTAACACATCGATATATTACATGCATATACATGTAATTTGTAGCTCAACAATATTTCATGTCACGAAAAGATTATGAGCTATCGTCTTCATGTGCTAAACAATGAGCTTCCCATTCATCAAAACATGGTGAAGCGCAGAGGGCAGGGTCACCAATACACTCTGGGATATAGAATACTGTCTACCGTGTAATCCCTCTCTTCGCGTAAACTCTGCACTTTTTTGTTGGCCTTGGACGGTTTCCTTGAGCTGTCAAATGTTTTGGCGCTTGAATAGAAGCATTCAATTCCACAAGATTCAATGGGATTCGATGGCGTCCCCCATTCGAATCAATCACACGACCTTTTCCTCTTTTCAACACAAACTCTGATATCAATTCATTCAAGAACAAAAGATAATCTTTTGAGCCTCCTGATTTTGAATATACGTGTACAATTCATCCGTTGTAGCTTAAGATTTCCTAGGTTAGCTAGATAGCCTATTATCCTGATGATTTGAATTGTTAAAATATGAACCACATTTCAGACAACACGCAATTGACAACAAGCTCATAGATAGTTTCTCGAGTCAGAATGAATGTCAACTCTAATAATGTTCTAACCAAACTAGCAACTATAGATTTTTATATTCTGAACAATATCAATACGTCTTATACAGCTGACATGACTCAGAACTTTATGTGCATAGAAAGTGCATCATTCATTCATGAATATAACTTCGAATTACTGTCGAAAAGATGCAGGCTTGACGTCAATTTATTTGATTTCAATTCGGGTTTTGAGCGATTTTATTCAAGCGTCGGCACTTGTGATAAAGTGGTATTCAATTAAGTCGTGAGCTGAGATTAAATAACAATGGCGAGCTGTCCTCGTCCTCCGTCCTCAGCAGGTGAATGAAACAGTCTGTAGGCCTATATGCCCTAATTGAAAACTTTTCGTTGAATTGTCAGTATTCCGAGCTCAACTTAAGCTATAATAGAATGGAGTGAAATATTCTAGGGCTTACCGTCTTCCACGGTGCACACATAAGTAGTTTATGTATTTGATAATTTTAATAGTTGAAAAGCGACATCCGTCGATCCCACAGACAGACAGGTAATATCAAACACCGAGATCTTAAAACGAAATTCAGTCTAAATCTAAAGACTTGAAACATGCATTATAACAAAATAAAGATTCTCTTACGTCTGTTTTCTTGGTCAATCGAATAATTTAGTAATGAGGCAAAGAAAATTGATTCCCGTTCAACTGAATCTGGTGTAAAATAGATTAGAACATGTAAAATATGCATACATGCTTTGTTAATGAGGAAATGTTTTGTTGACCGGCATCCTCTATGAAAATAGAGAAATATGTTTTAGAATATTTTATTGGATGCATGAAATTTACTTTGATCATCATTTCATCTTGATTATGTAGTACATTAGCAAGTTTATTATGCTGGCAAAAATTAGGTGAATTATTGATCAAGTTGATTTAGGTGTAGGTTTAAGTGTAAAATAGCAATTATGGAATTGATATAATTTTGCATCATCATATGTGAAAGTGTGATTGTCATACGCAGCACAGTAGCTAATTAATTATTACTTATTGAATAATATTGAAGAAATCTACACTCTAAACCAGCACCTACTAAATCACACACTAAAGCAAGACACTATTCGTAACTAATAAAAAAATCCTAAAGCAAAACGTTTTAGGAGGCTAGCGCACTAGGGTTATTGTTCTCTTTAGTATGTCAACATTACATTTCACGCAACCTCCTAAAATTCTAGTATTTGGAGCTTTAGGATGCAGGTTTCTTCGATTTTAGGAGGTGCTGGCTTACAGTGTATAGATTATAAAAAGGTTTTGATTGGTGTTGAAGATAAATGTGCCGCATTGTTGTTATTTGATGTCGATGCATGTTATCATGGTTTGCTTACAACTCGCTCTTGACTCCTCTTTGGTTCAATGACGTCATCAAAATGTCGATCTTTAAATATCTCTTTAAGTTTAAACGGATACTTAAGATTTCCAAAGTTCTTTAAAGTAAATTTACAATTAGAATCTTTTGATTCCATCAACGTTGAATAAGAGATTTTAAAATAAATTATTTGCAAAAAGATATAAATGCTGTTCATTAGCCAAATCAATGAGCGAAACTTCGATCATACTGAAGAGGCATCTGTTTTAGTGTTCCTTATAATCATATTTTAAGACAGGTTCCACACATTTGTTTTAATACAGCTTGCTACTTTAGTGTTCATGTTGTCAAGATGACTGTCAAAAGCGAAGATTAATTTTCCTCAGCTGTGAAATCATCACATTTTTCACTAAATTATCAATTTTCAGGTTTATTTAGATGTTATCGAAAAAGACAGCTTCGCATACGGTTATACATGCTTTCACGTGATTAATGCATTGTTTTGTAAATTTATACTGTGTATAGTGATAATCTAGTTGCCAAATAATTGCCTTTCCTTTTATGTAATCGGGAATGAAACCACACCATTCATCCATACAAGATAAAAATATCATTCAATTAAGCTGGAAATATCGCGATTTCGTTCCACATAATCTATCCATTGAATCTGCCCTTTGCAGTTTTTGGACCAATTTAAGAATTTGAACCATAGTAATTTGGACCCTTCGTCTACAAGGCTATTCGGAACCTTTTGAATAGATGTGATTTAAAGCAATCATTAAAGTTGGGAACCTCATTTTTGCGATTTTTTATTTCAGTTTTTGCTACATCAAGACATCTTTATTCAAACGTCACCACAAAGATGAGATTTCAGTTAACATTTTATGGACCCTTTCTGTCTGGACCTTTCGCACCTTTCATAGGCCTTTCACGGCCCTTGAATTGGCAGTGAAGATTCAGCTCAATATTTGATTATTTTATTTACAATAACTTCAGAAACGATTGGAGATTGGAGAGATTTAACAATTGATTAAAAAGAAATCAGAGTTAGGGAAGCATTTAAGTATAAAAAATATAGACTGATCCCTTTCTAATGTCACATGCATCACGCAGTTTCGTGTTTAGAATTGGAGTTCAGCACAATAACATCTGAACATTTTAAACTACTTACCGATGATTGACAGCTTGAGGCATCCATCTGTCTCAGAAAACTCCAAAATCATGCATGTCCAGTTGATCTAAAGTATTGCTAGCGTCTTACACAATTGATGTGATAAAAGATGCATTAAACTCACAAATACAAATGATGTAAGGCTAACTCAAGATTGACAAGAAAATTTCTGTGATTCGTCGTCTAGGAGAAGAGAATGGACAGCCGCTCCCCAGCATTCCCCATCTAGGCAAGTAAGATCTCACTTTCGTCCACATGTCTACTTTTCTTTGTTTTTCGTACATTGCGTGCAACTGGTCATGAAAATGATATCGCTTTGTGTATCATGCAACAGATGTGAGCGAGTTCTAAGGCTTCAATAAAGTGACGCCACGATTCTTACATGCCTATGGGATTGATGAAGTCAACTAGAGTGCTTTTCTAAAAGTTCCCCTCTACGCAGAACTCACTGAAGACATACATGGGATGATTCATGTCATTATACATGTTAGAAGTCTTCTGCAACGTTTAATTGAAAGGCTTCCTACATGTAGATTCATTAAGATAAACGTTATTCTCATTAACCCTCTTTTGACGAGCGTATCACATATGATGCACTTGTCACTCTCGAATTATTTTGTCTATAATGCTTCAAGTAGAATGTATTCATTGTAAAAATGAAATCCAGGTTGCTCTTTAGATCTTGCCTCTAAGTTTCGTAAATGACGCAACCAACAATCAGATGAATTGTCTTCGAATCTCCATAAGTTGCAGATTTCTTTATATACATCAGCTTTGTTTATATTTTATGAAGCAAAATCACAAAGCAACACAAGAAAGGAAGAAGAAAATATCATATGTATCATCTGTGTCACAGAATATTAAATTCCAAACATCTGTTTATTCATCAGGACTCTAAGCCTGTCAATGTATCATATATGACACGCGCGGCATGACTAAGAACGCTTTGTCTTCAAGAAATCGCATAAATAACTATGAATCGAGAAAAGAATGAATCATGGGCATGAGTGCTCTTGTTGTATGCATGAATGAATAGGTCAAATGATTCGGAAATGGCAACATCGCACCATAATTCATTATTCAATTCCTTTTTTACTGAAATTCCATCCAGTGCACTGTTGGTATGATGAGATGAGACTAATAAAAAGTGCAATGTCAAAATTACCTTAATTGAAATTTCAGCTGTGCTGCCTATCGCTGAGCAGGCTATCTATTATTTGAATTTGGCTTGCTTCACCACATGACACTGATTAACTGCTCGTATGTAAACAAAACAGTGTGGAACAGGCAGTAGAAATTGGTTAATAGTTTCAACTTGCATCTTGCGACGGTTCATTCGAAACGTGACATAGCTAAGAGATTGAGAACTCCGAGAGTGGCCAAAAACACAGGCTGTGAGAGATGAAGCTTCATGAAATGCTCGAAAAAGTCGAGGAGGAAGAAATTGAAAATTCAATAGTCATTTACAACTTCACGAAGGCATTTTCGAGGAAGAACTTCAAGGATGAAATTTAGTTCGAATTTTTTTAGCACTTTTTTATTTCAAAGCTAAAATAAAATGAATTTAGACCTGAAATTTTGCATGCGCACTAGCAGACACTATGCCTATTGCAACATCAACAGCAATTTAAGAAGCAATGTCTGGTGACTTGATCACAAAGGGGATAATTTCTGGAAACGTAACGCCGTAATGCTGGAATACCGTTGCGGGCGGGTACGAGTAGAGAGAATCTTCTTCACGGCACACGCGGGTGAAGATATACATTCGAATATGCATGAGACGGACAACTATTGTGTTGCATCAAATGATATCTATGTAATGCAATTAAATCATTCTGTTGGTCGAAATCAGTCCTCGATGACTCTGCGACACAGATTTTCAAACATTTTCACGCGGCATTGATCAAAACAGTCATTTATCAGTAGGCCTTATAGTAGTTATCAAAATTGCATGTAGCTATTGATTGCATAGTTACAATATTTGTTGTGTTTTACTGCAGGTACTGGTATTTTTTAGTAGTCTTCACATCAATGTAATTGATCATTTTCAACTTAGACGTGACTGCTCGAGGCGAGACGAGCTATGGCTTCGCATCATTGTGACTTATAACAGATATCATAAACAACAGACATATCAACTGGGAACAGAAGTCAACAACAGCTTTGACTGTCGAGGTTTGAAAAGTGTTCTAAGAGAAATATGCACAATCTTTTAATTGATGAAATGCCAATCATAAACCAGCATCTCATCAGTATAAACAGCATGTTATTCGACTAGACCATACTGTAGACCACAGAATTAGATTGTTTGAGGGTGTCACTTTGCTAGAGGTGCAAAAGGATTCAAAATGATGCCACATGCAAGAACTTACTAAGTCGGCAAAAAGAAATGATTCATGCCTTACAGAGAGAGGAAAAATGGTCGTGCGTCACCTGCGGATTGTTATGAATTCCTTCAAAATGCTCTGATCGCCTCGACTTTCCTCAGCTTCGAAGAATTCAGATCAATGTGCAAAAGTTTTCTTGGTGATGTTAGTCCTTCCGATCATTAAAGAAAAGGTAGCCTGCCAACGAAAAACGTTCGCAAATTTCTCTGTAAAACTTGACATTGTCTGTGTCTCTTTGCTGCATGATCAGGTTGAAGGGAGTCACTGAAACTTCGTACAACTGGGCGTGTTTAATATTGGCATGTTAAGAACTTCGGTGTCTTTTATTGACTTAATCGTTCTCATTCTCTTTAGATTTTGATCCTCAGAGACCTGAAGGGGTTCAATCGACATCGGAGCCAAATAGAAATATTTTTCTATTTCACTTTTTGAGGTGAGGATATATCAACCGCTCATGCCCAGGTAAAATCATCATTTTTGACATTGAATCTGTGTGTGCTATTTCATCTAAATTGAATCAGTAGAAATATGGTAGGTAGGCCAAGGTGATCCACTGGAACCCCATCAGGTCTCAGAGACTGTAGAAATTCCCGTTGATGAATGTATGCCATCAGATGAAAAAAATTTACTTGTTCATTTTGAAAAAATGGACAAATGCAACTGGGTGCTGTTGCATGGAAGAAATCAATTCCATTAAAATCAAGTATAGCAGGAAATATCGTGAAATCGCCAGCTAACACAACTGATACTGCGCTCAATTACGTTGACTTATAAAAACATCCTATTTTCGTATGTATTTACTGAAAAGAATGTCCATAAAAATAGTAGAGTGAGCTGCTGATATCGCTTGGAGATGACTACAGTAGTAAGGAATCCTCCCAACTGCGCACAGCGCCTCCCTCTGGAGCGCGAGTTCGGTTGTTGTGGTTCTGGGTCCACCGGCCGGTTGTGTCGTGGTCGACCGTCCTTGTTGGTCTTGGGCGGCGGTCTGTGTTTTTAGTGTGTAGGATTGGTTGTAGGGTTGCTTTGTGTCTAGATTTGGTTTCCTGATGAAATTCTGCGTCGACACGTTGTGTTTCTTGGGTGTAGATGTGGTTTAGGTGTGTTTTTGAGTGTTTTGAGTGAGAAAATGGCTGTAGCGGCGACACGAAGCCTCGTACGTGAAAATGGACGGCGGATTTGGACTTTTTGGCCAATTTTGGGTCCAGACGAGTTGTTTACAGCGTCAAAGGCCTAAAAACGAAGAACTTCGACCCCCCCCCCTCGGCAGCGTTCTTCCAACTTTGGTTCTAGAAATGGTAGAAAGTAGTGCAATCGCTCGTTTGAAAGCTAAGGGTACCACAAATTGATTGGAAAGCACAGTTTGGCCACATCTTCCTTTGCTGAGGCTTGAGAGTAACATTGACTTTTGGTCATGTTAGAGAGCCGTCAGAGGTTGAGTTTTGTGTTTTGGACTCCAGCGGCCGAACGGAGCATAAGACGAGAAAATTTAGAGCAGATTTGGAATCACCTTAATGTCATTGGCCAATAATGAGCTCATCCAATGGGAATCCAGCATTTCTCTATAAATAATGAGGTTCTCAGAGTGACAATCATTCTATCTTTGAGTCGCACAGGTGTCGGACGCACGTTCTCCCTCAACTTTCCTATTATATTATCCATCTGAAATGGTAAGTCGGAACCTTCCTTTCTTTCCTTCCTTGAGAGTAAAATTAATAGCATCTCTTTTATTTTCAGGCATCTACTACATCTACTACATTCACAGGACAAGATAGTGTTCAAACGATACAATGATCTCTACAATCAGACTGTCTTATGTTGAGGCCAGTAGAAGAGACAACAAATTTACATAATCCTACCCCACTACAGCGTAAATTTAGACAAGCCATACGTTATTGCGATCATAGTATAGTATTGCAAACGGGAATGATTCCTTCCACTGAAATGAAGGTATTGAACAATCAGTATGGGGACTACGTAGTCATTCCTGTGAATCCATACATTCGTCGCCAGCTCGATATTATTGAAGAGTTTGCAACATTAAATATGGACATCCCTACTCCCCTTAGCAAGGAATGGAAGCCGAGAGACGACAATTATACTCCATATAGAAAGATATGGGATGGTAAAAAGCTTTCTTTACCACTATCGCATTGGTGCTCATATTACAAAAAGAAATGAGATGAAGTGACACCCATCAGATGTAGAGACCTCGCAGAAGGCACTTGGAATATTGGTTTTGCTATCAGTGGAATATATTATGGCTATCACCAGAACAACAAATTAGCCTCTATATCGATGCATGCTCAATCAATCCTATATATACCAAAGCATCCAGACGTTCATGACATTATTGATCAAATCCTCAACGAGAGCGGTACAAAAAGCAAGTCAGAGAAGAATGCTGCCGTTAAACGCATCGAAAAGAAGGAGAATCAGTAGTCCTTACCTATCTTTAACTTATTACAATTCGCTCATGTGCTTTGAGTGTCGTAGACGTGGACTTATCAGATACATTTTACTTCTTCGCTGCCATCATGTTATTTGTGTATTTTGTCGTGAACAGCATCGATGTACTTCATCATTTTGAAATATGTTATAGGACTCTTCATCAGATGAGTAAAAATTTGTAATTTCCTTTTTAGTCATCCATCATCTTTTTTATCGATTGTGAGGGTGAACCTGTACAGGACCTCAGTGCTATTGCTATGGACAATTGGTCGTATCAAATTGTTAGTGTCTACCATCAACATGCCAAGTGTGATCCCAACGCTGATAGCTGGACGAGAAAACACATCCATGGACTTAATCAGCAATACTTGCAAGACTATGGCTTTTCTAATGAATGTACTCTTCTTAGTGACTTTAAAAGCTGGTTAGCAGCTTTTAATGTTGTATGTATCTTTTGCAATGATCCTACTAAGGAGAAGAAACTATTTCCAAATCTAATCATCAATGATATTCCAGTTCCACCTTGGGATAGTAGAGTTAATCAGCACTATCATGAAGTCACTAAACGTTTTAAGGAATTGAGTGTTCCTATCTTAAATGTTCGTTGTAGTCGCTACATTCATAATCAATGCTTTTCCCTCCATATCTCAACACTGCTAAGGTAATGTTTGGTCATCATTGCTCTTTACATGATAGCTACCAACTGTATCTATTGTATCTGTTTCAAACCCAAAATTTGTAATGCATGCTTATTAAAGTCGTTTAATAAATGCTTTATGAAGAGATTTGTTATTTTCATGCAACGGGTGGGATAGACGAAGGATGATAATGTCTTTCTCAAATGATTGTGGAACATTAAGTTTTCATAGACAAAGATTAAAGGGAACTATTCAAGATAATGTGATAATTGGTGATACTAGCACTCTATTTTGAAGTTAATGGATACGTTTTCCGATAGAATTGTAATGGTGAGATTAGTTGCAAAAATTCATTTCAGCCATTTTGGGAAAGAAGAGGTAGAAGATCGTTTCTTCCGCTTATTATTATCGTTACTTCTTATTCGATGGAAGTTGTAGATAATCCCAAAAATTTTTTTGAAAAACATATGGGAAAAATTGCTCAACGTCTTCATCTTGATGCATTTAACCATCATGGTAACAGGTTAGTGATTGAAGCGATTTCACATATTCACATTCAACTTTGTATAAGATAAATTTAAAGTGCAATGGCACTTAATCGTAGCACAATTGGTTTTCCAGTTGTGTCTGCTTACTCTCGAAGTATATTCCTTCTGCACATGTGTCTATTATTTGGAAAAGGTTAGAAAGTTCATGTCTTCAAAAAGACTTGCTTTAGAAGTTGTAAGCAAGAGTGAAAATATGTGCGATGTATGTAAGCGAAAAAATGGAAGTGAAAAACGCATCTTTGAGAGATGTAAGCATACTTTCTGCCAGCGCTGTTTCATACGATACTGTATTCAACTTTGTCAATGCAGTCACTGTGATATGGCTCATTTTGATTGTCCCTTCTGTCATTAAAGTTAGCACCCATGCAAATGTGGAAAAATCAAGTTGTAACAATGGTTAAGAGAAAAATGGCGAAACGCAAAAGTCGAAAGTCTTCAAAATTTTCTGAGGCCATTCGAGTTCTTCAACGAATGAAAGGAAATCAGCGATATAATGCTATACGACATGCTAATGATAAATTTATTCGAGAAATTGTTTCTCATGTGAGAAGTTTGAGGACAAAGAAATTATCACCACAACAACGAAAGTTACTTAAGCGACATACTACGAAATTGCGATTCATCTCCAAACCTGAAGTTACCCTTCAAAGAAAGAGGAAAACTCTAACACAAAAGGGCGGTTTCCTTTCAGTGTTACTTCCGCTGTTAGCTCCTGTAGTAGGTGACCTATTGGGTAGGATCTTTGATCCCAAACGTTAATTATGCAAATATTGAATCCCAAAGCATTAAAATCGATTTCAGACTTCAATGTGATAAAGTTCTGACTGTATCAGGTCCATCCCATGCACGTAAAACTGTTTTCACTCTGAATTTGCTAGATAAAAGAAGAGAGTTGTTTAGGGAACCTATCAATCGAGTGATTTGGTGTATGAAAATTTTCCGGAAAATTTTATATCAAAATTTTTCATGGAAAATTATGGAAAATTTTGGAAAATTTTGAAAGTTTTGATTTTCGTGATACGCCCTATAATTTGAGCGCTTCCGCAGCCGAGGCAGGTACATACCAATAGAATGGGTCTAAAACTCTTGATTTCATCATTATTTCGATTAAAGCGATCGTAGCACTACGAGTTCCGTCCGCGGATTTTTGAACATTCCTTTGCCACCAGTGGCTTGTGGTACTTTGTTATCATTTTTGATTATCACACAGACACCGTTTGGGATAACGTGAATCTTGCTTTACAATAGAGGTATAATGTCATGCAATGTGAAAGATCTGTAGCAAAAATAATTTTGGAGTTTGCTTGTTAGCTTGAAAGTTAAGCTTCATTGTGCAGCCTTGATCATAGTGATACAAATTCTCCATATGTTGATGAATATCTGAAGAATAAGCACACAGTCCCCGCAGCATTATACATGAGGGACCATATTGGAAGACTGTAAACTCGTGAGATATTTGGAAACTAAAGATATCTGTGATGAGTAGAAGGATATCTATGACAGTTTCTAAGTTCTGGCATATTGTCCGATCTTCGTTGAGGACAAACTGCATGCACATCTTCCATTTCTACCTCATGGTGCAGATCTAGTTCCAAATCGATTTCAGATCTACCCAAATGAATTTCAGACTTTTCCAGATGAATTGGAGATTCTCCAGTTGAATTTAAGATCCTTTCAAAGTTGGGTTTCTGATAGATATCTGAAATTCAATTAGAAAAATCTGAAATCCATCTAATATCTAAAATTCATTTGGGATGATCTGAAATAGACATGGAAAGGGTGCAGTTGGTTCCAAAAGGTAACATGCAGGAATGATAGAGAAGTTTTCGGTCTTTCCTTATTGCAGTCTTTTCAAACGACTACAACAGGTCTCCAGAACAAAGGAAAAAATGTAAATCACCAAAAAATAAATTTCAAAATTTTCCATTGGAAAATTTTCCATTTGCATCACTAGTGTTATGGTATTTATCAACCGTCACTCTTCCAGGAATTGCAACTCCGCAACTTTATTCGAAATGAAGGATGAGTGGATAAGATGAAGGATTCCAGTGGATAAGATTCAGTCCAATGATGTCGTTGTATTGGATGATATATTAAAAGAAAGCAAGAATTCTAAAGATGATACTGTTCACTCGCGCAGCACATCGCAAAAGATGCTTTATAATCTATATCACGCAAAATTTGTTTCCTGTTGGGAAGGAAGCCCGCACACGAAACCTGAATATAAACTATTACACATTCTTATTTTTAAGAATCCACGAGATAGAAGTCAATTTGAAATTTTAGCGCGACAAGTTACGCCAAGAGGTTCAAAAGCCTTAATTGAAATTTTTCAAGCAGCAACTGAAAAACCACACGGTTGCTTTATTATTGATTTTACACAGGAGTGTCCAGAAGAATTTAGATTTTGAAGTGATATTTAGAAAGACCCTATAATTATCTACAAACTATGAATTCTTATTCTCGCATGGTTGTTATTCCTCAGAATGAATATGTGAAATTGACTGCCTTGCAACAAGCAAGACAACCTCTCGCAAATCAAATTTATAAGAATGAATTAAATTATCAGCAAAATGCGCATATCAAAGATCCGCATCGTGCTGTATGATTACAATCGGAAACTGTCGAAGAATTAAAAAGTTTGAAGAATAAGATCCGTGACTCTGCTTCGACTGCTACACCTTCAGCATCTCACGCACATGCAATGTCCGTTTTCAACAGCATTGAACCATATCTCACTGTGAATGATAGAGGTAGAATCATTTCAGATGAAAATGAAATTATTAACGCTTCACGTTATGAGGACTTGATTCAGTATACAGCACGCAGAAAGGGCCGTCAAGGCTATGTCCCACCTGATTGGTCTTACTTTCTTAAACTATTGAAAAAGCACAATGTTCCATAATTTTCTTTGAATAATGAAACATTGAAAGAACTTGATTTTTTTTAGCAGTTGATGCTAATTCATCTACTTCACCGGTTAAGAGTGAAATGAAAATGCCAGGGAATTGGTTTATAAGATCACTTTCTAAATCCCCTCCCACACCCATCAAGCAAACAAGGGGAAGAGAACGACGTAGAAGAACTCCTCCAAAGAAATACATGTTCTCAGACTATTAATATGAAGCAGATGTGTTGCTTACCATGTAATGAGCCGCCGGAAATAAATGTAACTGTAACTTGTACTTGCTGTGCCAGCTCTCACAATGAGACTCCTAAGCAATGTAAGCGTAAATCCCATAAATCCCGTGGTTGCTGTAAATGCAAAAAGGTAAGAAAGCAAAAGCATGAGAAGAAGGAGAAAGAGTCAGTCGTCATCGGATGAACTTTTAAAGTCAATATATTATGATGTAAAACATCCTGCAGGATTTGCATCTATAAAGAAATTGTCAAGAGCGAGTGGTCTTCCACACTCACAAGTTAAACAATGGTTAAAGGGTCAAGCTACCTATATACTCCACAAACAAGCGAAAAAGAAGTAGCGGGCCCGTTATTATATTGCTCATGACATTGATGAAAAGTGGCTAGCAGATTTGTGTGACGTTGCCGTTATTTCAAAACACTACTCGGGACACAATTTTATCTTAACCGCAATTGATATTTTCTCGCGTTATGCGTGGGCTGAACCTTTAAAAATTAAAGAAGGCAGACGACTAGCAAAGCCATTCCAGTCAATTTTCCGAGAGGGTCGTATTCCAAAGAGATTTCAGAGTGATCGAGGAAAAGAGTTCGAAAATCAGCATGTGGGAAGATTATTTGAGAGATATGATATTGAGGTGTTTAGCGTAAAGAGTGCTTATAAGGCTTCAGTACTTGAACGCTTTAATCGCACATTAAAAAAATCGCTTGTGGCGACATTTCACTGCCAACTTCACACAAAATTGGACAAAGGCTCTACAAGATACGTCTTATGCCTACAATCACTCTATTCATTGTTCTATTGGACTCATACCAGCGGATGTGAATGCTGACAACGTAGATAGAGTGTGTCAAACATTCCAACGCAACCGTAATAATGCAAAAAGTGATGTGAAAATAGGTGAGAAAGTTCGCATATGAAAAGTTAAGAGTGTTTTTGCCAAAGGTTATCTCCCGAATAGGACAGAAAAAATTTCACAGTTTCAAGTATCGATAAAAATGAATCCCAACAACTTACAAGTTGAAAGATTACCATAATTAAGAAATTGATGGTAGTTTTTATCGTGATGAGATTGAGTTGGTCACTCAAACTGAAACTTATTTAGTAGAGAAAGTCATTCGAAGTAAGAAACGAGAAGGTGAAGAATGGTGTCTTGTTAAATGGGTCGGTTATCCTTCAAGTATGAACTCGTGGATGCGTCGCGCAGACATCTTTCATCTACGTGATTGTCAGTGATTTATGCAAAGATATAACTTGTAATGTCAAGGTCTAAGTTATGAATCCGACTGCATCGTTTTATTCACGCCCCTCCTATCTAAGTGGCGTGGGTGCAAGTTACAGCGGCACCGCCGTCAACGTGGAGGTAGCATATTCGGTGCGCTGAAATCTGTTGTAGCACCTCTCTTATCTATTGTCGGAAGATCTTTAAAACAAACTTTTTTCAATAATGCTGTTGGCTTTGCTGGTGATGTTGTTAATGATATTACCAGTGGTAAAAATTTAAAGAGTTCTTCACTAAATCGTGGAAAGGAACGCGGTTTAAGAACGTTACAGCAAACTTTTGACTCAACAAACGAAAGCACCTAAACGAATGAATGTTAGACGAAAAAGAAAACATGACGTAGTTGGTAAGAAGCGAGCTCCAAGCAAAACTGAGAAAAGGCATTCACTCAAACGTCGCGCGCGCTGTGATCTTTCATCAATTGCTAAACGACGACGCTAACCATGGAGTGCAAAACTTCAGGCTTTTGTTTGATCAAAAAGCAATACAGATAGATATTCTTAGTTCAAGTATTGTAGATTATCATCCTCGTACTGCTGAGAATACTGGTCCTATTCAATTTGTTATTCCTGGCGCTAGCGATAATTACATTGACTTGAGTTATACGATGGTTGATGTGAGGTTCAGAATTCAACAAGAAGATGGAACTAAAATTGAAGATGCACATAAGGTTGGTTTGAACAATTTACCGCTTGCTACATTATTTCGCGATGTTTCTCTAACTATTGGAGAGCAACAGGTGGAAGGTGGTCAAAGCGATTATCCCTATAGAGCATATTTGAATGCTCTATCGCAGTTTCATCCTGCAGCTCAAAACAGTCATATGGAAGCAATGGGATGGTATAGAGATCAAGCAGCACTATTTGATAGTGAGACAAACACTGGTGTTTTAAAGGATCTGCTTTGATTAAAGATAGCAAAGTCTGTCAGCTATACGGTCCACTTAATTTAGACTTCTTCAGACAATCAAAATTTTTACTCTGTAATACCAGTATGCGACTCAAACTTACATTGAATAAGACTGAATTTTTGTTGAATGCATTCGCTTCATTTGTGAAATGTAAAATTCATGTGGAAGATATTACAGTATACATTCGTTGAGTGGTGGCTAATCCAAGTGTAATTAGAGGACATGCTGAGGGTCTTAACCGCAACACTACCATTTATCCCATTCAAAATACAAAGCTTCTCACATTTACTATTCCTAAAGATCAAAAGAGTTTTATGAAAGATGGTCTTTTTCCATCGGAAGCGCCAAACTCCTCATGGTAGCAATGGTTGAAAATGATGCATTAAATGGTAGTTTCTAGAAGAATCTTACAACTTCAAACACAACAATTTAAGTGAAATTGCTTTGCGTGTATATGGTGCTAGTCATCCTGGTCCACCCTATAAACCAGATTTCACTTCTTATCAATTTCAGCGTAGCTACGTTGATTGCATGAATGTCTTTGGCTTTTACAACACAGACGATACCAACGGACTCACAATGAAAGAGTTTAAAAATGGATATACTATTTATGCATTTGATTTGACTGCCGACAACGATATTAGTGCACCTTATCGTCAAGCTAACGTTTCTCATAATATTCGCTTGGATCAGGAGTTCAAAACAACGCTAACGTAGACGATCAATGTATTAATTTATGCAGTCTTTGATTCAAGTATTGAAATAACTAGGTATCGTGACGTGATTCTTCACTATAATCGCTAGTGAGTTGGTTGAATGTTGACGATATAAAGACTAAAGTGCAGCGTAATGCAGATGAAGCTACGTTGAAAGCTTTTGATAATGTCTATTCGCTAGATACCTTACCGACTACTGTAAAACAGTATCCCATCTTTATCGTATTGAACACTCATTCACTGAATTTAGAAGGTGAGCATTCGAAAGCTATCTTTATTGGAAAAGACAGACGTGGTGAACTATTTGACTCTCTTGCTCAACCTCCGAATATACCAACACAGCAGTGGTTGAGAAAGTATACTCGTCAATATCAACGAAATGAGCGCATACTGCAACATCCACTTTCTTCAACTTGTGGTGCTTTCGTATTGTACTTCATTTAAAAACGTTTGCACGTACACCAATTTTAATCTCTTATTCAAAAGTTTTCATGCAATCCATCCTCTAATGAAAAGATGATTTGTATGTTCTATAATGATTTGAAGTAAAAAGCGTCATGTTGGAATAAAAATTATTTTTATTTTACAATCCGTTGATTATGTACATACTCGATTAGATAGTCTAGGATCGTATCTGCTTGCATTTCAGATTTCAGTCCAGCAATGATCACTTTACTATTATGAAAGATTGCAACAAGTGCAGGTAACCAGCAACTAATGAGAGCCGCGGGAAAAAGTTCTGGTTGATAACACAAATTGAAACTGCTGGTATGAATATTTAAAAACGATACATCTTCACTTAGTTGAGTAGAGATCAACATATTATCCACAGTCAGATTCGACATCACACACTTCTCCCTCTTCCATATCCGTCGTACTAGTTTCTGCAGCTCTAAGCGCATTAACCGCGCTGATGAATGAGAAAGGGCTCCGAGAATCTAAACAGTTCCATTTGGGAAGAGTTGAAGATTCCGTAAATTGCTCATCTTCACCATAACATTTGCGGTCGACCCGGATAATACTTGCTGTTTGGAATTTGTTGATGTAATGTTGCGAGATCGATTTTCGTGTAGAGTCTGATGCGTCGGAGAATGTTGACGATGATGTAGCGATGACGTTTAGTGATGAAGAAATGAGTAATTAGAGCAATGTATCTTCCTTTTATACTTTTCCCAACTGCCTTGATAAAATGTTAAGTAGGTAGAAAGTTGTGAATGATAGATTTGAATTCTCTGTTTGTTGAGTCGCAACCATATGCGATTTCCTATGCGTGAGTGTTTTTTCATACAGAAGTATTTTAAGTCCTTCATAATATGATTTAGAGACTGAAAATGTCGATATGATGAAGCAAATACTCTTCTTACATTTCCAGTGTAATCTGTGAAACATTCGTTTCGTTCATGATCAATCCCAACATATTGTAGGAAATCCAATTTCCAAGTCTTCATGATGGAGTGTGACATTGTGTTGAAGATAGTGTCTGATTAAGATTTGCGTACCAATGCGATGAACTCGTGTCGAATGAATGACATAATGGAGCGATGTACACATCTTTTATATTTTTCCCAATTACATTTGCGAAATGAGAAATAAATGGAGAGATGAGAAAGATAGATTTGAATTTCATTTCTGTGATGTTGAAGCCAAACTTGATTACACAAAGAGATGAATTTCAACGTTTTGAAATCTTCCAAATCCCTCATGATATCTTTAAGATTGAAAAATTGTCACCATGTTAATGTAATTCCTTTCGATGTATTTCCATAAGAATTCTTGAAATGAACGTTTCCATCGCGATCAACTTTAATATACTGTAGAGAATCCAAAATCCAAGTCTTCATGATGTTATGCAAATTGGTAATGTATAGATTACCGAAATGAAAATGTCATTCTATCATTTTTGCTTAGCACTGTGGCAACAAATAAATTTGTTGACAATCGAGCTGCTATCTTTTCTACTCCCTTTGATAATACACAACAGCTGAATGGGAAGTGGGAAGTAGGCGTCACCCAAGTTGTTCACAGTAACTATGTCTATACTTTTGATCATGAAGTGATGACTATTAATATGAGACGTACAGATGCCTATCAGTGTGAAGAGGGATGTCGAGTTTACATTCCCAATGGCCCGAAAAAAGATTTCTCAACATGTAAAAAATTCGTATTTGATTTCCTGAATAAAGCATGTAGACACATTGTCGAGTTTACTCCCCACAATGGTGAATATGATCATATGTATCATGCAGTTGATAAAAATTCGATTGTTGCTTTGAGTCCTAGTTTAAGAAATGATTTAGGTTACTTTGTTAGCGCCTTGACAAGCTATGATAATTATAAACCAAATTACTGTTGCAAAAGTTAAATTTATAAAGAGAAAGCCTATTATATGGATCTTATTCCGAAAAATGAAAAGACGTAGGTGAAGAAGATTGTGATTAAGGCAAGAAAGACGAATATGACTCCTGAACCATTATTAAAGAAATTTAATTATCTCCTTCGAGTAGATGGTGACCAAGTGGCAACATTAACCTTCAACAAAGGGTCCAATAATATCGTAATCATTAAATTAAATGATGATGATCTAGTATTGGTTTGTCCAGAATATTTTCATCAGTTCTTGCGACATCGTTCTGCAGCTGGAGATGGAAAATTTAATATGCGCTATCTGGTACATAATAGTTCAAATCAATTCAAATGGTCCGTATCTTTATACAGAAAGTGTATAGATCCTTTAGGTGGCATCTTACATAAAACAAGAGTGTTGACACCTCGCATTATCACTTCAGTGAAATTGCCTATAAATTATTTGAATGAAGTGATAAATGAACAGCATATTTCTTTTTCTGAAAAAGAAGGTGTTCTGTCTCCTAGTGTAAGTTGGGAAAAATATTGGGCTGATTATGGACAATAAATGTCCTAATGGACATTTTGGGATTTGATCAAAATACTTTTAAAAGTGGTACTGTAACAAAAGCTAGCGCGAGCATATCGCTTTCGCGTCGTATTAACTATTTTCAGATATATTCCAATATTGGTGAAGATGTACGTGTGGGATATGTTGAAGCTCCACCTCTAACAATTATACCCTATCAACCAAAAAGCAATAGTACTCTATCTGAGCACACTTTTCAGAAAATGCATTATACAAACTTGAAATCAAACTATATACCACAAATTGATATTGCAATTTATGACGATGCTGTTGCGTTAATTCCTTTTCATAAAGATGCTGTGACAAGTATCACACTCCATTTTCGAATGAAGAATTAATGCGAAAGTGTGGAAATATATGTTTCCAATGTGAATGATATGGAAAGTGAGAATAAGGATTCGTTTCTAATTTACTTACCCAGTAATGCTTCTATGAATAAATTTCCCAATAATAATCCATCAGACTATCGAGTAGAATTAGATCGTCCATTACTTTTAGAAGGTGAATGGGTAGTAGGTGTTTCCAGCATTTGTTATGATAGTAATATTCAGAATGTGAATGAATTGGAAGAAATGGTATTGACTCCTCGCATCCATGATGGAATGACGATGAATAATGCATTCAAGTTTCCATACAATTTCACATCAGATGGAAAGTGGAATTATGAATGGAATCAGTTAGAATCAGATTATTATGGATCATCAGATGAAGACAAAAATCATTAAGGCATTCAATAGTGGCAATGCTTCTATTAATTTATGAGTTTACTATCTATGAATGGCACGGGAGACACTTCTATCGTTTTCACTCTTTTACTAGAGGTCTTATATTGAGGTTGGATAATGAATTCTATCCACATCTCGGTTTTGGTCATGGACTACATCTAACGTCAATTGCTACTGCAAATGTTAAAAAAGTTTATTCAAATCGAATCAACAAATTTCATTATAGATTTAAAATATTTGATGATGTTGTAGAATGCGAAGAACGCATCATTTTGAAAGAGCGTGGTGTTCAACCTTTATCACTTATTGAGTTAGTAAAACGATGGAATGAGACTGTGGGAAAGAAGTATGGAGAGAAAATTATGGCTGACAAAAATAAGTTGGTTATTCAGAAATATAATGACAAACTTACAGTTTATTTCTCTCCAACCTTGCGTCATTTTGTAAGACATTATACACCTATTATTGGAAGCGGTGTGGTGTATGGTTCTCATGAATATCACACTAAAGCTGATTCAGTTAATGATGAATGGTGGGTGGACATCTATGGCGATCGCATCAAGAAAATTTACCAGTCTTATGAAGAATCTAAAGTTGCTATCAATATAATGCCGCGTCTATATCATACAGTTGAAAGCTTCATTCATGTAGTAAATCCTTATATACAACAGAAGTTGAAGCATGTGATGAAAAGTAAATATGATGTAAAGACACACCACATTTCGTTTTCAATTGATAATCAACGCGTTGTTCTGAAACTGGGCGATGACATTCGATGTCAATTGAGTAACAATTTGAAAAACTCTTTGAGTTTTCATTGCTACAAGTTAAGTTTGCTACTTCATACACGATTGGTGTAGGAATACCAATGACACTTGATAAACATGAACAACATCTCTACATTCAAAGTGATCTGATTTCACCTATTTCTGTTGGTGAGAAAAAAATACATTTTAGGTAATTTCATTCATGATAAAGACGCTTCCTATGGGATCGTTGAAAAGATGTTTTAGCCTATTTTCTACCATCCTGTCATCAAACAAACTATCCCGTCTATTTCTCTCAAAATTACAAATGGTTTACATGATTGCATCCATGTGAAAGATACTAAATCCCTCATAACTTAGGTGTTTCGGAAAACAAAGTAAAGTCATTGTAAAATTTTATTGAAATAGAAAGATATGTATGAAAAAGTGTTTTCAAGAAGTGTTGACCAAGTGGAAAAGTCTTTTCACAGATATAGTGGGAATGAACTGACTGTAGGCATATATTCACAAGAAAGTGCAATATAAAGCGATACATAAAGCAACAATGAATATCAACAAAAAACATCATCAAAATACTGATTTAAGAATGAATCTTTTTACACATCTCTTGAATGTGGTAGTGTGAGTTTAATTCTTTTGGGTGGTGATATGTTTGTGCCAGGATGTCCATGTGGAAGAGATATGTTATGTCCTATCCAACACCTCTTATCCTCCCACGCTGAAAGTGCTCGCTTCCTAAATGCATGAGTTTTTACCTCATGTGTCTTTGATTTTCAGATGGTCATGTTGACAAACGTTATGTTCTTATTTATGTAGGCCATCTTATAGACCCTATGTTTCATATTTACAACAATCGACCTAGATATGCATTTTGCGCACTCAATACTGTCACTGGAGTCTTTTGGTTTCATAGAATACATTTTAAGACGAAGAAGAATCACTTCCTTAATTTCCTTACCTGCCGTTTCATCTTTAAAGCATCCTAATTTTGCTTTTTTTAGTGGAGCAATTTAGGATAATTTGACGTATCAAAATATTTTTCCAAAGATTTTTCTACTTCATTGAAATTTAACTCTTTCTGAGCAGCGATACTTAAAAAGAAACTGTCTGTATCACCGCCCAACAAACGCACGTCTTTAATTAGAGAGCATGGTTTTAGTATTCTATAGCAGAGTTGATGCATTTCAAACTTCGAATAATCTAATACAGCTTGTCCAATGTAGATGGGCTTGCACAACTCTACCTCTGATTTTAGCATTTTAACACCAATCAACTCATCATCTATAATATTCCTGTCAATAAAGAGAGGTGATGTCGCTAACTTTTGAAATTTATCATTATGTTTCAGAAGTTTATAGTTAATACGCTTTCTAACGTCCTCCATCGTCTTACCAAAAAGACTATTATACTAATATTTATAGAAATCCTCTTCAAAGTTATTTTGGGCTAGTGCACATTTCTGGCTGTCACTATCAATATAAGGCTTCAGAAAGGCTTTCTGTATAAATTTGATAATACGGTGAACTGTTTTTAAAATCATCCCTATTTCTAAATAAAATTCTAAGATAGAGAAGTGGACTAAATAATTTTCTTTATCAAATTGAGTAAGCAAAAGTTTACGGCAAGGCTTATAATTGGGCTGTCCGATCCATTCTAAATCTTTATGAAATTGTTTCATAAAGTCCGAAAATATATCTTCAGTCACTTCGCCGTATTCGGAAGCAAGTGGAAAATTTTTAATACTATTTGGATAGATAAGATCTATCTCAAAATAATATCCCCAATCACCATCATCTGGAATAGCTAGTATGAGGACGGTTTAATTAGTTTGAGGACGGCCTAACAGATTTTGTTATTCTCTCAAGTTCGAAGGACGAGCTGTGCTCGTCCCATGTAACAATACACCAACTGCCGAGTTGATTTAATTCCCAAACTTCACCAAGTGCCGAGGACGAGCTGTGCTCGTCCCATATTCATTCCTAAATGACAAACTTAAACAGAATGTTGTATGCGAAAGTATGATACTGTCTACAAATCTATCAATTATTTAGAAATTGGATGTCATAAATTTGACATTATTATTCTGAATAGTTTTTATTTTGTTTATATGGCACATCCATATATGTGTACATTTGTACTACATTTTGAATTTTACATTTTTTCTTTATTGAGACTTGTCTACTATGCTTGACAACAATTTCCATTGTGATAGCGAAATAAACATATTCTATTCTATTCTATATTCTATTCTGAATATACCGGTATCTAAACAAACGCATACTGACATAAGTTGTAAGTAGCTATCAATTATAACTTTAGCCTAATTGGGACTACTTGTTCTATATTTAATTTCATACTAAACAATGTCTTATCGGCAGATAGCTTTGCAGCGATATAGGAATGAAAATATATTTCACGTGTTTCAGATCAAAACCAAAAAGATGTATTTATATCAACTCAGTATATATTCTGAATATATACAGAAACAATACGAAACATTACCTCATAGGAAAATAACCTGTTGAACTCAGTACGTATACAACTACTATTTCATGAATTATCGTCTTCATCGATCAGGCAATGAGCCTCCCATTCACCAAAGCAGGGAGAGGCACATAGGGCAGGGTCACCACTACAGTCGGGACAGTTTCGCGTCTAATTCCTTTCTTCCTGCAAACTCTGCATTTTTTTGTTGGCCTTGGTCGATTTTCTCGAGCTGCCAATCGCTTCGCAGCGTGAACATTATGCGGTTTCAGGATTCGTTGGCGTGCACCAGTTGGACCAATCACACGTCCTTCTCCTGTTTTCAACACAAACTCAGTTATCAAGTCATTCAAAAATAAGAGATAGTCCTTCTAGCCTCCTGACTTGGAATACACAATCCATGCATTGCAGCTAGATATTTGAATGAAATGAAATCCAAGCTTTTGAAACCATTTGAAGGATTTTCTTTCCAGTTTATAAGGATGCATAGCTGAATTTCGATTATCTACACCACCCATTCTTTTAGAATACAAAGAACTGGTAACAGATTTTGAATATATTTCCAGTCCACCTCCTTTGACACGACGAGAAACTTCATTTGTCGATGCACTGTTTGCTGCGTCTACAAAATGAATGATCTTCTTTCCCGAAGCTTTTTTGTCAGTCGCTTTGGCAATAAGGACATTTTCATTACGAAAAAACGCTGAACTTTTCAATGGCAAGTCGAAATCTCTAATTGGAGCAGGAGCACCTCGATTTGGTCGCAGAGTTCCAATCATGGATGTTGATCGATTCAGCAGAAATTGTGCTAATCTCAACGATGAAAAATAACTGTCAATATGCACGGTGTACCCTCTGTCGAGTAATCCCATCATTAATTCCACAACAACTTTTTCACTGAACGATAAATTATGTGTGTCAGTCACATCACCGGCTATTTGCCGATTTTCCGTTGCATTAGCACAAACCAAAAACTTATAAGTATATCCGCTTGTGCTTTCGCAAAGACATCTTCTCAAGATTCCATATCGAGTCCTTTTCGTAGGATGAACGACCTTCGTAACATTGAACGACCTTTCCATTTCATTAGGCTTTCATCCACAGAAACTCGACGATCTGGAGTGTATACATGTTAATTGATAGAGTATTATTGATAGAGTTGATGATGTGCTATTTCAAATATAGTTTAATGTAATTTAATGTAGTAATTTAATGTAATTTAATGCAATTTTGGTAGCAATGAATCTGTTTTTAACTCGTGTTTTCAGAGTTTTTATGAGGAACGAGCAGTGCTCGTCCTCGGCACTTGTGACAATGTTCAGTTCAATTAACTCGGTAGCTGAAAGAAAATCACAGGGACGAGCAGTGCTCGTCCTCCGTCCTCAAGAGGTTATACTTGGGCTGTCCGATCCATTCTAAATCTTTATGAAATTGTTTCATAAAGTCCGAACACATATCTTCAGTCACTTCGCCGTATTCGGGTGCAAGTGGAAAATCCACAGTTTTGTTTTTAATACTATTTGGATAGATAAGATCTATCTCAAAATAATATCCCCAATCACCATCATCTGGAATAGCTAGTATGTTTGAAGGGTTGGAGAATTGCTGAATTTCATTATCACCCAACCAGCTAAACTCAGAATGAGGTAGAGGTTTGGAAAGTGAACTACCTCAGGTCATAGTACTTAAGATGAATCTGATCATCATCTACTATTTTTGATTTTATTTGATGCTTATTTACAAATGTGAGACCACCGCGAATTCCTCTTTCAAATAAATTATACGTCTCTGGATCTTGCAAAAGATCGATGGTCTCTCCACTCATTTTAACCCATTAGGCGCCGAATTATTTTTAAAAGTAATTATCAAAAATTTGAATGGAACCATATTATTCAATCACGTTTTGATACTTTATGACGATCTTACCGAAAATAAATATTCATTTCATCGTTTTTGATGATGTTCCACATGTGGAACATTGGCGCCTTGAGACTATACATTTTTTTAAGAATTTTTGAAGAATATAAGCCGTTGTTATTTGTTTATACTTAACAAATTGCTTATATTTGACATATTTGTTTATACATTAAGATAATATTCTATGCTTATACGTTAATTTTAATTTTTATGCAAAAGTAGTATATTAAGAATTTTGATATATTTTGGTAAACGAAACAGAAAAAATACAGACAGAATCACCAATCTTTTTTTTGAAACTAGGTAACAGTAACATCTTTCAGAGTTCAGAGATGGTATTGGACGAAGCTACTTGCATGCAACAAAGTGTTGCATGTGTCACACTTCGTTTTTGTTTTTTTAATGCATAATTTACAGCGGCCCTGTTTACCGACTGGCATTGGAAGATGACCAACATTTCCAAGTCTTGTGGAGAGGGCAGGTGTTCGTGAAGGTCCAGGTCGAATTTCTCGAATAGTCAGAAGACTCAGAAGATATCTCACAATTTCTCTGAAAGAAAAAGAATGTTTCACGCACATATTTTGATAAAATGAGAGCATAATTGACTAAACACAAGATGACTTAAAAAGTCTATATGCATCATTATTAGGTTGTAGCAATTTGTGTTCAACTTCGATAAGCAGTAACAGCTTTTTCATCTCTATAACCAAATTATCGAATGACAGATTTACATTGCAAAGTTATGTGTATATATCATCTACTTTCTGACAACCTTATATTTTCTGATTGATTTATGACAATTACTATGTTAAGTTCTAGTATTTTATTAATTGATTTGATGTTCATATTCATGTCTTGAGACCCCACGATTTCTATTCGGCTTTTTGAAATAAACGCTTAGGCCTATTTATTTATTCATTTTGTAACACAACAAAATCTTTCAGTTTTAACTCAAAATGTAAGATAATACAAAATATAGATCTAACCTTCGGAAATCCAGATGAGATGTAGGCCTATTGACTTGAATGTGTCTTTGTAACCTCCAAGCAGCCACCATGCCCATATTGATGAAATTTGCGAATAATGGCCACCACCATTTCTTTGATCGCTGAGGCCGATAATTCGAAAGAAACTTGTCCAGTAGGTCAACTCCGCCCGCCATATGACAATTATAGGAGACAATCATAGGTGGTTGTTGAATTGCAGTTTCTCTTCCTATTACTTCGACTCCAGCGTGTCGCCTGACTGATAGGAGTAACGCCCTCATTTGAACTGATAACTATAACGGGGGTATTATCGTTCCAGTGGCAGACCACGACTGAACAATCACTGTAACTGTCATGAAATCCTCTCTGAGATTTTGCCCACGCCTCTTTTGATATCAGAGGTCATTTTTCTATTCTGTTGCGCCTGACAGTACCAGTACAACGCAGACGGTTTACTTGAAGTTTACTTGTATATTTTATTTACATAAGCCTATAGATAAAATAAAGCAGAATGAAATCACAAGACTGTCTATATACCAACTCTGGCAGCATTACTTAGAAGGAAGGTTGCACAGACATCTTACACTTACCATGTAAAGCAGCAAAATATTTGTCACTGACGTTCTTATTCAGATCAAAACAAAACTTTTACTGCTTTTCAGTTTTTTTAATTTAAACAAAATATGTAAAATGGCAAACTTTAATTCTGATTATCAAACTAGCAGACATTACTATCCATATCAGATTGACAGGCAGACCAAGATATTTCATTATAAATCCTTCCGAAATATTTTGTTAGCGATCTAATTTGTATAGGCCCAAGGCGCCAATGTTCCACAAGTGGAACATTTTGAATTTGTCACTATATTTCGAAAAATATAATAGGAATGAAATATTTTTGTATATAGCATGCCTGTATGAAAAGGTATACATATTATAAGTAGCTAAAATCTGACAACCAATCAATTGCTTTCGCTTAATTAGAGCTGCTGAAAAATCGCTGTAACCAAATTGAACATTGAAAAACATAACCAATCTTTTTTGATTAAATTGTGCTAATAAAATCTAGAGATATGATATTTTAGTGAGTCAGATAACACCAAGATACAACAAGGTTGCCAAACATTGTAATTATTTACTGTAAAATATCATATGTCCCACATTCAATAAGACATATTTCCAAAATCTAACGATGTTCCACAAGTGGAACATTGTCGCCTAATGGGTTAAAAGCAGACTGGAATGATATGGCTGGAAGACTGACAAAGTGAACAGGATCTAATTTATCTTCTTCTAATGCCACTCGTCGAAACTCCTGCAATAAATCAGCCAGCAAAAATACATCTAATTTTAGATCAGCGATCATATAATCGCTAAACGTTTGACAGTCAAAATTTGTCCATGCAACTTGAGCATGATTGTAATCTTCTACCTTGCATTCTACACCAGTCAAATCATTTTTAAATTTGTCTATTGATGGAAGAGAAGTCTCACTAAGTTAAGAAATGTTATCAAAGTATGCATATGGAAACGCTCCTTTGCGTGTGATGACTTCATCCGTCAAGTTAGGATATTGTTTCATGAAATTTTGAGTTAGTGGAAGAGACTTAAGATTTTGAACGAGAGATGCTAGTGATGAACCCATGAATTGATAGGAATTTAAAAATTTTATATCAAAATAGACTGTCTTATTTTCTTTATTTTTGTCAACTGCTACTTTTGCTGTCATGGCCACGAACTTTTCTCTCGTTTGAGCTATTACACTTAACTTCACTCTTTCATTTTTCCTAACCCCCCTTTTATTAACATATGACTGTCATAACCTTTGAAGTTATGAAACATAACGGATAGAGTACGCCGTTTCAGTCTCAGTGAAAAATTACATCTTGTACATAGCGCGCTTCTAAATTTACCAGTGATGTGATCATGGTCGCGCACTTTCTTGATTTTATCTTCGTCAAACGTTTTATTACATTTTGGGCAGACTTTGCAACTTTCAGATTTTGCTTGATCATCTGCTGACATATTCAATGATCTGCGTTGGAGTTCACTATCATATTTTTGCTGAAATTTGACAGCGCTTTCGAGGAATTGTAAGAATTTATGTATGCAATCCTCACCTTGCCAGATGTGCATTTAATTATTTTTATTTTTGAAGTATTCATGCCATACCTCATAACATGATATGGCTGCCGCTTTATGGGTGTTATCTTCAACATAGCATTCGATGTCAGCATACATGTAGATGATACGAAGAGGACTTAATTCATCACCTTTCTCTCTATATGAAACTCTTTATCTTTGGGCATCATTCTATTTGCAGTTTACCTCGCTTACACCATTCATAATGTGTTTCAAATTTATCTTTTGACCAGAAGGGGCGCATACAACGGTCTAGTGATGAAGATTTTCCATGGAAAATTTTGGAAAATTTTGAAAGTTCTGATTTTTTGTAGTAGGCCCTATGCTTTGATCGCTTCCACAGCCGAGGCAGCTACACACCAATAGAGTAGGTCTAAAACTGGTGATCTTGATCATCATTTTGATTAAAACAATTTTGAAAAATGAAAAAATTTGAATTTTTGTGATATGATTTTTATATTTTCTATCACTGCCGAGGCATAGACACATCAATAGAATTGTTCTAAAACTCTTGATTTCATCATATCATTTCGATCAAAACAATCGTAGCAATACGAATCCCGTCCGTGGATTTTTGAGCATTCCTTTGCCACCAGTGGCTTGTGGCAATTTGTTGGCATTTTTGATATTATAACACAGACATCTTTTGGGACAACGTGAATTTTTTTCCTTTACGATAGGGGTGTAATTTCATGCATTGTGAAAGATCTGGAGCAAAAAGAATGCACTTTATTTGGGAGTTTGTTTGTGGCTTGAAAGTTAAGCTTTATTATGCAGCCTTGATTGCAATGATACAAATTCTCCATGTATTGATGAACATGTGAAGCACAAGCACACAGTCCAACACAGCATTATACATGAGCGACCATATATTGGAAGATAAGACTGTAAACTCGTGATATATTTGGAAACTAAAGATATCTGTGATGAGTAGAAGAATATCTATATGATAGCTTCTAACTTCTAGGGTATTGTCCGATATCTTCGTGGAGGACAAACTACACATCTTCCATTTCTAGCTCAGATGGTTCAGATAGTTCCAAATCGATTTCAGATCATTGAATTTCAGACTTTTTCAGATGAATTGTAGATTCTCCAGTTCAATCTAAGATCCTTTCAAAATTGAGTTTCTGACAGATATCTGAAATTCAATTAGAGAAATCTGAAATCCATTTAATGTCTGATATTCAGTTGGAAAGATCTGAAATAGACATGGAGGCTGCAGTTGGTTCCAAAAGTTAACATGCAGGGATGATAGAGAATTTTTCGGACTTTGAATGTTACATAGTCTTTTCAAACGACTATAAAAAAGTCTCCAAAACAAAGGAAAAACGTCAATCACCAAAAAATAAATTTCAAAATTTTCCATTGGAAAATTTTTTACGGAAAATTTTGAAAAAATTGGTAACATAAAATACTCTCCTCTTCTAGATGTTAAGTGGGAGTAAAGTCGAGTCATTTTAGGAATACCACAGTAATGCCAATTTTCACTATCATTTTGATATACTAGCAGGAGACTGACTACCCGATCATAAGTTGATGAACGGTTGTTGTAGCGCACACCCTTAAGCTCCTCTTGCCAGATGTGAACAACTATTTTAATTTCATTTAATTTTTCAAATTTCTCTATATCTTTAAACTTCATGACTTCGCTATTGCAGTCATCAAACTTCAATTTATTCTCCCATTCATGATATTTGCTTCTACGGAAACGGTTGTTCTGTACATCATGGTACACGGTAGGGCGGAAACACGATTAGGATAAAAAATTGTCCATCTACATATTATACAGCAATCGAGAGCTGAGATCATGAGGAATTCGAATATGTAAGTTTAAAAATCGAGTCTCAATATCCTTTTTGTACAAAGAGCAAAATTCAAAATGGCCGCCAATTTTTATTTTGATACCTATGTTAACAGGAAATGATCATCTGTCTACGTATTTGGCAATTAGAGACCATTTGTATAGTCCGTATTATGCAGTGGATACACGAGAATAAATTCAGACTGCAGAAACAATGATTACGCTTTTTTAATGGTAGTATGTGACGAGTATTCAACTATAATGTAATTATGTGATGTAAAAATCACCAAAAATTACTATCCAATTTTGTTTCTTTTATAAATGCACCAATATGAAATTATGGAATACGTTTTTCATACATCAACCGAAAATTTCGCACTACAGCTTGTTGCAGCTGTTTTCTACGCGCTTTACAATTCAGTCACGAAAAATAATCGTTGCTCAAATCACTATTCAATATTCCATTGAAAAAAAGGAAAAAAATAACACAAAATCAGAAGATGCTCAAATGCTTTGCGTTGTAATCGTTAACTGTCTTCAACAACTGCTCCGGAAAACGCGGGTTCACTTCATGGACCTTGTATTTGGCCCAAGTAGATTTAGAGTCAGCAAGAACTGCCTCAACAGCCTGCTCGCTGTATCGTCCGAGTCCAGTGTGCACAGAATCACAAAAATATGTAATATGGTGAAAGACTGTGTGGACCTCTGAACTGATCGAAATACCGAGAGAGAAGTAACTTTTCTCAAAGTCACGGATAATCATTCGGAAATCTGGATTGAGATCATGGCCGTAGCAGGCGTCCACAACTTTACGAAATTTTTCAAAGTCCTCAACATATTTCAAGCCTTGCAACGGGCACATGGATCGTAGTGCATCGATTTTGGATAGCAACTTCTTGCACGAGTTTCCGTTGAACAAGCCTCCATGTATGGCTTCTCTCTCAACAAAGCATGTGCGTGGCCAAGTCATGGCTTCTGGCCACTCTTTTTCTAATTCTTTAAACATTTTGTTGAAAGGTCCTATGAGAAGGTGTAACTCAGGAGGAGGAAGAAGATCAATCACTCGTTCTGATGATTCGCCTCTCAGAATTTGACAATGTATATCATTCCCGAAATGTTTTGCTTTAGACTTGTCCTTATCAGTCTCGTCATACCATCGCCAGAAAGCATCATTCAAACTTCCAAGCGTTCAAAGATTGTCCTTAAATCTCAGAGAAGATTTGCTTGAGTCACACCAAGTGCACGGGTGTGAAGAGCCGTGAGACATCATACCGAATAAGAGATTTGCTAATTTCAAATCTGTAGCAATAACCTTCGATGTCAATGAGGAAACGGAGTCTGGACCTACCAAGCGAATCAGATACCAAATCTTTAAAAGATTCGAGTAATTTTCTTGAATGTTTGGGATAATACCTATAAGGAAAATGCCTTTAACGCTGTTTTCTCTCCTGGAGGCATTCGAGCAAACAGATAGACAAATCTTAAAAAACCACCTCCACCATCAACTCCCAATTTGAAAAGTAACCCCGCTGCCGATCCATAATGACGGTGCTCGATAATTTCTCGAATCAAGCCATCCAAATTGATGCAACGCACAAACGGTCTGTCAACATGCTTGCACTCATAAGTAGTCCTACTAAAAAAGCTTTCACATGAAACTGCAAAGAACGAATCAAGCGAGTGATTTAACTCAATCAGTTTGCTTTTAGCATTTGATTCAACACTCTTCCTACTACCTGAAGTAGATCGAATGACACCAGCTAGCTTCAGTGTTGCATTGGAACTCAAATTCAGATCGGACTATATAATCGAAAGATCATTTACATCTAGTCTATGGAGTGGAGATCTCAACGTGGACGTTGGAGAAACTTCAATTTTCAATGGTTGACCTACAAGTGTTGAAAGACTTACTGAATTTGTGGGAGACTGCATTGCTTTTGACTTCAGCACAGAGGCTGCAAGCTGCTCAGACGTTTTGTCTTTAGACGACAGTTGCTTCAGATTATCAAATCTAGTGGTCTTGGAGCACTGATGAGGAAGGCCTTTCCCTAAATGTGCAGGAGACTTGCCACAAATCTTCAATGTTGAATTCGGATGTGGTTCAGCCGATGGTCTTCCCACCTTCGACTCAGTCCATCCCTTCATACCTGCGGTCTTACACAGAAGACATGAGCACTCAGAATTTGATCGTGTTGACATAGGTGGAGGTAATTCCACAAGCTTCGAATGGTCAAGCAGACTACTTATTGAACGGGTGAATATGTCCTTGTTGTATTCACCAACTACCAACCTACATGTGTTGCATAATGCTTTTGGAAGACGTACTGTACATCAGATGGGTCGTACCCATAGAGAAAGTATTTCTCGATAGTGCGTTGCATATTTGAAGTTATGAGGCGCATGGTTTTGATCTTACCGAAACAAGGGAGACATACTTCAAGCCGGCTGCTTTCATGAGATCGACGTTCACGAGGCATGATAGCGCGCGCACGAAGAAATGATCATTCAGTAAGTTATCGACGATGCCGTTCCTAATCATCGAATCAATAATGAAAATCCGCGGGCGCACGCACCTTAATGCATGCATCGAGTTCTGTATGCAATCCTGCCGCAAAGAGATCAATCAATCTTCTATCCAGGAACTGATCGGCAACTGCTGTTTTCATTAGTCATCATCTGCTATTTGATTCTACGTTTTACGTATTCATTTACTTTTTGTTGTTACACCAACAGGCACTCACACAGGCAGTGCAGCTACATGTATACATACATCCTTGGTTAATGGTGTCTAAATGTCATGATTAATAATGTGGAGCCTACATGTACACAATCGGCAATATGATAGGACGTCAGCATAAGGAAATAGGATAAAGAAAACGACTGTGCCTATATTGTTAGCCGCCGAAGAAACTGTGTCTATTTTTATATACATGTACATGTAGATGTATATCATTAACATATTGATGAAATTGGGCATCATATCATCATTTAAACAAGCGTTGCGAAAAGGCAAGCCGCAATCAATTTCGTTATCTAAGCAAATGTAAACTTCAAAATATTATATTCAGTCAGCCAAGATCAATTGCAATTTGCTTTTTTTGCAACGTTTCTTTAAAAATTATCAATTCACATGTCTAAGTACATTTACATGTGCATTTATGTATTTGTACATGTATGCAATGAATAACTGGAAGTCAATACACTTTAGGAAAGTAAGTATTCCTCCTATCAATATTACATTAAGTTATCAATGCCACATGTATACACCGGTACATACAAATATTTGCCAAGACAAAGGCTAAATATACATTCAGCCATGTGATAAGAAAATTACGTATACTGGGTGTTTATCCCACTACACACAGCTGCAAAATTTACTTATAGGCCTTAGAGAATAAATATCACAAATTCACCATTACTGGATTTATAGAAAAATGAAATAAAACATGGATGTTCGGATAGCGACTTTTAGTGATTTTTACACCACATTATTACATTATAGTTAAATACTCGTCACATACTACTATTAAAAAGTTTCATCTATCATTGTGCACTATCATTTCACTCAGACAAACTCAGAAACACCATGTAATTTTGTGATCGTCAATGAGTGGTGTGATAAAGACAAGTGTGATCAGAAGGAGACTGGCGACAAAGGCAAGACTGTAAGAATTCTCTGGATAGATGAAGAGTGGACACCGAAAACAACGCGCGTGAGAATAGCGCCCGATGCCCCAAAGCGACCAAAGTGCTACAAAGTCTACCATGATTTAAAGGTTCTTCGACTTCACTTTCCTCGCTATAAAGTATATGTGCTTCAATTGTAAATAAACCTATATACTACGTGTCTTTGTTTTGCAATGTATTTATCTAGAAATGGAAATAAATGGAGGAATTTAGATATGGGGTTAGTTACCACATCTATTATCAGTCTACTTTTCTATCAAAAGAGATCGCACCATTATAGAAGATAGAAAGTCTTTTTGTATACGTGAGGCGTAAGAGTGACCTCCCATTTCATCCCTTCATCATTTAGCCTCAATGATAGAGGCAGTTCTTAAAAGAACTCATGGTTCATTCTCAGATAACGTTCGCAATGGAGAATTTAAAAAGTAACCTGTGGCAGATAGCTCAACCGATTGGCGTTCAAAGTGCTACGTTGAGAACTGTGTCAAATGCCCAACATGAGTTGCCCAAGAGGTTTCGGTCTAAAATATGACACACTCCCTTGCCACACCTATCACTACGATATCATCCGCTGCCTCAAGTGAGATCGCCCACCAACAGGAACACATATATCGAAATCCTCCTTAACATGCCACGTTTAAGTTGACTGATAGCATATACAATTTTGTGATTTTATTTTTAAATTGTATGATGGATTCAGCCAGACCGAAGTCTGTCCAGGGCAAACCACGTGGAGGTACTATCACATTTTGCCCCATGGTGGTCTTTAAAAAGACCGTTCGTTCGTTCTCGGGATATGAATAGACTTAGGTTTGGCCGATTCCGCTGAGAGAGACTTGTAATCTCTCTATGTCGGGGGCATCGACCTCCTCTACTATAAGCTGACTGTTAGAGGACGGTATATACCCTCACTCTGTTGAATTGGCATCATCGTCAGTTGTTGATGAGCCAATTCGAGCAAGATTGTTCTAGACTCGCTCTCGCTCCTCCATCTCTAGAATCTCGATAAATAAATTTCTCGGTCTAAGCCGAGGCTCGTCAGGAGAGCTGACTGTCGTCTTAGGTGTTTTCATGATGGAGTTTAGAGTGAAAATGAAAGAGAGGCAATGGTTTATATATCCCTCTGATACAAGGAGATGACTCAGTCTTTCCAATTATGTGATAGATTCAGTCAGACCGAAGTCTGTCCAGAGCAAACCCCGAGGAGGTACTATCACTCTTGCTCCGTGTGGCTCTTAAAAGAGCCCTTTGGGGCGTTCTCGGGATCAAAAGCGATCCTGCTGCTGATATAAAAACTCTGAAAGGAAAACAAAAGGAGATTAGATGCGGTAAGGATCATGTTGAAGTAACTTACTGGGCACTTTCTTCCGAACTTTTTGGACGACGAAGTCCTCAAGCTCGCCGGTGATGTCTATGTTCATTTGGAGACATCGGACTCCGTCGCCCTCGTAGCATTGCTGCGTCTGATTGGGGTCGCTTGTTATTGTCGGTACGTCACACACATTATTTTCGAAGAGGGGAAGATGGACTTCACACACTCTTCTTTTTCTACACTTCTCACGCTCATGCAATCGCTCCACTTCAGCCGCCAACCTCTTGTTCACACCCTTCACGTCCTCTGTTTCCTTCACCACGCTTCGCATCCAATCTATTTCATCATCCTTCCTCAACAAATTCGCCTGCAGACTACTCACCAAACTTGCTTTCTTCATCAGCTCACTCCTTTCCAACATCCACTTTTTCTCCTTCTGCCTCATACTTTCCAAATCTTCTCTCGTCACCTTATACCCTTCAGCATTCGCATTCAACTTCTAATACCGCATCACTACTACTTTATTCTTCTCCTCAACCGCCCTCAATCGATCTTTCATCCTCACATATTCATCCGTCGTGTTCCCTTTCTCCCTCCGAGGCGATGATGCTGCCAACGGCTTACCCACTTCCTTTCCCTCATCCTTCCCCTTCTCCTCAAGATCACCAATGTTCCCAAGCAATTCCTCCAACACGTCATCGAAATCAACATCAGGCTTCTTGATGTCCCCTCTCAGCTCCACTTCTTCCTCACTCAAACCCTCATCAGTCGCCTTGGTAACACCTTTCTTCCCCACCGCACCCTCAATCGTCGCCACTGCCACTCTTCCCTCTTCCATATCTAACAAAACTCCCTCAAACCACGACTTAGACCAATGCATACTAATATTGCCACTAGGGCACTGGCTATTGTTCCTAATCAACTCTACATCACTCCCATCCTCACATACTACCTTATGATGCACACACACACCCTCAACAACACTTTCCTCACATGCTCTCCCATCGTCCCCTCTTTGATGTGTTTCTTTAACTCGTTGCCTCTGGCAATACTGCCGCAGCAACACTTGCGGATGAGCATACGCGCATTAATCATCTTGGTCATAGTGACGATTCTGTAAAGATGGAGTAAAAATTTGATAGCAAGTTACTACTTGCTGATATGCATTGAAAGACTAAGTCCAAAAACATTTGATAGCAGTCATCTCGGCGTTAGGCTCTTGAATCCGCTACAGGCATTACTCAGAGGGGATGTTATCCCAGCTCCAAGGCCTCGACCCACAAATCCAACCTCTGGCGGACAGAGCGTGCGTCATGTCACTGTGTTGGTATTGGGGTCCCGATTTTGACATGAAAACCGGTGGAGTTATTCACAAGAGGAAACCTCCCAAGTCGGAAGACTCATAAGTAGTCTGTTACCTGTAGCACATCATGAGCTGTCAACCGTTTCTGGAATTAAGTCTAAAGGACTTGTAGAAGCAAAGTTATAGCCGTTTGAAGATTTCGGCCCACTATCATCAAATGGTCAGTCATGCTATACTGACTAACCTATAAGTCTGACTTCCTGGCTGATATCAGCAATGAAAAGTCAGAAGTCCGATATCGGACCTCAAGAGAAACGACTTACCTGTAGACAGTTTCTCAACTTAGTGAGATTCCTCTCCAGAACTCGTACTTATATATCCTGTGAATATGCAATCAATAAAAGGGGGGTTAGACATTGGTTATCCAAATTTGACGATGAATCCAAATCGGGTCTTAGTTTTCTCGTCCGATGCTTCGTTCGCCCATTGGAGTCCAAAATACAAAACTCAACCTCTGACGGCTCTCTAACATGGCCAAAAGTCTCAATGTTACTCTCAAGCCTCAGCAAAGGAAGATGTGGCCAAACTGTGCTTTCCAATCAATTTGTGGTACCCTTAGCTTTCAAACGAGCGATTGCACTACTTTCTACCATTTCTAGAACCAAAGTTGGAAGAACGCTGCCGAGGGGGGGGGGGTCGAAGTTCTTCGTTTTTAGGCCTTTGACGCTGTAAACAACTCTTCTGGACCCAAAATTGGCCAAAAAGTCCAAATCCGCCGTCCATTTTCACGTACGAGGCTTCGTGTCGCCGCTACAGCCATTTTCTCACTCAAAACACTCAAAAACACACCTAAACCACATCTACACCCAAGAAACACAACGTGTCGACGCAGAATTTCATCAGGAAACCAAATCTAGACACAAAGCAACCCTACAACCAATCCTACACACTAAAAACACAGACCGCCGCCCAAGACCAACAAGGACGGTCGACCACGACACAACCGGCCGGTGGACCCAGAACCACAACAACCGAACTCGCGCTCCAGAGGGAGGCGCTGTGCGCAGTTGGGATGATTCCTTACTACTGACCGCTGCCTCAGCTTGCATTCCTTTTGTACCGACAGCGTGGCCAAGTGAAGAAGGTGCGAGCTCGTCTACACCATGGACTACAAAATGATGGCATACAATATTGTGCTGCGTATATTACCATTGTTGGACCATTTCGATTCAATCTGCTCATTTCTGTGCACACTTAGCAGAGAGATAAGATAAACGTGGAAGGAATGACACAAGGAAAGACATTATTCTGCCCAATATGAGTTTCTCCAATTGTAGCGCGTTATCACAATTGATGACATTTCATTCGTGTACAGAAACTATTTATGACATTATTCTGACTGAAACATGTTTTCAAATCGTCATATCCAAACTTTTCCGAAGCATGAATAGTACTATTAATTGCAAACCTGAAAACTACTCAGATCATTGGAATGACGGAACACTTAAAAACCGCTATGCACTCAACTTTCCAAGATGGAATCAAAATCCCTATATCAAAATAAGATTAACAGCAGCTGCTATTGCAATGGCGATAATGGTGCTCGGAACTTTAGCAAATATCTGCACGGTTGTCGTTCTAAGGAGATTTAAAGGATTGCGGATGAGTACAAGGTTCTATTTTTCTGTCGCTGCAATTTGTGACCTGATTGGAATGCCAATGGGAATGTTTGGCATTTGGTACCAATTGCAATATGCGAAGTCATTTGTTAGCAATAACTTTTACACGTGCAACATTCATTATACAGTTGGAGAAGGACTTACTGATTGTAGCTGGTATTCAGTCATTGGGATGGTTACGGAAAGATTTGCTCTTGTTATCATGCCTCATAAAATGCGGTTTGTTAATCAGAAGGCAGTTATCATTGTTTCCTATATCATCATTGGTGGTTTGGAAGTCCCTGGGAGGCTTTTTTTCAGTCTATTCAGACATGATGGATGCGTCTGCAACCCAATCGACGATAGTATTTATGTCTCTTCAATCTACAGTTTATATATGAATTATACAAGCGTGTTAGCCCTACTTTTTATAGTTCAAATGATTTTGTCAAGTATTACTTTAATTCATACTTTGACAAAACATGATGACCAGCAGACAAGAGAGGCGGTGGATTCGGTGAAAATGATGTTTTCCGTTGGTTTATTTCAATTTCTATGTCTTTGCCCCGTATTGATTATTTACTCTTTGCAAGAAACGATAATATCGTCTGGATATCATGAAGGCGAATATATGCTTATGATACATATTTGCTTTATCGCATTCAATACAATTTTCGCAATCAATTTCCTACTATACTATGGAAGTAGCAAAGGATTTCGTGACACTTTCCATCAATTTATCTATTCTCTGAAGCGAAACAAGATGCAGGTGAAGGATGTAACGATTACAACAGGTAATAACACTATTTCGTAATTGAAAATTAAAAAAATAATTCCCTTGACGAATTATCAATTGAATTGCATTCAAAACAACATTTCACTAAATATCTGCAGATTCTGACATCTTATCGCAATAAACTTGTTGTCATTTCATGTGAAGATTTTGTGATTTAGGTATCTTGTTATCACTATACAAGCCAAATGGAGTCAATAATATTTTTTGAGTAAAAGTTCAATAAGCTCATAAAGATCTCTTTTTTTACTGGGCTCTAAAGCTGTTTCCTCGGACCTGATGTAGTCCTAAATTGCATTAGGCGATTATTATGTATAAACCTTGTACAAGTCTTATCGGCCAATAAGTTCAGCAACGGCAATGTCAACCATTGCTGAGCAAGATTGTCGTTATCCAGCCTATATGTCAGCCGTCGACTTGAATATGCGCTGAAGAATGTCAGTAGCCTTTCTTGAACCGACTTTGTCGTTCCTTTTCGGGTAAGGCAAACTTCAGGCCAGTCCATCAGCTGGTTTGAGTGACTGACAGGTTGACTCAATTCGGCACATGTCCAATTTTAGGCCGACTGCAACCTCTGTTATGCGAGTATACATATCTCAGTTAATATTCATATCTGTTGCCATTTCAGCAATCTTTCGTTTGGATGACGATGATTTAATTAAACACGTGTTCCAGGACTGGACGCGAATAGTATCACGATGCTGCATCAGGGGGACGCTGCTGCTACTATTCGAACGAATTGATATACGAGCGATATAGTTAAATATTAAAGCCATTGCATTTCTTTACTAACAGAATCTACTCACAGCTACTGTCCAGGCACGCGGGAGCAGCTTCAAAGTTGAGGGGGCAAAAGGAAACGCATGCCTGCTTGGAAGTTGTTGTCTAAACTTTCTATGAAGCGTTTTTTGAAAGGATGTCAGTTCATATCGAAGAGTAGGCCTAATGTATCCATCATGAATCTTTATTTGCAATTTTATAAATTTAGTAATACAAGTCAATTTTGCCCAAGTTTTTACTGAAAGAATTTTTACTTACAAGTTAAAAGTGACAAAAAATTGAACTTTTATCTGACTTATTCTAGGAGATATAAAAAGAAGTTGATAAGCCCCATCGTGAATGCAGGAACACACTGTGTGATAGACTTACTGGTGCTGTAGGTCTAGTATTCACTAAAGCTTCGGAAATTAGAAATGCATTGATACAACATGTGAAACATTATCACCCCTATGTTAATTTTGGAAGTGAAAGATACAAGTCTATTAGAATATGTGGAAAAGCAATTTTATCAGATTTCTTATAGCACATTTCTTTCCTTGTTTGATATCACACCACATATCATGTAGTTTTTAAATAAGTTGCTTTGTACATTGATGTCATAAAGATTGTACTTAACATTTGTGTATGGAGATACTGTACACTGTGCGACCGCGGTTTTCCGAAAATTTGATACTTAAAAGAATCACATCAAGTCAGATTTGTTCAAGTGTCATCCTAGAAAGCGTCTCAACTACTTTTGGCATCAATGACGAAGCTCCTGGATGTTTTATGTACAAAACACTTTGGCACGTGGTTGACAGACATATCAATTATATAGATAATGAATCATCTATGGACAGTAGCCTACAGACTGCGGTCGTCAGTCATTTGGTAGGGATTGGAAAGAATTAGGGCTGTGCGCGGTGCACCGGTGCACTGGTTCTCGGGTCGGTGGATCGAAAATCGAAAATGAGTTTCGATCAAATTGACATTTCTTCACTGCATCATTCCAATTATAATTAATTCAGTTTCAGTGCACTTTCATAGTTTGTCAACCATGAAATCGAATTCATGAATGCATTTGGAGATGAATGGTATTTTATTTACTGCACAACGAGTATCGGAAACGAACAAGGTTGGGTCCAAACCCCAAAGCCCAAGATTAAATCTTGGGTCTAATCTTGGGTATCCCCCCCAAGAGTGGCTATTTCTCCAATGATTTGGAACAACGATTTCCAGAGCATGTTTGGAATTTTGATTGAGAATAAAAATTGCTTTAATATATTTTGAATAATAACATATTTTACATATTGCGATCCAATTAATATGCATCTAATGTTCATGTTGATTGCAATTTATTACATGAATTTGTTATTGCGGAATTGAGGCCATATTAATATTCAGCTAAAAGCTTTAATTATCGGCATAGGTTATCTCTGGGCTTAATATCATCAACCCTGTTTACGTCTACAGCCTAATAATTCCCTAATTAGAACAACATGCATGACTAAGCTATACATTCCTTACAACATGTCTGATCGTGAAACGAAACACACATAACATAGGCCTCGTATAAGATGAAAATAGCACAAATGTAGATATAACGATATTTTTACTAATCGTAAGAAGCAATCATCAAAGAATGTCACTGCATCAAATGATACCGATTTCTTTTTATTTCTAATACATGTAGTAGAATAAACAATATAGGCCGAAGTTTTTGACTATCAAGGCAAGAGGCTATATGAAGCAAATTATCTACGAATTGTTGTAGGCTACCAATTTAACAGCATAAGCGTTATACAGGTATTGGTTTAATGCATTGCATTTTTCATGTATTATTTGTTTTATTTCACGCAAAAATGATATACATTGTATACATAATTCTGTCTAACACGATATGCATTACATCTACACTGCAAACTCCTCGCCACGAAAGCTGCCACGAACTCGCCACGAAACGGATAATTGTTGCCGACTCGTGGCAGGAAACTTGTCGCCACTAGCGACCAGGAAAATCCGCCGAAGATGAGAGACCGCTTCAATCATTGAGATAATCACTTAAAATATTCTACAACATCGACATGCTGCTTGCTAGAAGTAGATTTACATAGTTTCATGGGATTTCGGTGAATATCTCTCGATACTCTAGGATTTGCAATATTTTGTTTAAATGTCGATATGAATGTGATGAAATTTCTTAAGAAATTTCATCACATTCACATCGGAAGATCTTCCCCAGTGTCGCAACCAACTCGGCAACACTGACCACGAATTGAAACAGTCGACTGAAATTAGCGAGAAATGAACCAAAAAAATCTTTCAATATTTCTGAGGAGTCTGGTGAGTAGATTGTTCAGCTTAATATCAATAAGCAAGATAATTTGCACCGTCATAGACGTGCAGATATTTGTTTTGATGAATATGTTTTTGAGTAATTTGAATGGAAGACATTTTGGATTCAATGTAGAATGTTGCGCTGTTCTATATGTGAATCGAATACATTCGGGAGACATGTGTATCTTTCTCACGCTAAAAGGTATATTGACAACAATTGTATTAATCACATGGTCAGGTAAGAAAATCAGTGATGATAAACATATTGAATTGTGGATGATAGAATGTAAAAGTTGATGTAGTCGGATTTTTTCATCTATATCAATTACTTCATATATACAAATTCTCTTTCTGTAGCTTTTCATGGTCGGGAATGAGACAATTGCTTTCATGCATTTTCAGATAAAGTAACTGAAATTCACCGAGCAAATATATGTTGACAGTCTAGATTTTCATTCAGCTGCAGCGTAGGACGTGAATAGTTTCTGTACTGAGTACTTCGTTGTCGGCCTTCACGTTTAGCGCAGAGCTAAAGTCCTATGCCTAAAATGCTAATTTTCAATTATAATTCTCCACCAAAATATAATTGCATAGAAATCAGATTGTTTTACTGTAGGCTATTAGGCTGGAAGGGTCATCAGCTGATTTCAGGTGGTCATTAAAGCTGCTCGCAAACCCGAAATTTTGGCGCGAATTCAAAACGTCGGACTTGTATTTCTCAAGCATTAAGGCACGTGTAATAAATACTAATGAAGGAAATAATGTTTAAAAGATTTGGAAAAGCAAAGTTGAGGTTGGTAACTATTTTTGATTTATTTTATCGATATACTTCGGCTATTCAAGTGCCATAGCCATTTCAAGAAAACTGTGACATGTATACAAAAGAAATTAACATGAATACAAGCAAGTTTTAAAATTTGTTTTTGGCAAGTATCCCATAGAAGTCAAGCTATCCCCTGATTGAAGATGGAAAAGATATGCAGCCACCCAGCATTTTGTTAGACCCCATCCAACCTCCGATATCTACATGTATAAACTGGGGATGACAAGGTCTTCAATGATAACCCATATAATTTCCTCTGTTTAAATCTTTTCTGAATCAGCAAGATTACATTGTGATTTCTTGAAGCGTTTCTTGCAAGAACGTTGCAAGAAATGATCTGTTTTACTTAAGATTCAGTCTGATTTTACTAGCTTTTAAAATGAACCAGCCTGATTTTCGATGGAGACAAACGGAATAAGTCTGATTAACTCTCTATGCTTACAGATACAGACTGGTTTTGTAGATTGCAGTCAGATTCACTAAGACTTTCAAATTTTTAAAATTTAATTCTTGCCTTCGATTAATGAGCGCCTCCTGAATCTTTCTGATGCTATTCAAAGTTTTAGATAATTCAAAGTTTTTCATGTCTTCGATAGTCTTATTTCCTGAATTTGTAGCTGTAAGCTACTTATAGATTTTCACTGAAATCGGTATACATATAGATTGACCAAGAGACATTTCAGATTATTACTAATATGAAAGTCTTTGCACTACATTTTATCGATGGGGGTTCAGAGGCCATGTTTTTCTTCAAGGAATATTTACATACATCTGATAGTATTTAGAGGGTTAAATGAATTTAATCAATAAATTTAAGTTTATACTTTACATGTATGTTCTACAAAAGAAAACGTCCACAGTCGGTTTAAGGTCTATGTCTCACTTTATGATTTCGTCTGCAACTTTTTCTTTCGTTCTAAATCCAACCTATGTTCGTTTACTGCTCCTCTCGCTTTCGTCCAGTTTTCATTGCCTTCACCGTATTTGGCGGAAACAGCCTCTGAAATTAAAAGATATATAATCGTTTAATGAAACACATCACAACCCCATGACTTGAAGACATCACTACATGGGATACAAAATATATTTTCTGGCATGTACGTGTCAGGACGAGCGTCAGCGTTAGAAGCAGTGAAAAAATCAAAAGTTATGCGGAAATATGATTTCTTATTTTTAATCGTCAATGAGTCCGGCAATCAATCTTCTCAATACTTTAATCATACAAATAAGTGGAGTCAAATGCAGTTGTAATATTTGCGCTCAACTGAAGTTTTCCCGTACCGACAGATTTGTTGTTTATAAGGTCACTGCATGTACATAAGTAGCTCCTGCAATGATTCTAGCTCGGTAAAACAAATTTATCACTTGGCATAATTTGCGTAAGTATGAATAATGAGTGTGTAGTAGTGCCTTGTATGACCATATTATGAATAAGCATAGCAAGGACATCGGCGGCAACGAGGATTTTCAAGTCAGATTCATACTAAACTAACAAACACTCGAGACTCAACATTTACATAATCAAAAGCAATCACTCAGCTTCATCCCACAATCAATAGAAAACACGAATTTCCAAACAACTTGTCTTCTCATTTCAATCACCTCACATTCGACATGGAACATAATTCTTTAATATCACTCACTTATAAAGCTTCACACTGATACGCAACTACAAATAAGATCAACCGTGAGAAGGCGATGGAGGCCGTATCACCTGTCCAAAGTCACATTTCATTTATTTTTCCTACGTCCAATAAAAAATCAATTCGAGAGATACGTCTAGCCAACTTCGCTTCATTCTATCATCCTTTATTTATGAGTAACATACCAAATTGCAATTTCAAAGACAATGTCTTCTCCGTCAGTGGTTTAAATATAAAAGCACACGTTAAATACGTGTGCTTTTATATTGTGGCTATACGTGTTGTTGTTTATACGTGTGCATGTGTGTGCTTTTATATTTAAACCACTGACGAAGAAGACATTGTCTTTGAAATTGCAATTTGGTATGTTACTCGTAAATAAAGGATGATAGAATGAAGCGAAGTTCTCCGAAGCGCCTGGGCTCAATATGTTACGTCTGGCCAACTATGAGATCCTCTATGAGTACCTTCGACCTCTGAACAAATAAATGGATCAAATAGGAGAATCTTGATACATTAGTACAAGAAATCAGACTGTTGAATACCCCATTCTTTAAACTAAACGTTTCTATGATGTTTATCAATTCTGAGGAAAATACCTTTAAGTAAGTTGGCTCGTACTGGTGACAAGGATGGTCTTGCCCGTTTCTCTTTTTGGGGACTCAGGAGCCCTTCCATCAGTTCATCCTCATTGAACAGTTTTTTGGCAACGTTCACAGCAAATTTTGAGGGTCGATTACCAGTTATTCTTGTTAGGTTGATGTTTGTGTCGCCTTGTTTGTAGATCTGAAAGTAAGAGCATAACGTTTAATTTCATTCGTATAACACAAATATTTAATGTAGTGAGTATGTTCATTAAGTTAACATAAATTATCCATGAAATGCCGTGGGTTTAAATCCTAAAAGTAATTTTCTTATCAAGAGAATCTAACAAATAATGTCTTCAAATACTAGTTATGACTGTCTTCACTGGTTGTATGCATTTTCGACTGTTTTGGGGCAACAAGTATATGATTGCATATATCATTGAAATAATCAATATCAACTTACCACCGGGCGTAGCGGTTCCGTAGGGACTGGAGTCGATATATAAGGATGCGAAGAAACAGATAAATCAGGACAGTTTCTAAGTAAGTAAGTAAGCAAGTTAGCGTATATTTTTCATCAAATTGAAAATCGAAGGCTTTACAAAAGTAGTAAAGCTTTACAATAGTAGTCTTCTTACCAGTAGCAAGTCACTAAACTGCTGATGAGGCTGATATTTAACCTTTCAAAATTATTCAAAATCAAAGTAGGCCTACAAGATCGTAGATTATTTGCGCCTTGGGCCTATGGGCAAATCGTCTTCGCGGATAGCATTTTTACTTATGGGCTAAACATACAAAGCGCGTTACTGTGATGAGTCGGTAGATATAATGTTTTTAAGGGACTCTTTGTGCGAATGCGTTTCACTGATAGGAATAGGGAACAAATCTAAGCCTGATTATTGATTATCCGAAAAATTGATTTGATAAGTACACCGTGCGGTTAGCCAAATTTGCCATAACGATGATTACAAAGCAATCTCGAACATCCAATTATTGAAATTTTACTGAAAAGATTTTATCAATCTTAGACAGGGATTATCGACGATTCAATTGTCAATCGTTGAGTATCAATACTCTATGCAAAAAATTGTTTAAATTACAGTTAAAGAAATATTATTGCTACACGAAGGCAACTCACCTGCAAATTCACTTGAAGTCCTATGACTGAAAATCAAGTCAGAATCTATTAAATGTTACGGCCAAAATTATATGGATAGTGATGGGAACCGGAAGTGTGCAGTCTGGAAGAAAACACGTCACACATCCAAAATGCCAAGTTATCCTTATCATTGACCTCTGAACGACATTGGCAATAACCTACAGACTAAGAAAGTTACGTAAACGCTACAATGATGGGTGAATCTGACTCAACAAATCAGAGGCTAGGAATAACTATTCTAGACATGTGGATGAACAGAGGCGTTATGATAATTCTGAAATAAATGGCAGATAAAATATAGAATGTAAGAGAGAGAAAATAAGACTTACTCTAAGGAATGGAAGTACAATCCTAAGCAAATTTTCTCAGCAAATTGAATAAAGAATGCAAGAGAAAGATAATGATTAAAATTGTAATTGTAGTCCTTAAGAGTACTAGTTAACCCTCCAGGCGGTGGGGGGGGGCATATTTATGCCCCCCCTTTGTATTTTTCAATCTAATTCATGAAATATGAAACGTATGATTCTGAAATTTTCAGTAGCTTATTTTTTGCGTATTTTTGACAATTTCCTGTAAAATTATTAAAATTGGATCACAGGAACGACCTTTACATGACCTTTATTGAAAAGTACTTTCGAAATTTTATCAAATCAGTGAAATTCTTCAGAAATTTTGTCTATGAATGAATTGCTATTGCTTGGAATCACTCATTACGTATAGAATAACTTATTTGACTATAAATAACTTTATGCTTATCACGATTTACCAATTCAAATTTGAAAATAAGCTGCATATACTACTTACAATGATATTGTAAGTACTTTATAGAGTAATATTAGTTTTTACATCTTTTTATTACTGTTATGTATTGAAAATATATTCACATGTATATGTTATGTATTTTCTACATGTAGGCAATGTATTTTCTACATGTAGGCATGTATATACATGTACTATTTGAACATAAATATATGGAATACTGTTTTCAAAATTTGTAGAAAAAATGCGTTCTAAACACTATAAAAGATTTATTTTTGACAATGTTCACATACACGCATGTTCAAGCAATGTTTTTGGCATACATAATCATTGCAGATGCTACATGGCCCATATATGGCCATCTTGTTCTTTTCTGTTCTGTGACCGGAAGAGCGTCCACTTTGCAGATCCTGCAGACACATAACGCACCTTCCTCGTGCAGTCGATGAATGTGCTGTTGGTGATGCACGAATCAGACTTTCACCGCTTACCATGGCCAGCGCCTTCAGGGCATCGCCATTCAATCCGATGGGGTTGGTCAGCCGTTCTTGAATGCGAGGTTGCATTAGTTGTGCAGCTAAGGCTAGCCCCATCTGCCTACGATCAATATGTGCTCCTTGATTGAGCCCCAGTATCGTAAATCCATTGATTTGCGAAATGGCGATCATGAAATATAAGACTGCCGTCGGCCAACGTTTGAGGGAAGGCTTTCCAATACATGTCTCTACCATAGAATCCACGACATCAACACCACCTTTCGTAGAATTATAGTATAAAACAATTTCTGGCTTCTTGGAGTTCGAATCAACTTTCGGCGTGTCATGTTGCGTTGATAATGCGAGTACGATCTTTTTGGGCTTCGGACAGTGTGAAACCAACATGATGTTTTCGTGAAATGCAAATATTGAGCTGCCCGGTTCGCGAGTTGACTGTTCTTTCATTTCTGCTGGAATGAACCTTCTGTTTTTGTTCAATGTCCCAACACATGTCAGCCTCTCCGCTGATAACTCTTCGGCAAGAGGTACTGAGGTGTAAAATCTATCCATAGTCACATTTCGACCGGTTCCTTTTACCTCGTTTATCAGGAAATGCACTGTCTCTGAACCCCGCGATTCTTGCGGTGATTCAGGCCTCCCAGAGTAGGGCCAGACTTTCCAAAAGTGGCGGTGGTTCGCATCAGCGACTGTTCGAAATAGTATTCCATATCTTCCTGGCTTGCTGGGGAGGTACATTTTGAAGGGACAGCGTCCTCTAAACTTCAACAGACTCTCGTCAATCGTAACACACTCTGATGGTGAGAAGTGAAGTCGAAGATTGTTCTCAAACTTATCGAAGAGCTCACGAATCAAGCAAAACTTGTCCCTTTTTCTTCTTTCTTCTCTGGTATCTGGGTCGTCGAATGTGATGTACCTCAATATTGAGCCATAACGGGCTCCTCCCATGGCAGCCTTGAATGCAGGTGGTCCAAGCTTGGCGTCGTAAATCTGTTTCAAAGTCAGGTCAGTGAAGAAAGATCTCAAAACACATATGCCTATAAAAGCACGCATTTCAGTTAGTGTCACAGGTTGATAGCGATGTGCATGTTTTTTGAAAGTTGTCTCGGCTACTTTCTCTGCCTTCGTTCGTCTCACGTGTTCCAGCTTTTTGTTTGTTCGCTCAGTAATTTCATTGATGATGTCATCCGTTAGAAACAGTTGAAATGCTTCCAGCTCAGTCTCAACATTTCTTGCGTCGCCAAGAACCCCAACAGCTTCGGTCAAGATATTCTCGGGTCTTCTCCTCCGTCGCGTCGTGTCTGGATTGCTGGTAGTCCAACGGATTGTGGTGTTATTATGCTTGACCTCATAAGGTCCAACGTCAGATGGTGTATAAGCGTCACTGAAATTAGCCATCGTCAAGACTTTCTGTGATTGTGTTAGACGATTGAGACTCTCTCTATTCGGATGCTGCGGCTCAATATCGATTTCTTCTTCTTCAATTGCTTGATAGATAATATCTTCTTCCAATTCAGATACTTCATCTTCGTCACTTTCATCTTCTGAGTCTGTGTCTTCGATCAATTCGGCAATTTGAGATGCAGTCAATCTTGTGAAGCGTCGAGTCATGTCTCTGAATGAATGATAAGTGTGGAAAGGCAGTGTGGATAGTCTACTGTAGGTCAAAGCAAGTACGCAATTGTTTCACTCTTTTTTCAGACACAGGGAAGCCAGCTCGGAAGAACTGTGATAGGAGGAATATCTATTGTTTCTTGTTGCGCGCGGATTTCGTGATCAGCAAGCAAAATTACGTCAGAGTGTAACAATACAGGTTTTGGCCGTCATCCTAATTTAGGATGTCCAAATGGAAACGAAGCATTGTAGGACATTTCAGATTTCCCTTTTCAACTTACATAATCAGTTGACCGAATAGTCTACAGAATCCTTGTCTGCCTTGGCAGTAGAGGCAATAAGTCTGCGTATCACGTTCAATCGCCTTCCCACTGCATCCTTTCATCACTTACAAACACGCCGAAGGCGCTATTGCGTGACTAATTTGACTGCATTGGAATCGGTAACAGATATCTTCATAATCAGCTCTAACCAAATTTGATCAACTTGAGTTGTATTATACAATGAAAAACATTTGTTTGAATCAAATATGCTTCTATGACATTAACAAAAAGCTCTTTTGATAAGAGTGATAAATGTTTCAATATTTTTAGAGTCCTCTCTGTTGATTATCTAAAAAAAAACTATATATATAATTTTATTTGATAATAACTAAACAAATAAATTTTCAAAATTTAAAATGCTATTTTTGCATATATTCAAATTTTAAAGCAATGCGAACACCACCATTGTATTCAGAGGACTTGAAACATGTTTGAGTCAATTTTTGCGATAATCTGATGATAAAATTTCGCTAAAAACATAAAAAATACATTTTTCTGAAAAAAAACACATTTTCAAATTTTGAAATGCTATTTATAGCATGAAGACAGTCAAATTAAGTAATGCAAATGGCACCACTGAATTCAGCATGTCCGAAATGTGTAAGGGCCAGCATTTCATAAAATTCGCACACTTAGTTTAGGATATCCTGAGGGGGGGCATAAATATGCCCCCCCCCACCGCCTGGAAGGTGGCTGAAGGGCCCACCGCCTGGAGGGTTAACGTTCACTCTGAGCAGTAATGAGCATGTTAATTTGAGAAAGATTAAGATTGGCATACGAGGTCGTCAGCAAGAGGACCAGGATAAGATTCACGCTTTCGGCCTATACCTAGCGTTCAGAGTCATCCTAGCTAGATACGAGCGCACCTGAGTATCTGGCTGCAGAAAACTTTAATGCCTATCTTGTGAGGCATGGTATTTTCCGGAAAAAAAGAAGAGTTTCGTTAAAATCAAGATCGTCAATTTTGTGGTATACCGAAGTGGTTACACCAGAATCACACACGTTAATTTTAACGTCTAAGCAGTCAATAACTTTATTGTTATTACCACATCGGTTGGCTTCCAAGTCAATGTGGTAAACCTGAGGTATCAACTTATCGAAGAATTTGTAGTTAACTATAGAAAAATCATCAATATACCTTGATGTATTCGAGAGGAGCCTTGCAAGTCCAATTCTATCACCGCGAATTAAATAAGTCATAAATTTGTAATCGTAGTGAAACAAGAAGAGGTCCGCTACAAGAGGGACATGTCAATTGCCACCCATAGGGATTCCCTTATACTGTCTAAAGACAAATCCTCCAAAAGTGATAAACGCCTCTTTGTATAATAAACTTAACAGCAGCTTTGAACGAGTCTGTCGTAAATGTAATAACCAAGTGCTATATCTAATGTTTGAAAGAAAACTTTTGTCGTAACCAATACACATAAATTTCTTACTGAAAATTATGTCTAACAAAGCAAAAATATGATTGCTTTGCTTCAAATTAGTATGTAGTGCAGAAAAATCAAGCACATGAAGATCGAAAATATCTTTATTTCCTATCTTTTTGAGGAATTCGATGCTTGAAAGGAAACTCCAAGAGCAATTAATCCCGCTATTATTGCGGATCGAGTCACAATAATTCTTAAAATGCTGACGGATAATCGCCAGTTCCTTGTTAATGATAACAGATAGCTGTTTTGTGCTACAACTTTTAGCACCAGCTATAAAGCGAAATTTGTATGGATTCTTGTGCACCCTAGGCAACCAGAACATTTTTGGAAGTTAACGATTTTTGTCAGAGCAGTTAATGCTGAAATATTCACCAATGTAATCAGAGTGATACTTGATGATATCATCAATATTATCATTCACTAGAATATGTATTATCACCGTTCGGCAAAGGATCGCCTGGATTTAAACCTAATTCATTCAATAGAACTTGAATATAAACATTTTTACAAGAAAAAGTTTACGAGAAATCCATTTCTTAGACAAAAAGAAAAAGTAGAGAACGTAAAGTTAAATTGGCTTCACTGAGTGATCAAAAGACGCTCCCTTAACACAAAATCTCTTGCTTGGTGATAAATTTGCTGATTACATAAAAAAGTAAAAGCTGGTCTGTGCCAGCCTACATCGGTAAGGCCGGCGGCCGGTTTCTATCTCTGGAGTCAACAATGTTGACCTTGCAACGGTGTTCGCGGGCTCAAGCTGTCATGAGAAAATGTTGAATGAAGTTTGAAAAAGAACTTTTGAACTGATTTGAATAACACTTACATTATTCTTACTTCTTGCATCGTAAGGATTCTAAAGAGACCAAACACGAAAACCTTTAATGAAAAATTGGCCGAATATTATATTTTCAAATACTTTTCATCTTAAGCAATATGATTTTTTGATAATTTTACGGCATCACTATTTCTCTCCCGATCCATTGATTTCGATGAGCCATACATCAACAGAAAGCTCAGAGAATGCTCGTTCTCCTCGTGTCTGATTCATCAATAATCATGCACAGACCAGATACAATAACGGATACAAGTTTATGATAGCTTATTTGAAAGCTGAGAATGTCAGCTTTCGAATGATGCATGACACGCTTATGTGTGACAAGATTGGAAGGCATGAGAATCGATTGAACTTAGTCACAATTTAGATGGTCCGTTTTTTATGAACAGCACTCTTTAGTGAAATAAAAATTAGTGTAAGTGGTATAAAACATACCAGCTACTCCTAGAGAGGTGTGGAGATGGTTCCTACCCTCAAGAACCGGTTTAAGAAATTACAATGAGCAGATAAGGACAACAGACATTTTGGTCCTATAAACAAACTTGAAATACAATTTTTCTACATCATTCACTCTTTCCTTACACACTAACTCACCGTCTTCGAAGTTCACCAACAAATGAATGACGAAGTCGATTGATTGTATTCAAATTAATAACGTTTTTCGATATCGACGTCCTTAAATAATATCGTCTTAGATATCCGTCGTCTGGCGAAATCGAGGTCGGTTGAAACCTTGTGAAAGAATCATCACGTCATCACTGACGATGCATTAAAACGTGAGAAATCTATTTCTCTGACGTTTCCTATTAGGATCCTGTTCTAGTCAATTATATTTCTCTGGTGTTTCCTATTGAGATCCTATCAAGAATAGAGCTATTACTGATGTTCCTACAAAACCTGCCGGTTTTTTCCTAGGAAATGGTGGGTTTCACAGGTTATGGTAGGAAGCATATAGGATTCTTCCCAGATAAGTAGGATTCGAATCAGTACATGTAACAAAAGATTGTAAATTAAATAATTACAAACTAAAGTTATTCCAGCAAATCATTGCGGGATTAGTTTTCTAGGAAACCAAAACAAATCATTTGGTTTTCCAGACAACCAGTGAAAACCAAAATTGTTAGAGTGGGAATGATAAGGGCCTATGTACAGGTCCTAAAACAGCAGGCCTATAGATATTTGCCTGAAGTCTTCTATGGTTCCCACAGGATAAAGTCTGCATGCCTCCATTGAATCTTTTTCTACGTGTAGCCGATTATACACTGTATATGTTTGCGATTGGCCCACACTGTTAATGATCAAAATCGATGTAATTAAAACCTTGCAAGTCATCCATATAGATCTGTGAGGCCGGTTTGATTTTGATTGATCCCTTTCATATTCCACATAACGAATCCTTTGATGAGAATCGTGGATTCTAGGGGATTCAGTTGAATGAGATTCAAGGGATTCCATACAATCCCCAAGAAACCCATGTGATCCTATTTGCATCGTGAATGGGATCATATGGGATCCCTTACAATCCCATATATTCCCTTAAAAACCCATAGAAAAGAGTCACTCGGGATACATTCCTTACAACATGTCTGATCGTGAAACGAAAAACACATAACATAGGCCTCGTATAAGATGAAAATAGCACAAATGTAGATATAACGATATTTTTACTAATAGTAAGAAGCAATCATCTAAGAATGTCACTGCATCAAATGATACCGATTTCTTTTTATTTCTAATACATGTAGTAGAATAAACAACATAGGCCGAAGTTTTTAACTATCAAGGCAAGAGGCTATATGAAGCAAATTATCTACGAATTGTTGTAGGCTACCAATTTAACAGCATTAGCGTTATACAGGTATTGGTTTAATGCATTGCATTTTTCATGTATTATTTGTTTTATTTCACGCAAAAATGATATACATTGTAGGCCCCTATACACAATTCTGTCTAACACAATATGCATTACAATAATTTCTAGGGAGTCCGCAAAACAGATGTTCGTTTGTATATACATTTGTGTATGGAGATACTGTACACTGTGCGACCGCGGTTTTCCGAAAATTTGATACTTAAAAGAATCACATCAAGTCAGATTTGTTCAAGTGTCATCCTAGAAAGCGTCTCAACTACTTTTGGCATCAATGACGAAGCTCCTGGATGTTTTATGTACAAAACACTTTGGCACGTGGTTGACAGACATATCAATTATATAGATAATGAATCATCTATGGACAGTAGCCTACAGACTGCGGTCGTCAGTCATTTGGTAGGGATTGGAAAGAATTAGGGCTGTGCGCGGTGCACCGGTGCACTGGTTCTCGGGTCGGTGGATCGAAAATCGAAAATGAGTTTCGATCAAATTGACATTTCTTCACTGCATCATTCCAATTATAATTAATTCAGTTTCAGTGCACTTTCATAGTTTGTCAACTATGAAATCGAATTCATGAATGCATTTGGAGATGAATGGTATTTTATTTACTGCACAACGAGTATCGGAAACGAACAAGGTTGGGTCCAAACCCCAAAGCCCAAGATTAAATCTTGGGTCCAATCTTGGGTATCCCCCCCCCCAAGAGTGGCTATTTCTCCAATGATTTGGAACAACGATTTCCAGAGCATGTTTGGAATTTTGATTGAGAATAAAAATTGCTTTAATATATTTTGAATAATAACATATTTTACATATTGCGATCCAATTAATATGCATCTAATGTTCATGTTGATTGCAATTTATTACATGAATTTGTTATTGCGGAATTGAGGCCATATTAATATTCAGCTAAAAGCTTTAATTATCGGCATAGGTTATCTCTGGGCTTAATATCATCAACCCTGTTTACGTCTACAGCCTAATAATTCCCTAATTAGAACAACATGCATGACTAAGCTATACATTCCTTACAACATGTCTGATCGTGAAACGAAACACACATAACATAGGCCTCGTATAAGATGAAAATAGCACAAATGTAGATATAACGATATTTTTACTAATCGTAAGAAGCAATCATCAAAGAATGTCACTGCATCAAATGATACCGATTTCTTTTTATTTCTAAAATATGTAGTAGAATAAACAACATAGGCCGAAGTTTTTAACTATCAAGGCAAGAGGCTATATGAAGCAAATTATCTACGAATTGTTGTAGGCTACCAATTTAACTGCATAAGCGTTATACAGGTATTGGTTTAATGCATTGCATTTTTCATGTATTATTTGTTTTATTTCACGCAAAAATGATATACATTGTAGGCCCCTATACATAATTCTGTCTAACACAATATGCATTACAATAATTTCTAGTGAGTCCGCAAAACAGATGTTCGTTTTTTCCCGATCGTTTATTGTCGAGATCTTTCGACCGTTCTACACGATCATCGTCAGGAAAGTGACAAGAAGCAACTTACATGAGAACTGTTAACCAAGTTCTAACAGCTTGAAACACAGATTATAGACACAAAGAAAAAACTAACTCTGAAGTCACAAAATAAAAGATAAGGTATGCTACTGTACACAATTAATAAATAAGACGCTAAAACCAGAAATCAAAAAAAGAGAGTCAAAACTTCCACGAATCGCACAGATGATGTTTTAGTCTTGTTCTGCGACTGAAGACGATGAGACCACAGTGACTCCTTCACAATTCGCCTTCTCCAACCCGGCTCCTTGTCCACTATCTCCATCTCGCTCACTGCTACACGATGGTTCGCCTCCACTGCGTGCTGCGCCACTTCTGATCGGAGTACATCCATATTGCGAATTGAACGCTGATGCTCTTTCTGTCTTTCCTCCAATGGGCGTTGGGTCTCTCCCACATACATCCAATCGCACCCTTCTTCTCCGCACGGAATCTTGTAGACTGAACCCAAGATCTTGGCTGGTTCAGGTCTCTTCTTGACCAGAAGTGAGCGAAGAGTTGATGTTGGTTTCATGGATACGCTAACATCAACTTCCCGAAGAATCGAGGCGATCTTCTCTGACACTCCCTTTACATAAGGCATCGAATGCCTTACTCGTGACTCATTCACCTTTCCATCCATCGTTGAATCAGCACAGCGCCACCAACGTTCGATCTCAGCATCACCATACCCATTGCTCCTGAGTGCTTTCGTCACACGTAGCTTCTCTTCTTCCACGTTGTCAGGTGAACAAACTAACTGAGCTCGGTTAGAAAGGGAACGTACTAGACCTTTGAAGACGCTGCGAGGATGCGAAGACTCCCGATGTAGATAGCGATCGGTGTGAGTGTTCTTTCGGAAACAGAGAACGTAAAACCTGTTGTTCCACGTAAAATGCTCACATCCAGAAAAGATATACGGTTGTTGACTTCCATTTCTTTGGTAAAGCAAATCGAGTCGCGTAAACCATTAATAAACGAGATAAAGGAGTCCAACTCCTCATCAGAATGGGGCCAAACTAACAATATGTCGTCCACATATCTCACCCACACGCTGGGTGTTCGAAGTCCACCAGAAAGAGCACTGTCCATGGCCAACTTTTTCAAAATGAGTCTTAAAGAGGTTCGCGGCGACTGGACCTAGGCTACTTCCCATAGAGACACCCAACTTCTGACTGAAGATATCCTCTCCAAAACGAAAATAGCTGGATGAAAGAACCATTTTGGATAAAGTAGTAATTTCCTCCACCGATAATTTCGTCCGCTCCGACAAGGAGTCATCATGCCTAAGCAACGAACCAAATACTGCAATTGTCTCCTGTAATGGCACGTTCGTGAATAAGGATTCAACATCCAAAGAAACCAAATAACCATCGGTCGGATTGAGGTGTTCGAATTTCCTGAGAAGATGAGATGAATTCAAAATGAAAGACTCAGCCTCTCTAACGAACGGCTTCATTATATCTGCCAATCTCCTTGATATAGATGACCAAAGACTGTCCCTCATGCAAACAATAGGTCTCATTGGAACTCCTGGTTTGTGAACCTTTGGAAGGCCAAAAAAATGAGGCATCTGGAAATAAGTCGGACAGAGGTGAAGTAATTCATTCCTTGTCATCCTGCCATCATTTGCAATGTCACTCAAATAGCGATGTAAGTCTTTTCTCAGGTTTTGACCAGGATCTTTGTTCAGCTTCTCATAAGGCCCATTGTTGATCAAGGTTGTTAACTTCTCCATGTAAACCGCTCTATCTAATACCACTGTGGCATTCCCTTTGTCCGCTGGAAGTATGATTATAGAATCATTCTCACGTAATCGTTTGATTGCCATCCTTTCCGCTGTGGACAAATTGGACTTTGGGACTCTCGCCTTGCGAAGCACTGTCGAAGTCTTCTTGCGTACATAGGCTTTGTCTACTTCACTGCACCCATGTATTGCCGTCTCCAGAGAAGCAATAAAATCTGATTGGGGAATTTGCGATGGAGAAATTGAAAAGTTCAAACCACGTTATAAAACACCAATCTCATCTCCATCCAGAGTCACAGAACTGAAATTGTACACACACTCCCGTCGTACTTTTTCCTCGTCCTTGATACCAGTGTGAAAACCGTTGAACGACTTAAGTCGCCGAAGTCTTTGCTTGAAACGGTCCTCCAATTCACATTTGTGCCTCTCCGTGGTAAACGATAGATACTCCATTACTCTATCACATAAATTAATGTCCTCAAGTAACATTAGCATACACTTCTTTCGCGTAGAAATACCAGATTTGAGATCAGCCTCAACTTTCCTCAAACGATGTATCTCCTTATGCATCATCTTCCGACCAACATACTTGCGAATTGAAGAATCAAAATCGAAGCGACCCGGTAAAGAAAACCAGAGAGATCTAGGCAAAATCTCCAACGTAAGACAATCACCAAAGCATTCGATACACAGTCTACTTCTCAACAGTTGCTTCTCCTCACGAATAATTTTCTTCAAGATAGCTACACATCTCCCTCCTGATGCGACACGAATTGTTTGAAATAACGGATCCTTATTCATTGCAATAATTTCTAGGGAGTCCGCAAAACAGATGTTCGTTTTTTCCCGATCGTTTATTGTCGAGATCTTTCGACCGTTCTACACGATCATCGTCAGGAAAGTGACAAGAAGCAACTTACATGAGAACTGTTAACCAAGTTCTAACAGCTTGAAACACAGATTAAAGACACAAAGAAAAAACTAACTCTGAAGTCACAAAATAAAAGATAAGGTATGCTACTGTACACAATTAATAAATAAGACGCTAAAACCAGAAATCAAAAAAAGAGAGTCAAAACTTCCACGAATCGCACAGATGATGTTTAGTCTTGTTCTGCGACTGAAGACGATGAGACCACAGTGACTCCTTCACAATTCGCCTTCTCCAACCCGGCTCCTTGTCCACTATCTCCATCTCGCTCACTGCTACACGATGGTTCGCCTCCACTGCGTGCTGCGCCACTTCTGATCGGAGTACATCCATATTGCGAATTGAACGCTGATGCTCTTTCTGTCTTTCCTCCAATGGGCGTTGGGTCTCTCCCACATACATCCAATCGCACCCTTCTTCTCCGCACGGAATCTTGTAGACTGAACCCAAGATCTTGGCTGGTTCAGGTCTCTTCTTGACCAGAAGTGAGCGAAGAGTTGATGTTGGTTTCATGGATACGCTAACATCAACTTCCCGAAGAATTGAGGCGATCTTCTCTGACACTCCCTTTACATAAGGCATCGAATGCCTTACTCGTGACTCATTCACCTCAGTTAGTTTGTTCACCTGACAACGTGGAAGAAGAGAAGCTACGTGTGACGAAAGCACTCAGGAGCAATGGGTATGGTGATGCTGAGATCGAACGTTGGTGGCGCTGTGCTGATTCAACGATGGATGGAAAGGTGAATGAGTCACGAGTAAGGCATTCGATGCCTTATGTAAAGGGAGTGTCAGAGAAGATCGCCTCGATTCTTCGGGAAGTTGATGTTAGCGTATCCATGAAACCAACATCAACTCTTCGCTCACTTCTGGTCAAGAAGAGACCTGAACCAGCCAAGATCTTGGGTTCAGTCTACAAGATTCCGTGCGGAGAAGAAGGGTGCGATTGGATGTATGTGGGAGAGACCCAACGCCCATTGGAGGAAAGACAGAAAGAGCATCAGCGTTCAATTCGCAATATGGATGTACTCCGATCAGAAGTGGCGCAGCACGCAGTGGAGGCGAACCATCGTGTAGCAGTGAGCGAGATGGAGATAGTGGACAAGGAGCCGGGTTGGAGAAGGCGAATTGTGAAGGAGTCACTGTGGTCTCATCGTCTTCAGTCGCAGAACAAGACTAAACATCATCTGTGCGATTCGTGGAAGTTTTGACTCTCTTTTTTTGATATCTGGTTTTAGCGTCTTATTTATTAATTGTGTTCAGTAGCATACCTTATCTTTTATTTTGTGACTTCAGATTTAGTTTTTTCTTTGTGTCTTTAATCTGTGTTTCAAGCTGTTAGAACTTGGTTAACAGTTCTCATGTAAGTTGCTTCTTGTCACTTTCCTGACGATGATCGTGTAGAACGGTCGAAAGATCTCGACAATAAACGATCGGGAAAAAACGAACATCTGTTTTGCGGACTCCCTAGAAATTATTGCAATGAATAAGGATCCGTTATTTCAAACAATATGCATTACATCTACACTGCAAACTCCTCGCCACGAAAGCTGCCACGAACTCGCCGCGAAACGAATAATTGTTGCCGACTCGTGGCAGGAAACTTGTCGCCACTAGCCCCCAGGAAAATCCGCCGAAGATGAGAGACCGCTTCAATCATTGAGATAATCACTTAAAATATTCTACAACATCGATATGCTGCTTGCTAGAAGGAGATTTACATAGTTTCATGGGATTTCGGTGAATATCTCTCGATATTCTAGGATTTGCAATATTTTGTTTAAATGTCGATGTGAATGTGATGAAATTTCTTCCCTAGTGTCGCCACCAACTCGGCAACACTGACCACGAATTGAAACAGTCGACTGAAATTAGCGAGAAATGAACCAAAAAAATCTTTCAATATTTCTGAGGAGTCTGGTGAGTAGATTGTTCAGCTTAATATCAATAAGCAAGATAATTTGCACCGTCATAGACGTGCAGATATTTGTTTTGATGAATATGTTTTTGAGTAATTTGAATGGAAGACATTTTGGATTCAATGTAGAATGTTGCGCTGTTCTATATGTGAATCGAATACATTCGGGAGACATGTGTATCTTTCTCACGCTAAAAGGTATATTGACAACAATTGTATTAATCACATGGTCAGGTAAGAAAATCAGTGATGATAAACATATTGAATTGTGGATGATAGAATGTAAAAGTTGATGTAGTCGGATTTTTTCATCTATATCAATTACTTCATATATACAAATTCTCTTTCTATAGCTTTTCATGGTCGGGAATGAGACAATTGCTTTCATGCATTTTCAGATAAAGTAACTGAAATTCACCGAGCAAATATATGTTGACAGTCTAGATTTTCATTCAGCTGCAGCGTAGGACGTGAATAGTTTCTGTACTGAGTACTTCGTTGTCGGCCTTCACGTTTAGCGCAGAGCTAAAGTCCTATGCCTAAAATGCTAATTTTCAATTATAATTCTCCACCAAAATATAATTGCATAGAAATCAGATTGTTTTACTGTAGGCTATTAGGCTGGAAGGGTCATCAGCTGATTTCAGGTGGTCATTAAAGCTGCTCGCAAACCCGAAATTTTGGCGCGAATTCAAAACGTCGGACTTGTATTTCTCAAGCATTAAGGCACGTGTAATAAATACTAATGAAGGAAATAATGTTTAAAAGATTTGGAAAAGCCAAGGTGAGGTTGGTAACTATTTTTGATTTATTTTATCGATATACTTCGGCTATTCAAGTGCCATAGCTATTTTCAAGAAAACTGTGACATGTATACAAAAGAAATTAACATGAATACAAGCAAGTTCTAAAATTTGTTTTTGGCAAGTATTTAGCATCGTATCCCATAGAAGTCAAGCTATCCCCAGATTGAAGATGGAAAAGACATGCAGCCACCAAGTATTTTGTTAGACCCCACCCAACCTCCGATATCTACATGTATAAACTGGAGATGACAAGGTCTTCAATGACAAAAGGAACATCTGCAATCATCGCAATCATCAGATGGCGAACGTAACTTGCGACTGAAGGAGGCGATACTTATTTGCAAACAAAGACCAACAATCAATAGTCGCATGAGTGTGAAGGGCTGAAAGACTTTTTATTCATATAAATCCTTCCTTATTCTTGAAGACCTTGTCATCCCCAGTTTATACATGTAGATATCGGAGGTTGGGTGGGTTTTATCAAAATACTGGGTGGCTTCATATCTTTTCCATCTTCAATCAGGAGATAGCTTGACTTTTATGGGATACGATGCTATATACTTGCCAAAAACAAATTTTAAAACTTGCTTGTATTCATGTTAATTTCTTTTGTATACATGTCACAGTTTTCTTGAAAATGGCTATGGCACTTGAATAGCCGAAATGTATCGATAAAATAAATCAAAAATAGTTACAAACCTCAACTTTGCTTTTCCAAATCTTTTAAACATGACAACAATTGGCCAAGGCATTTTTTCTCAGAAGGAAATAATGCGCCTAGTTAAAGTTATTAGTTGAAGATATTTCTGATTATTTGTTCCACTATATTTATGGGTGAACATGATAAATGCTTCAAATATCAATTCAATGATGCAAGGATTTCACATGACTAATGTATTTGCATGATGAAATGTACTGGTATATAATTGACATTAGTGTAGTTTTGTAAATGATTTCTCTGAATGATGAAGGTTTCTGTCTATTACTCTGGCTGAGGCATAATATTCTTTAATATCTCTGAATACTGTCAAAGTTTCTCAGTCATAATCAAAGTAAGTATTTAAGAGAAGTATGCAATCAAAGAAGGATTTCTGGGGACATCTATGATATTATTTTTTCGCCAGCTCTTATAAGCAGCTTTATTTGATATCTCAATTGATTATAGAAGAGTATTGAAATACTGAATGAAGTTGACAGAATAGCTATGTCAAAACTATGAAACTAAGATTAAAGTCATAGCTATACACAGTTGTAGATCTAATAGAATCTAGAACTGACACAGAAATCAGTCGAATTTCGCATTACTGGAAAGAAGAAAGGTCATGTTGATACATAAAATTAATGTTTTCGATACTTTAATCATGATGAACAATATGTTAAACAATACGATTTATTGTTTTTGACTGACAAGAAACATTGAATTACCTTTTTTCTGAGATAATGAATTCATACGTGTTAAGGAATACGTAAGGTTTGAGAATTTCAAAAGCATGGCACTGGGTCCCCCTGAAAATCATTCAGTATTATCCACTGGGGGTGTCTGCGGGTTCCAACCGGCTCATTGTTGCCCAGTTTTGCTTCACATTAATCAAACTGATGTGATGAACAGAATTGGACGACAAAAATTCAATAAAACATTATGATGACATAACGAAAGAAAAAAGATCTACTTCAATAAGAAAGATTTTAAATTGGAAAACATAACAAGGATATGAAGTACACTGTAAATCGCTGGATACGAAAATTACATACAAACATATACCAAAATCACATACAATTTGAAACTAACATCTGATACGAGATTCTCGTATGTTTACAGAGATCTGGTATGTATTTGATACCACATTTCACTTGTGATTGGTATGTGATTGGTATGTAGCGACACGAACTATTCTATCTGTGATTGGCTATTTTACACTGAAATACGAATTGTTGGTATGCTTTATAGACCCTATGCAAATTTATCCTTATTCGTATGTCTCTGGTATGTGTTTGGTATGTGCAGCTTTAAGTCACATGTCAAACAATAAGTTATATTACATACTACTTACAAGTAGCAATTTTCAAGTAATGCCAGTCGTGAAAATTTCTTTGGTTAAGTATGGTACTTAACTAGATTAGAATTATTGTGAAATTAAAGCTACATATCATCTATGCTAATTGCCTTATGGCATTCACAAGACTCATCATTAGTTGATTTCCATGAACTAAATTGATATACATCATTTCAATACAACGATAACTTTCGAGCAATCATGTTGACTTATGTATGTCAAACATAACTATTTTTGCGTTCATGAATTATAATGTGTTTTTATTTCGGATTGATAATACGCTTAGTTCCAAAAATTACATAATGCATAATTCTTGATGGTTAAATACTTATTGATTATTTATGAAATGCCTTAGACTTACATGTAGTAAAATCGAATTCAGTATTGTAATTTTGACCATTAAATGTCATTTTCTTACTACTTACAAAACAGTAGTAACATTAGTGTGATCTTTATTGACAAAAGGCCTTAAATCAACATATATTAGAAATCATTGATGCTTTCCTTTAACATTGTGCTGGTATGGCTTTGGTATGTACAGCATACCACATTTGAAATAACATACGAAAAGCATACAAATATATACAGAAAAATACCAAATATAATACCAAAATATAATACAGAAATATACCAAAAAAATATTTTGGTATGCATCCTTCGTGATTGGTATTGAGTGATTTACAGTGTATTTTAGTTTTAGAAAGACTCGTAATGTGTCATGCATGTCAGTATACATGTAAATAAGTAATTTAACAAATGTGAATTGAATAAAAGCGCAATACATTAAAGGTAAACGCATATAGGAAGCACATTCTGAATGATGAACTTATAATAATACATGTAACAAATACATGGGGAATTCTGAAATTATAAAATAATGTACATAACAATTATTTTCTAGAAATGTCATGTGCATGAGAGATATAAATATATATTTTTTGCATTTGTTTTTGTAGAAATGTGACAGATGAACAAGTGGAATTCACACATTAGAATAAAATTACACATTATGTTAGAGATAATAAAATTACTTATAATCGTCTCACTTTATTATTTCCATATGACTTAGACAAATTCTCTTTCTCTATTTTTGGCTTCATTTATCTCATATAATTGACAATAAAATCGAATCGACTTTCTTATCCCTATTCTGCGTAGACTTTCATCAAAAAATCTTGCATGTGTTTCACAAGCATTTACAGTGTGATTATGAACTTCATTAGCTATTTCTGTTAATATTTCCTGAACAATATTTCTTTTGGTTATGTGAAATCTCAATTGTCTATGTAAAATATTCTCTAGCTTTATAAAAAACGATAATGATGTCTCATTTGGATAAAGAAGATGGGAATTTACGTCAAACTTACGGAAATGGGTAAAAGAGTCTAATGGCGAATTAGAGCATAATGATTTTTCAAACTCCATACAATTATTGACTTTATTCAAGTAGGCTGAAATGGCTGAACCCGCACAATGAATGAGTCCATCTTGCTGTGATGTTGTCCTATTCACGATGGGAATGCTTAACATGTCACACGTAGCCAATATTTTCTCTTTCCTCTCTATGCAAGGTCTGGTAGTACGTACTCATGTTTCGACAAAAGAGAAGACTTATGGATACCTCCTGAAAGTATATATCAATGATTTACCGTATTACAAATATTCAATGCATGTAATTAGGGCTGGTTAAAAATGAAGAATTATTACATGAGATTGCTAATTAATTAAAATTAATCGCTTCAGCTTTCAGCTTACTTAATGTGTCCATCAATGAGAAAAAGTTATTTTCCTCAGGCTCGACAACATTTCCTTTGCCAACAGAGCGAATCATAAGACAAGCTGATGCCAATCTCAATATTGCCCGAAATGTCCCAGCGTTTGGACAGTAGTTATGACCATTGTGTCCTCGGATAATACTGAAGAGATTCTGGAAATTCAATGATACATTTTACGAAAGAGACAGGGATTTGATCATGCATCATATATATATATATATATATATATATATATATATATATATATATATATATATATATATATATATATATATATATATATATATATATATATATATATATATATATATATATAATTCAATCATGCAATCACATCTACATTATATGCACATGTAGTTACACGTTATCCAATTATAGTCGAAGCTCGTTAATTTGGACACTGATTATTAAGTCTTCGGTTAATTAAGATCATGCGGACGTGGGATTTCTTGTATATTTAGCATGTGTAAGTTGCTTTTAATTAAGACTTTCGATAATTAAGACATTTAAAGCCTGGCATTTGTGGTCTTAATTACCGAGCTTTGACTGTATATTTCAATTGTACAATCTAAACACAAAACGTATGCATGAATAACCTCTAAGGCATCTTGATTAAATCGACCAGTAATAACAAATACAAAACGATAATTCGTGAAAGCTGTTTGCAAAATTCCTTTAAGACCAGCAATACACTGTAACCAAACTAGTTGAGGCGCTAAATTTTTCCTTGCATCAACAATTACCCATGAATGCACCCACTCCGAGAAGCTATCCAGTTTCTGTGGAAAAAGGGACATTAATTTCAGTAGAAATTGGTCAATTATCAAAATATCTACATTATGAAAAGCATTAATATGAAAATCTGAAGTAATAGAATCGCAGGTTTGTGACTTACAGCCAATACAGATGGAAGATTTTCTACATATACAGGGCGTTTCCGGGGATCAGAAGAACCATCAAAACAGTCGAATAAGTCAAATAAATCATTTATTGTCTCGACAAAGTATGCAGTTCCATTAGCCTCATCAGGTAAATCGTCAGGTAGTCATGCCCATGCCATAAGCTGTAGATGCTTTGTATTAATTGATTCCTTAGAATTGAAACAATTAATACAATAGATCCTCGGCTTTCAGCAATTATCTGAAATATTTACCTTTCTTGATCAGTATTTGTCTGAGAGTCCATTTTCTGTCGAATTAGTTCCTGAGTTGTGGAACAGAATCCAGGCTGGAAGCGTAATGTCTTTGAATAATAAAAATATATTTGTTCATATATTTAAAAAAACAATATAAACGATTGCTCGCATACCCTTTCAGATATTTGCAAGAGATATCTCCTTAACATTGTCGTAGATGGCATGAAGAAAATTCTACGCAAAGTGACATAACATGATCTCGAATAATGAAAAATCCAGGGACATATGTTATAAAATGCCATCGGAAAACGGCGACGTTTCGGCTCTTTATCCAAATTAGACAGCTGACTCTCTAAAAAAATCTTTAAATTTCCTCTCAAATCTTGATACAGCTAAAAAGTATGGCATTGTAGATTGAAAAAGGCCTACTTACACGTATATGCTTCATTTAAAAATTGCTTACCTTCATCCTTCATGTCATGAATCCTCAATTTACTCTTTGAGTTTCTAGATAAACGCAGTTTCAATTTACTTATGAACTTCTGTTGGCGTCTTATCAGTTTCCTCAGATCAGCTGGGCAGGCCTTCGGCTTAGTTTGATTTCCTTTATTTTGATATAACAAAGTCTTTTGAGTGGAGCAGTCAGTACTTAGAATCATTGTAATGGTTTCCTCTGAGTCACTACGTTGAATAACTTGTACCGCAAAAGGAGTGGCTGATAGCATCAATCGACTATCTACCAACCTTCTATCACAGTTGTACATATTCTCATCAAAATGGTCAGAACATACAAGCAATTTGGAGTATTTATGCAAATTATCCAGGTACATCAAATCATGTCTGTTGATGTTCATTGCCCTGAAAGAAGAATTACAGTATCCTGACTAACCTACATTTTCACAATATGCATCAATTACTTGGATGGATGAAGTTCGACCTAATTGACTCGGTTTTAAATAAATATACATATATATATATATATATATATATATATATATATATATATATATATATGTATATATATATGACTCGGTTTTATATATATCAAGACTCTTTGTGCACCGCAATGTAAGTAACTCACGCCAAATACAGGATTACATACATATGTCAAGTGCATTGTCACGTCGCAAATTTTATTGGTCGCAAGCTTTTTTTTACATAATCGAGTCCTAACCCAAATAGTATTCCGCTGATATTAGCATCGGATCTAATTTTAGATACTATGTCTCACATCTCTCATTCTTTCAATCATCTTGTCATGCCAAATGGAAGAAAAAATCAATAGTTGAGGATAATTCTGTTCTGATTTCTATCTACACTTTAAACGAAGATTGGAAAATGGTGTACTTGTCCCAAGTAATTTCGGACGATTTAGCTTGCTTACAATGGATTGTCTGTATATAGTAATTATTTTCATTTTGTCGCTTATTAAATAGGCATGTTTAGATATATTACAGATATATTGGAGTTTTTACTCGATCCTACATCTTGGCCATTTAAGATTGTGATTGTAGTGTGAATTTATGTCAAAAAACATGTGTATATAAATTATCACCAAGAAACAGTACGGTGACTTGTGCTTACATAATATTTTATAATGAAATGATTCATACCTCTAAAACAGTGGTTAGCAACCAAGTTGCGATAGCGGGCCACCAATTTTAAAAGGCGGCATTATATGCTTTATATTCTTTTTTCCGTATTTTTAAGTGCACGCATGGGCTGCTGTACCGTACGTTCATATTGGTCGTATAACATAACAACATTTTACATGTAAATGCATGCAGCAGTATTGTACGCAACTAGATGTAATTTGTTTAATATTAAGGAAAGATTATTTACTTTCTACAATTCATGCGAGTGCTGAGGAGCAAACAGGCGTTTAACGGTTAGAGGACGTCGAAATCTGGAAGGTGTAAAGGACAACCTGGTTGTAATACACCCAGGTAGCTATATTGTCCGATATTTGCCATTGAAGCATCGCCTGTCGAGGATTATTAGTGCCTATATAGCAATTCGACTCTGCGGAATTCGAATCTACAGTCAGATTTGAGAAATTCGATTTCATTCATTATGAAAAACATGTTTTTTGATTTTTTACATGTACTTGTACATGTACATGTAACGATTTTTCCAAGGTGAAGCTAATTTGGAAAATCTTATTTCACTTTCTTACATAATTCGGACCTGCTGATCAGCGCCGTAGCTAGCCTCTTTGTTGCCGCCCCCCCAAATGAACTATCATTTTCATCGATTTTAGTGTTCATGATCACATTTTCTTGGTCAGCCTTCCCCTCTGTTTTGACATCACTCTTGTAGTTATACGAGCTCTACCGGTAAATAGGGCCTACTCTTATTTCCTCGCGGAACTCATGTTTATGCTGATAAACAGCATCCCATCTTGGCCTAAATTATTGTGTTAACTCTCTTTTATTTTGCACTAACACATGCATGTGCGAGTAGGCCTCTATCTAAACAAAAATATTTCTTTTTGTAGGCCTACATAGATATTGTTTCTTTCTATGTGATGGTAGGCTATAAATAGGCATATGATTTGTTTTGTCAATATCAATTCAGGTACTACACCACATTGGTATGAAAAAGTGCTTTATTTTAGTACAGTGCCTATATGTTGCCTATAGTGTTGATATCAAAAACTAACTTTATTACATAGCTTTTATTCACTTACAAATATTCATGTGAAACATAATGCCCTAAATATAAAAAACGAGATAGTAAAACGATCACTTGTGTTTCGAAATAGTCATGATTTCAATTTGAAAACATTATACGTACATGAATAATGATTAAATCAATTCAACTGTAGTACGAGGGGCGTACCAAAAGTTCGTGGAGTTTGATTACCATGGTTTTAATTCGACTTTTTTCTTTAATCATTCATCGTTGTCATGTTGTATCAATCATGTGCATTGCCTGTGAAGTGTTGTCGGTTGATCGGTAACCTATAGAGACACGAACTGAAGCCGGTAAGTAGTGAAGCAATTTTACTTTTGTCAGCATGACGGACTTCACAAATCGTAAGTGGAGATCTTGTCTGCTCTTTCTGTCCAAGGAACGGAAAACAACAACCCGATCGGCTGGGCGTCTAAAAACATTCTTCGAGACAATGCTCCTGCAAGAGCGACCATCAAGCAAATGTTCCCATAGGGACGGAAGTCATTGGAAGACGTTGAGCGCTGTGGCCATCCATCCACTCCAGCCAGCGAAGAAAATGAAGATTTGGTTTGGCAGCTGATCCAGTCTGACAGACGCCAAACATTTGATGAACTGGAGGAAAAGTCTGGCCAGCTGTCGCATGGGACTCTTGAGCGTATCTTCCATGACCGCCTTGAGTTGTCCAAAGTTTCGGCTCGTTGGGTACCAAGGCTGCTGACTGCAGAACAGAAAGGCGCTCGGGTCAACAACTCCTCTATTGTTCTTGGTCTTCTGGAAGACCATGACGAAGGGTTTTGGAGGAGACTACTGACTTTCATCTCATCAGTGCGATGAAGTTGGCAATCGGAGGTATTCGTTTCAATGGTGAAAGAGATAAAGAGACCACCGAAAGCTTCATTCGGGAAATTTCCGCAGGATTGGCTTGAAGAAGGAATGAAGAAACTTGAGAAGAGATAGGAAAAGTGTATTGGAATTTAAGGTGACCAGATCGAAAAAAAGAGTTTTGGTATGCTTTTAATTCTGCCAATAAACATTTGTGCAAATGGAAGTTAAATGTTTTCCTGTGAAATGCAACTGTCAGAACTATAAAAAATAAAATCTAGATATGCACTTGGGCCAAAATGGACGTCTATAGATAGGAGAGACAAACGTCACGAACTTTTGGTACGCCCCTCGTACTTATCGATATCTAGCTATCAGCTATAACCCACATTATGTTGAAGAAAAAAGGGACACAGTATGATATGGACCTAATTGTTGGAATGCAAAGAATCACTCGGAAATCACTCGACAGGTAGTCCAAAACATCCAGGGCAAAGCTTATACATGTGGTCCATGCAAATCACTTTCTCACAGGAGCAGCATACTGACCTTGACTTTTTGTCTGCGCTTGCTTTACAAATTTGACATCGTTGTTGCCTTTGCAGAGACTCGCGATTCAGGCTGCGAGACTCACGGTTCAGGTTGCAAGACTCACGATTCAGGTTTCGATTGTCAGGAATTGTATAACCTAGCATTTCAATGGTACTTCGAACCTGTTTTTTCAGACTTTGGGCATTTGCAATCCTTTGGTGTATTTTCTGGTCAACCAGTTCGTAACCCACGCTTTTCAAGAATTCAACGCGGCTCATGTAGACGTCGCTGGTCCGCTCATGAATGAACTGTGCATTGATACCCGCGACATCGAATAGGTTGCAAATAGCACCGACTGGCCAGCGTCTGCATTTTCGCTTTGCCGAAAACCCTCGTACCTTCTTGTCCACGAGGTCCACTCCGCTTTTCGTTTGATTGTAGAAGACGACTGTAGGTGGCTTCTCACTGTTACTTGCCGCGGCGGCAGCAGTCTCCCGTGTACATGTATCGAGGAGAAGCACGGGCTTACTGCCTTTGTCCCAAAAACTGCACAGAAGTTTTTCTCCAGATACATAGTAGCGATGATCGCCTCGACTTCGACCTTCGATGACCCTCGCGATAGGCGGCGGGATGCAGCGGCGATTTTGACGTAGAGTGCCAACCAATGTCGTATTGTTCTGTAGCAAATGGTCTGCTAATTCCTCGGACGTAAACCAGTTGTCAACAGTTATGTTGCGGCCATTATTGAGGAATGGCTGTGTAAGCTGGATCACGATTGCCTCGGCCTGAGAAGAGCTGGTTTGCACAACTTCTTCCTTCAAGCTGTTTGCGCCGATGTAGACAATTCCAGAGAAGACATATTCGCCTCCTGAACTGGTGAGCCAGAAGATTTTAATTCCAAACTTGCCTGGCTTGCTTGCGATGTAATGTCTAAATCTAATGCGGCCGTGGAATTCAAAGAGTTGTTCGTCGACGGTCAGGTACAGCGGCGCAGTTACATATTCCTGTATCTTCTTAACCCATTTAAGGCCGCCTACGTAAATATTAGCAAATTTTCAATAAAAACGGTGGTAAGTATTTCAGAGTGTTATAATTAAGAATAATATATGATGACCAGTTCATTACAATAACCCTATCTTAGAAATTAAAGCCGTAACGATTTCGTTACGATGGCGTCATATGATGTCAAAATATACAAAAGCATGTTTTTTTTTCAAATGCAGCTTATGAATTGCTCCAAGCAATTCCTGCCGAAGTAATGAGTCATAGCTTCAGCATGAAAGCTCTCCATCATATTTCAGAGGTATTTGTCGAAACTGTGAATTAGCAATTTAATCAAAGGCGTGCTTTATGCTACTTGTCGTTGCTGTTTGCTGTGAAGTCGTTATCGTTGAAATGAGAACAAGTTATTATATATTTCGAAGTTCATGTCGAGAAATTGATTCTCTTTCTGCATCGACTCCAAATTCATGGTAGAGTTGGAGACGCCTCGGTCATTCGCAATGTCCACATAAATAAAGAACATCAAGAAATGAACGCATTTGAGATTGTTTAGTATTATGTAGGCCTAAACAATTCTTTTGTCCCGGGTAGTCACTGGTTTCTCCCACTGAGGTCGATAAGACCATCAGCATGCGTATCAAGCATCTCATAAAGATTCTTGCCTTGAAATGCATCCAGAGAATGTTTGTCCTATCTGCGAAGATGGAAATTACCGATATTTGCCATTTTGTTGACTGCTTTTTCTGTTTACTGAAATGATCATTCTTCAGAAATAATAAGAAAAGATTCCCTGAAAGTTTAACAAAAGAAGAAGAATCTTACCTTCAGTATTTGCACACTAATTTTATTGTGACTTCTGTTGATAAAGCAGCCAGCAATTACGCATTTGTTTGTAAAAAGTTTTATGTCATGACATTGCTCAAGGAGTTGGGGTATGACCTGAGTTCCTTTTCGCCAATTGGTAACCTGACGTATGCACCTATAGAAAGTAATGCTGCGTGTGTTATCAAGAACCATAGTGATATTTTGCGAGATGAATTCGACATAGTTTGCAACGATAAGAACTTAAAACTCCCTAAGCTATTTTGGATACCTAAATTACATAAAGTCCCTTACAAATTTCGATTCATAGCAGGAGCAAAACATTGCTCTACAAAGCAGTTATCCATCCTGGTTAATAAAGGACTCTCTGTTATCAGAGATCATTTTAAAAGGTATTGCAGTTCAGTTTATAACAATAGCGGCATAAACTGTTTTTGGAGTGTCTTATCGACATCAGAATTTCTTAATAAAGTCCAAAGTCTGGATGTTGAAAGCGCACAAGTGTTTGATTTCTCTACGCTTTATACTAACCTGGATCAGCGTGAAGTTAAAGAACATATTTTTAAATTACTTGACTTGATTTTTGATAATCACAACAGAAAATATTTATGCGTTGGTTATGATAAAAGTTTCATGTCACGGTCTAGATATAACGGCTATACAACCTTTACGAAAGACAAATTCAAATCAGCAATTAAGTTTATTTTAGAAAATGTTTTTATAACGTTTGGTGGTCAAGTTTTCCAACAGACTCGTGGCATTCCTATGGGAGGGAATTGTAGTCCTCTCTTAGCTGATCTGTTTTTACTACACTGTGAATTTGTTTATATGCAAAACTTACTGAAAAATAAGAAGATGGGGCTGGCTAAACTGTTATCTAATACTTCTAGATACATCGACGACATTTGTATAATTAATTATAAACATTTTAACCAGATTATAAAGCATATTTACCCCAGTAGCTTGGAAGCGAGCAGAAGCGGTAGTAATAACAAAGAGGTTGAATACCTAGATGTTAAATTGAGCATTACTAATGATGGTTTACGAACTTCTGTGTACCATAAAGTAGACGATTTTAACTTTGCTGTTACACGTCTAACATTCCCAGAAAATACAATCCCATACAAAATGGGTAGCCAAGTATTTAACGGACAACTTATAAGATACGGTCGAATTTGTTCATCCCTTGATGATTTCGTGAAAAAAGCTTCTTCGACCTTCAGATTATTAGTTGCTAGAGGCTATAATCAAGATTCTTTAATCAATAATGCAGAAAGATGTTTACACAGGCATAAAGAGCTACTTTTGAAATTTGGGCTGTATTCAGCTAGACAATTTTCTAAGTTCAGTTTTCTACTAACCGAATAATCAGATTTTCTTTTTTTGTCGATTTTGACTTACACCGATTGTGACTAACCCGACTTTTGACTTCGTGGAAGCTGTACAGTTTTACTGTGCAGGGCCCCGCTCAGATGGGTTTGAGTGTTCAGGAATTGGGGCCGAAACACGAATCCTACCTGAGTTCCTGCTGATGACTTCCTAGCTGGTACAGGGAACGCAAAACCAGTCCTTTTAAGGACTAATTTCAATTTAATTTCATTTTATTTTCAGTATGTATTACATTATTCGTTTGTACTAATTTTTTTTGCAGTCTACTCATTTATTTTACACTAGTTTCTTGTGACTATCAATTTTATTTATTTATTCAGATTTTGATTATTTTACCTAGTAATTTTCATTTGTGCTGCTTATTTCCTTCCTTTTTCTCAATTAATTAATTAATTCATACATTCAATTTTTTTTTTCATTACTATTATTATTTTTTTTTCTTTTGTTACAATTTCAATATTCCATTTCAGTTCGTACTTCACTAATCAATTTCAGCAGTTAATCTTTCAGAATTTATTACCCATCACTTTCCTTTTTTTCTGTATTTTAATTGTTAGCACGATCTACACTTTGATAATTTTTTGGTTAGCTTATTTTCTATATTAAGTTAGGTAACAATGTGAATAATTATCTCCTTTCCCATCTGTAGTGAAATAGGTGATTGATAGCATCTTCCGTCGTATGCAGATTACCCTTGTCATATTTGTTTGCGGATTAAGGCTGGATATGATGGGACACAGACAGGTCCTCTTGAGAGATAGATTAAATTTCAAGAATAGTTAGACACCAATCAGTCCATTTATAACAAGTCTAGTTCCTTATTTCATTTTCTTCATGGAGTAGTTCCAGGTGAGACGTTGTAGGTTGATTCTAGCAAGTTCAGTACCCATACTCGTATTGTAGTTTCACATGTATTTTATTTTTTTTCTTTTCTTCAAAGTTCATTATAAATTTATTCATTACAGTTACATTTTGTACAGTAGGCTTAATCTTAGTTTATTTTATGTAGTTGTAACTGAGATTCCTAGAGGATGATGATTTTAACAATCTAAATCATGTTACATGCAACAATTCATTTCAAAAGCTGAAGTACATGATAATTAAATAAGGTACACATAATAACTAGACTCAAATTAATTTACATTTGAAAAAAGCACCATCATGGTTAACTTGCTTATTCAAAGTGGGGTTGAGTTTTTTTATGTACATGGCTTCCAAAATATTTAGGTCATAAGTGTTGGGAGCTTGAGATAGAATTTTGAAATTGTCAACTTTACAGCTGCAACTGCAATTCAACCTATGGTCAGAAATGGCGGACATTTTTTCTCGATGTTCTTTTATTCTTAAGTTTAAGTGTCTTGTAGTTCTACCTATGTAGGTAGTGCGAGGGTCCACCTCACAAGCGAATTGGTAAATGACATTAGACCTAAGAACTTTGGGAGTATGATCTTTGTTGGAGAAACCACTTTTTAGTTTATTGCATGTGAAAACCCAACGGATAGGAAATTCTTTATCTATTCTACGGAATAGTGATTGTAGTTTCTTTTTAAAATAAACCGATTGAATGCCAAAAAATGGAATTTTGACAGTATGGAGGTATTTGGATTCATCTTTTTCTTTTGGAGCACAGAATCTTTTGTCCAGATACTGTTTGACCACTTTTTGTATAAAGTACAACGGATATCCGTTGTTTTGAAAAATTTTGGTCAATTTCCCTATTTCATCATGGAAAGTTTGCCATGACGAGCAGACGATGTAGGCTCTGTTGATCAGAGTGCTTAAAACAGAAATTTTCCATTGCATGGGGCATATGGCTCTGAAATTCAAGGTTAGACCGGTGTACGTGGGTTTTCTGTACACCTTAGTAGTTAGCGTGTTGGATGAAACATCCAGGTCAATATCTAGAAAAGGTAGCACTTTACCTCCTACCTCTGTGGTGAATTTCATATTACTATGCCACTTGTTAATATAGTTGAAGAAGGATAAGTGGTCATCATCTTCAAAGATAGCCAAGATATCATCTACATATCTGACATAGAATTTTAGGTTTAGTTTATCATTCTGTAGGAAAGTCTGTTCTAAATGTCCCATAAATAAGTTACTGAGGGTTGGGGCTAGGGGCTACCCATGCTCAAACCATCACTTTGACGATAGAGAATGCTGTTGAACGAGAAAATGCCACCAGTGGCGAATTGAAGTAATTTTTTGAAGGTGTCTTTACTATATGGTGGTTTTGTGTTATTGGAGCTATACACCTTATCACACGCTAGATCAATGACTTCTTTGAGAGGGACGTTAGTGAAAAGACTAACAACATCAAAGCTGATGAGTTTCGAATCCGATGAGAATTTGTAGCTAGCGAGTTTGTCTAGCAGATCAGCGTTATTTTGTACTGAGTACTCCGTAGGAATTATAGGAGTAATGTACTGGTTTAGGTACTTGGCAAGGTTATATTCGGCCGTGCCATAACTGGCGACAATAGGTCTAAGAGGTACATTATTTTTATGTACCTTGGCAGAACCGTAAAGTTTGCCACTACAGGACCCACTAGGAGTAATTTTAGTGAACACTTGGGAGTCCACGTACGGTTTCACATATTTCTTCAAAAAGTATTTTAGTTTATTCTGTTGTTTTATAACAGGGTGATCGAGCATCAATTCATTTTGGTTGTGTGGGATAGCAGTAAATTTGGTAGTATCTTCAATGATAGCATTGAGCTTGTTTACATATTCATCAGCATCTAGAACAGCCGAATTGCCGTATTTGACGGTCTCAAAAATTTGGTGTTTATTGCAATAATTGCATGGTGATGCCTTAATGTATTAACCTTGTCCTGATGACGGCCAGAAGGAATGGGCCGAAACGCGTAGACAATACAAACGAAAGATTGCAACAAGAAGTTTTTGCTGTGATACATGTACTTTTGTTTTAATCCCATTACGATCAAACCAGTATCTTCGTCAGCTGGTAACGTACAAGTGCACGAGTTGAACTCACAAGATTTGTTTTACCTCTATCAATATGTTAGCAGCTGTTATTTGGTTACTCAGGATTACAAATATTGTAACCTTCATTCATAAGTTATAGACCAAATACAACATCGAACTCAATGATAGTCGTAAATTCGAAAAGTTTAACCACAAAATTATAAAACTACAATGTGATATCACATTCCTGTCCAAATGCTCAAAATATGGCTTGATTCCCAAATTTTTAAGTCTCAAAGACAAGAATAACCTATTGAACCGTGACATTATTCATGATCGCCAATTACGTAAGATTTCGAGGCTAATTTCACAACACAAAATCTAAGGTCAAGCACCTCCGTAGTAAGTTGGCTAAGATTCGAGAAACTATTTTCTCTAAGTTGAATTACTTGGACCAAATGATTTTCATAAAGTTGTTTACCAGAGAAAATCAAAACCTTTTAAAATCCATTTCAGAAACCCATCAAAAAAAGTTTCTCAAGTTATATGTAGAAAACAAGTTAAGTACCCCCAACGGTACGGTACACAACTTGAGCAAGGTGACCCTCACGCATGACCAAAATGAGATTTTTAAGACAGGACTCAAGCACCCTAGCAGTTCTAACGGCAATGGAAGCGAACATCTGACTTGCGAGTTAGAAAAAGTGGTGGAGCGCCTGAAAAAGAGAGATTGCAATGAGGTGAAACTTGCGTTACAAAATTACAATAAGCGTATGTTTAACTTTACCAAGATGCCACAAGCCAAACATAACCAAGATGCAGTGAAGTCCCTTAAACTAAATAAAGACATCAAAGTTGTCCCATTGGACAAAGGTAATGGTATAGCTATTCTAGATGCTGATGAATATGTAAACAAGCTCAATGCTATCATGAAGATACTACCAAATTTACTGCTATCCCACACAACCAAAATGAATTGATGCTCGATCACCCTGTTATAAAACAACAGAATAAACTAAAATACTTTTTGAAGAAATATGTGAAACCGTACGTGGACTCCCAAGTGTTCACTAAAATTACTCCTAGTGGGTCCTGTAGTGGCAAACTTTACGGTTCTGCCAAGGTACATAAAAATAATGTACCTCTTAGACCTATTGTCGCCAGTTATGGCACGGCCGAATATAACCTTGCCAAGTACCTAAACCAGTACATTACTCCTATAATTCCTACGGAGTACTCAGTACAAAATAACGCTGATCTGCTAGACAAACTCGCTAGCTACAAATTCTCATCGGATTCGAAACTCATCAGCTTTGATGTTGTTAGTCTTTTCACTAACGTCCCTCTCAAAGAAGTCATTGATCTAGCGTGTGATAAGGTGTATAGCTCCAATAACACAAAACCACCATATAGTAAAGACACCTTCAAAAAATTACTTCAATTCGCCACTGGTGGCATTTTCTCGTTCAACAGCATTCTCTATCGTCAAAGTGATGGTTTGAGCATGGGTAGCCCCCTAGCCCCAACCCTCAGTAACTTATTTATGGGACATTTAGAACAGACTTTCCTACAGAATGATAAACTAAACCTAAAATTCTATGTCAGATATGTAGATGACATCTTGGCTATCTTTGAAGATGATGACCACTTATCCTTCTTCAACTATATTAACAAGTGGCATAGTAATATGAAATTCACCACAGAGGTAGGAGGTAAAGTGCTACCTTTTCTAGATATTGACCTGGATGTTTCATCCAACACGCTAACTACTAAGGTGTACAGAAAACCCACGTACACCGGTCTAACCTTGAATTTCAGAGCCGTATGCCCCATGCAATGGAAAATTTCTGTTTTAAGCACTCTGATCAACAGAGCCTACATCGTCTGCTCGTCATGGCAAACTTTTCATGATGAAATAGGGAAATTGACCAAAATTTTTCAAAACAACGGATATCCGTTGTACTTTATACAAAAAGTGGTCAAACAGTATCTGGACAAAAGATTCTGTGCTCCAAAAGAAAAAGATGAATCCAAATACCTCCATACTGTCAAAATTCCATTTTTTGGCATTCAATCGGTTTATTTTAAAAAGAAACTACAATCACTATTCCGTAGAATAGATAAAGAATTTCCTATCCGTTGGGTTTTCACATGCAATAAACTAAAAAGTGGTTTCTCCAACAAAGATCATACTCCCAAAGTTCTTAGGTCTAATGTCATTTACCAATTCGCTTGTGAGGTGGACCCTCGCACTACCTACATAGGTAGAACTACAAGACACTTAAACTTAAGAATAAAAGAACATCGAGAAAAAATGTCCGCCATTTCTGACCATAGGTTGAATTGCAGTTGCAGCTGTAAAGTTGACAATTTCAAAATTCTATCTCAAGCTCCCAACACTTATGACCTAAATATTTTGGAAGCCATGTACATAAAAAACTCAACCCCACTTTGAATAAGCAAGTTAACCATGATGGTGCTTTTTTCAAATGTAAATTAATTTGAGTCTAGTTATTATGTGTACCTTATTTAATTATCATGCACTTCAGCTTTTGAAATGAATTGTTGCATGTAACATGATTTAGATTGTTCCTATCATTGTATTCACCTCCTTTAGCTTGATGATGATTTTCATTTAAACATTCAAATCATCTTTCGTTGCAATCTCAAACTGCCTTACGATGTCACTAACCTCTGAGATATCGTTTGACAGACTTACCTCTGAGACACATAAACTCATCATTGCTTCAAAACGCTGATGAAGCATTTACTTATGGAGGTTTTGTGGCAACATTCATATACCGTGATCGTCGGCATTAGGCCTATTGCATATTTCAGTAACTTCTTTATCCATAGTTAGCAACAGCTTGGGTATTGTCTTCAGATAGCTACACAGGTTGATATAATCAAGCTAAGCCTTTATAGATATTTTAAACCAGTTTGGGCCATCTGGAGCCTCTGGCGTGCCCTTGTAGGGAGAGACGCATCGTATACAGCCAAAGAAGTTTTGGATTGAAATTGCTCGAGTCGGAAGACATCTTTGTATTCTATGCCCAGGCGAACTGGCACCCTGCGATGTTTATGATTAAGCTATAAGAGAAAATGCTTGATATTTGATCTCTCTTTGACTTGCTCCTGTACATGAGCTAACAAGTCTAATATTGAGGAAATTACTACGGCAATTGACTTCGGTTGCTTTTGTGACGAGAAAGCCATAGACTATAAATAGCAACAAGCATTACAGACTCATAGAATACACTAAGAATGCAATATTCCAATGAAATTGTTCGTTTTCAGTATTCAACAAACATTAGTTTTAAAGAAAATTGATAGTATTCACCACCATTTACTTCATTTATATTGTTGCCGTATTTAACATTTTTGCATATGCTTGTAGTTGAAGAAAAACGGAGTTATAGTCAATCACCATTGTAAGTGGGTCATTTGTACTTGCGATCAATTATGCTTTCTGAGTACCTGACACATGCCTGGTGGAAAGTAATGATCAGTCACTCAAGTATTCAACTTCATAATGACAATCATATAATGACTTCGCCCCAGCCCCCCCCCCCTACTGATCTCCCAAACTATTACACCAATTTTGCCAAACACATATCAGTCGAATAGGCATTGAATT